>CM031240.1:894334200-894781700 GCA_018340775.1 Taxus wallichiana var. yunnanensis | reverse complement strand
AGGAAGTACTCTTATGTGTGATAACCAAAGTTGCATTGCTCTTGCTAAAAATCCAGTTCAACATCAAAGGAAAAAGCATATCGAGATACATATGCATTTTATCGAGAGAAGGTTCTCTGCGGTGATATAGTTCTCCAATCGCCTTGATCAAGATCAAGTTGCAAACATGTTTACGATGCCATTGTGTGTTGCGAAGTTCTACAAGTTTTTGTAATGTTTGGCCTTTTAGAGTTGCCATTGAGGGGAGGGTTCATGGCAATGCCACCTCCTAATGGTTGGCCGGTTATTTGACTCCTCTTCTCTATACTTCTACTCTAGTTTAAAGTATTGTAAAAATATCTTGTATGATCTATGTAAACTGATAGAGTTTATGGAAAATACAATCCAGTGTTGCATCTATTTGTAAAGGAGGTCCTTATGTTATAAAAGGCTCCTAGAGATGCAGTTTTAAGAATTTTTCGATGAGAAACAGTGGGATTTAGTCTCAAAAATACATATGCTAGCCTAAACCTTTAGGGTTTATGTATTTGTAAATCTCGTTGTACAAATAGGTAATGTTTGCATATGGATCCCCACTTAATATTAAGGGGGAGTGTTAGAACTATAATATTAAGTGTATCATAATATTTAGTTTATATTTAAATAATATAGAATAAGGGTAAGTGCACGAAGTTGGGGGCCAAAAAGTGGACAAGAATTTGGAAAAAAGCAAAACACGACGCATTCTATTATAAAACGACCACGTTTTTTGTCGTCGGGTTGGGGATTTACCAAGCATAACGCGTATGTGTTATGCCTACTATAAAAAAAAGAGGCCCGAGCCTCTATCATTTTATCTCCCTCAAATGTGAGTTTTAGAGCTTAACCATGTCCTTGCGTTTTTTCATTTAGCTAGATCTCAAGCTTAAAGGATCGTTTCTGGATCACCGGGAAGATCTGAATCGATGATGGCGCCACGGAGAAGAGGTAAGCACAATTCTTTTCTCAAAATTGCATTAAAATATGATAATTATAGATTAAAATTTGAATTGAATACATATTTTTTTATTGTTACAGTTAGAGGTCAAGGGAATCAACCACAACCAAACCCTGTTATTCCTGTCATCCCTTCCTCGACACTCCCACAATTGCTCAACATCCCTCGGGTAGTCAAGAAGATTTAGCAGCCCAAATACTTGAAAACAAAATTAAAATTGAGGATTTAATCAAAACAATGAGGGATTCACAATCTACAAACCCCCATTGCGCCTCTCTTGCAAACACATTGGAGGCATTACTTGTTCAAATTGACGTGGCAATGGAGCAAATTGATCATTGGACAACTTACAGAGAGGGTTGTAGGGTTTATTATTACAACAAATTGTCATATGTGGATGTAAATAAAAAGAAATTTCAAAAGGCCTCATATGCGCCTTATTCAAGGACTCCCCACACTAATTTTCTGTTCTTGTTCCGTTGTCATGTAAACAATTTCCCATCCATTGGTGCAATAATAATTTGATTAAAAATAATTTTTGGGATTGATGGCGGATGGTGGTTGATTTTCCACCTTGCAATAACAACGAGGTGCCAATATACTTTATGAGGAAACTCTATTGCGATTTTATCCTCAATGATATCCCTAATTATTTTGATTTTTGAGATTTCTAGGGCCAAGGAAAAGGATTTGCACAAGATCGACCAGGTGCACAACATGCACCTATTCAACAGGGTAGATTCCCCGCACAGAAGCCCCCTCACCCTGAGATTATCCCTCAAGTAGTGAAGGAGACAATAGAGATTGATACACTCCACGTGCTTTAGGGGCTATCTGTGACCCTTGTTCGACATACGAGGGATATTTCTAAGCTAGATGCTCATGGAGGTACATAGAGTATTCCCTCAGGGAGTACTAGCATGAGGCCACATCTTTTCTCATCATGTGGTAGCATATGTTTGGGGCCCGAGGAGGATGATACTTTCATGTGTACTGATTTTGGTGCACCTAGTGCTAGGGGTGAACACGATAATGTCACTATGTCAGATGTCCTTTTGAGTGAGACATTTGGATTACATTCATCAACGTCACCTTCACAGGTAAATTTGTTATGTTTTGTTATGTGTGTTACAAAAAGTTTGGAGTACTTGATTTACTTATATATGTTAAATTTTTTAAATAATTGTATTTGTACATGTATATGCATTGATATTACAACACACGGAGGTGCATCTTCATCCCGACCACAGGTGGCGAGCACCATGCATACACATACATTCACAAAGGTAATTTAGAATGTTAATTATGTAAAATTTTCACATACGTGTGTGTGTGTGTATTTGCATATATATATATATATATATATATATATATATATATATATATTAGTTTTGAAGTCAAATATATGTATGTTCTTGTATGTCCATCTAACTCACGTGATATACATGTTTGATAAAGATGTTGACTTCACTAGACACCCCACCATCTCTGCGACAAGTAGATAAAGGTGTTGTCGTTGTGATTTCATTTGCGCAACAACTCACTGAGGTATTCAAACAACACGTAAATTTTGTTAAATTTCTCGTGTAATTCATATTATGTTAAATTACATGTTTTTTTTTATTAAGGGCAAATAGTTTTGAAGGGACTATACCCTGTATACAAAAGGGCTCAAAAGCCAGATAGAAAATATGAGAGAAGTAGCCCAGAGGGGGGCAAAACAGCCAACCAAGAAGGCTCAACAGCCAGATATTACAATAACGGTGAACAGTGGATCTAACGAACAGAGATCCAGAACTAAGAAGACAAGATAAAAAAGAAACCAAAAGAGAAGCAGAAAAACGAGCTCCGCCAAAAAACAGCTCCAGAACCGCCCGATGTGGCCAAATCGCAGCCAAAAGCCGTATATTATGTTAAATTACATGTTAGTAATGTCTTTCATTGTAGAATTATTAAATTATGTTAATAATGTCCTTCATTGTGTATATGCAAGAGTTACTTGTGACAGGTAGCATCCTGTTCATTTGATTCATAGGCGTGGCGGGGTAAAAACAATAGTTCTATATTGATAAAATTAGTTAAAATATTGTCATTATGTACATACATGTACTTAGTTCTATTTTCGCTAATTCTGATGTTAGATTTTATGATCTTATGTGTATGTAGGGAACTTCAACCCCCTCCATTTTGATTTCGAGGGCACAAGCTCCTCCATCTCGTCCTCTTCGTACCCCCGTTCGTATTGTCGGAGCTCCCGATGAATCATCTGAGCGTGAGATGCAAATTCGGCGTGATTGACAACTTGCGGTAAGTTTGTGTATTTATGTAAATACTTTCATTCTAGCATGGTCTTAAATACATGTTGAAAACATATATAAATTAAATTTTGACAAAAACATTGTTTGCATTTACAGGCTCATCTACAAGTGAGTATTCGGTGGAAGAGGACTCGAAGCATGGGCTCGGACAATCCAAAGTCATCTCATGGATCTCCATCTTCATCTAAGGGAGGGCCTTCTTGAGCAAGGCCAAGAGAGGGATATATTTTGATGAGTAGGAAATATATATGTCTTACATGACATTGTTTTTGTATGCCTATGTGCATGGCATGGTTATATGTACACCTATATGGCATTTGAACTTGATGGTATATGACCTATTTGGGAATTTTTGTATTTATTATGCACATTAAAATACTATTTGGAACTTGATAATTTTGTATGAGACCTTATATTTCGAGATTATTTTCATATGAAACTAATATGATGTGCACTTGACAATATTTAAGACATTATGGCTTATTTTTTTCATTTATTGGTGATGTACATATACTAGCATTTTCAATGTATAATATGCATCAAACTTTAGAAATCAATATTTATATAATGTATGTATATAAAGAGTTATCTAATCGAGTAATTATTCATTCAATTTATCAATGTGTATATGTGTATTTACCTTACTTGCGCTTGTTCTTCCTCATGGTCTCTTTCTATTGGTTTCTATCTTATCATGCACTTACTACATTCTTCTATGATTCGTAGTCTTCTCCCCTATTAAAACACCCGAGAGTCGTCACAATTTGATGCCTTTCATCTGTTGATATTTTGAGAATGTCTCTCCATATACATTACTCCAATGCTTGAGAATGTCTCCAAATGCAATGACATTCTGATTCAGACACTCAATGATTCTTGATTGTCTAATCTTTTCCAATTCATGTTATTACCTTTAAATATGTAGGCATTTCAAGTTATTTGGAAATCACATCACACCCTTCACTAGGCTTGATGACTAGCCATATCCTTTTTAAGGTGCTTTTGAAAGCATCCATGGGTTTATCATAACATAAATTATCAATGAATGGAAGGTCACTAAGCCGTAGGCCAACTAACTCCCATCCAGAACTAAATAAGAAAGATTTACTAGGCGATTGATAACTCCCATGTGTTCTTAGACATACCCCTATCAAATTCATTCTTAAGCCAATCTAGTCATTCAGGGCTCTTAAGCGACTATGCCCGGATGGGGTAGCCCTACACTGACTCAGACTACACTATTTCTCGCGTTTGTAAACAATAAGACAAAGTGAGAGAACCAGATGGAGAGGGAGAAAACCGCGAGAGGCTTTCGTAGAGGGACCCAACATGGAGCTTCAGATTTGACGAGATATTTCTAGGTGCCAAAGAGTCTCGAGAAATCACCCGTCAAAGATATGGAATGTTTGGGCAAGATTAGACAATCATCCATGGGTTTATCAACTATCCTTTTTAATGCGTGTTTGGGCTCTTAAGAAACTACGCTGGACGAGATAGCCCAAAGCACAGGAGAATAGGGAACCAAAATGAAGCCTCCACTAACATTCACCTGGCCACCCCGACGTGTTGGCGTAGTTAGTTCGGTCCCATAAGATTCCGTTTGCAAACTACATCCTCTAATGTGACCTATACTATCGACTGATCGCATTATTTCACGCGTTTGCAAACAATAACACAACGAGAGAACCAGATGGAGATGGAGAAAACCATGAGATAATTTCATAGAGGGCCTCGACATGGAGGTCTCAAATCTGATGAGACATATCTAGGTGCCATGGAGTCTGAGAAATCACCTGTCGAAGATATGACATGTTTGGGCCTTAGGGCTCTTAAGTGACTACGCGGACGAGGTAGCCCGAAAGCATGGGGAGTGTAGGGAACCAAAACAAAGCCTCTAATAGTGTTCACTTGGCCACCCCAACATGTTGGCATAGTTATTTCAGTCCCACGAGATTTCGTTTGAAAACTATAGCGTCTGGCAGCCCTACACTGACTCAGACTGCACTATTTTACGCGTTTGCAAACAATAAAGCACAACGAGAGAGCTTGATGGAGATGGGTAAAAATGTGAGAGGCTTTCATAGAGGGAACTAATGTGGAGGTCTTGGATCTAACGAGACATCTCTAGGTGCCACGGAGTCCGAGAAATCACCGTCAAAGATATGGCGTGTTTGGGCCTCAGGGCTCTTAAGGGACTACGCCCGGACGAGGTAGCCCAAAAGCACGAGGAGTGTAGGGAACCAAAAAGAAGCCTCCAATAGCATTCACCTGGCCACCCCGATGTGTTGACGTAGTTTTTTTGGTCCCACGAGCTTCCGTTTGTAAACTACAACCTCTGACAACCCTACACTGACTCAGACTACACTATTTCACACGTTTGCAAATAATAGCACAACGAGAGAACCAGATGGAGATGGAGAAAATTGTAAGAGAATTTCATAGAGGGCCTTGATGTGGAGGTATCAGATCTAAAGAGACATCTCTAGGTGCCACGGAGTCTAAGAAATCACCCATCGAAGATATGGCATGTTTGGGCCTCATGGCTCTTAAGGGACTACACCCGGACGAGGTAGCCTAAAAGCATGGGGAGCATAGGGAACCAAAACGAAGCCTCTAATAGTGTTCACTTGGCCACCCCAATGTGTTGGCATAGTTGGTTCGGTCCCACGAGCTTTGTTTGCAAACTACAAACCTCTCAGCCCTCTACACTGACTTAGACTGCACTATTTCGTGCATTTGCAAAACAATAAGTACAACAAGATAACCGAATGGAGATGGAGAAAACATCAACAGGATTTTGTAGAGGGACCCAATATGGAGGTCTTGGATTTGATGAGACATCTCTAGGTGCCACGGAGTCCGAGAAATCACCCGTCGAAGATATGGCGTGTTTGGGCCTCATGGCTCTTAAGGGACTACGCCTGACGAGGTAGCCCGAAAGCACGGGGAGCGGAGGGAATTAAAAAATCCTCCAATAGTGTTCACTTGACCACCCCAACATGTTGGCGTAGTTGGTTTGGTCCCATGAGCTTCCGTTTGCAAACTACAGCCTCTGACATCCCTACACTGACTCAGACTGCACTATTTCGCGTGTTTGCAAACAATAACACAACGAGAGAACCGGATGGAGATGGAGAAAACCAAGAGAGATTTCATAGAGGGCCCCACCATGGAGGTCTTAGATTTGATGAGATGTCTCTAGGTGCCACGGAGTCCAATAAATCACCCGTCGAAGATATGGCGTGTTTGGGCCTCAGGGCTTTTAAGTGACTACGCCCGGACGAGGTAGCTCAAAAGCACATGGAGTGTAGGGAACAAAAATAAGCCTCGAATAGCATTCCCCTAGCCACCTCAACGTGTTGGTGTAGTTGGTTTGGTCTCATGAGCTTCCATTTGCAAACTATAGCCTTTGGCAGCCTTACACTGACTGCATCGCACTATTTTGTGCATTTGCAAACAATAGTACAATGAGAGAACTGGAAGGATTTAGAGAAAACCGTGAGATAATTTCATAGAGGGCCCCGATATTGAGGTTTCAGATCTGATGAGACATCTCTATGTGCCATGGAGTCTGAAAAATCACCCGTCAAAGATATGGCATGTTTGGGCCTCAAGGCTCTTAAGCGACTACGCTCGGATGAGGTAGCCTAAAAGCACGAGGAGCGTAGGGAACCAAAAAAATCCTCCACTAGCATTCACTTGGCCACCCCGATGTGTTGGCGTAGTTGGTTTGGTCCCATGAGCTTCCATTTGCAAACTACAGCCTCTGACATCCCTACACTGACTCAAACTGCACTATTTCACGCGTTTGCAAACAATAGCCCTAAGGGCCAAACACACCATATCTTCGATGGGTGATTTATTGGACTTCGTGGAACCTAGAGATGTCTCATTAGATATGAGACCTCCATGTTATGGCCCTCTATGAAAGCCTCTTGTTATTTTCTCCATCTCCATCTGGTTCTCGTGTTGTGTTATTGTTTGTAAACGCGCAAAATAGTGTAGTTTGAGTTAGTGTAGGGATGCCAGAGGTTGTAGTTTGCAAACGGAAGCTCATGGGACCAAACCAACTACGCCAACATGTCGAGGTGGCTAGGTGAATGCTAGTAGAGGCTTCGTTTTGGTTCCCTACGCTCCCCGTGCTTTTAGGCTACCTTGTCCGGGCGTAGTCGCTTAAGAGCCCTGAGGCCCAAACACGCCATATCTTCGACGGGTAATTTCTTAGACTCCGTGGCACCTAGAGAC
Organism: Taxus wallichiana var. yunnanensis; assembly: GCA_018340775.1. NCBI lineage: Eukaryota > Viridiplantae > Streptophyta > Pinopsida > Cupressales > Taxaceae > Taxus > Taxus wallichiana. Next base: position 894,774,161 of record CM031240.1, on the reverse strand, counting down.
GTCTCATCAGATCCAAGAGCTCCATGTTGGGGCCATCTATGAAATTCTCTCACGATTTTCTCCATCTCCATCTGGTTCTCTCGTTGTGCTATTATTTGAAAACGTGTGAAATAGTGCAGTCTGAGTCACAGAGGGTCTGCAGAGGCTATAGTTTACAAACGGAAGCTCATGGGACCGAACCAACTACGCTAACACATTGGGGTGGCCAGTGAACGCTAGTGGAGGCTTCATTTTGGTTCCCTACACTCCTCGTGCTTTCGGGCTACCTCGTCTGGCGTAGTCCCTTAAGAGCCCTGAGGCCCAAACACGCCATATCTTCGACGGGTGATTTCTTAGACTCCGTGGCACCTAAAGATGTCTTTTCAGATCCGAGACCTCCATGTTAGGGCCCTCTATGAAATCCTCTCTTGGTTTTCTCCATCTCCATTCAGACTAAGTCAGTGTAAGGTTGTCTATTGTCAATCACCCAAATAATAAAGGTGGTTCATACAATATAGGTGGTGAAATGAGAATTTTAATAAGACATTTTTACAATATAGGTGGTGAAATGAGAATTTCCGTTTGTTGTTCCTTTCTAATATTTAATTTCTCTTAGCTTCACTTGGCTTCGAGAATAATAAATTCTCTACAGCAGTGCCAACCATGTGAAGATGGAAGCTTTTTGGCACCACTAACCTACATAAATATGTTAGTAAGCAATCAAATAGAATTTTAAATCGTACAAAATAAAAAAATCATTTAATTAAATATTCAAATTAAATTTATGAAGAACATACCTTTGCAAATTCAATCCAATGAACTGCAAGGATCAACTCTATTCTTCGATGTGAGTAAGAATTGCTTCATAATTTGATTCACGAACCTTCCACATATTTTTGTTTGATGGATGATCTCGATATTTGATCAATTTAATATTTATTGAAGGACCAAATGTGAGTAGTGAAATATCTTCCGATGTACTTCATAGTCTTCAAACAACCAAATGTTTGATTTTTGATAGAATATCACCAAGCCAAGTTCAAATGACTACCACTAATCTAGTGGGATATTCAAGGTCTTCACCATCAACGACTCTGGAAGTCAAATTTTTTTCCCCTCTGCACAACAAGATAAGAAGTAGTATGTTCTCTCTTCATTAAATTCCATCGCAATAACTGCAAAAATATGCCCTATGTATCAAAAAGTAAAACTGTTTAGTCAATTTATAAATACATTAAGAGTTGACCATTTAATAATTTATAAATCTAAAACATGGCATGTACATATATGTATGTACCTTGTTGCACTAAATCAGAGACTTGGTCAAAGTCAGGTGATGTTTTCATTTGATCTGAAGACCCTGTAAGTTGTAATGCTCATGGAACTTGATGTGTGTCGAGGGGAATTAGAGGTTTACAAGTCCATTCATCCACCCAATGTTGTGACTCACATTCATTCCACGTAAAATCAATGCATGATATATAAAAACATGTCATGTACCTAGTATAAATAGTCCAAGCATTTGCATCTAAACTATGGAATGAGTGCATATCACTTGATTCTCGCAATGTCAAACAATCTTCAAAGTTTGCCAAATGTTGTTTCTCTATCAACAAAAATATCTATGAACCATTGATCACTCTTGAGATTCATGGCCCATATTCTTGACACACCAATCAACAATGTTTTTTCATCTATAAATTTAGCACCATCATTGAACTTTAACTCTTCTCTTGCAAGTGCTCTTTTCACACATGCTTTTGCACCATCATGCTCTCCTTTTCCATGCCATGCCTCAGTAAAACTCTAGATATGTTGTACATTTGTTACTTTGTGCATCCTGCTTAGCCAATAAAGCATCCATACATTCTTGAATTGTGATGTGGTTGTCGACCAAATGTAATGTTGATCGAAACTAATGTTCCTCATACATTGCACATTCCATCCAAACATGCTTTGTTATAAAAAAATTGTCTTGCTGATTTTTCACAAAATATTGTCGGAATAAATTCCCTTGAAGATTTTTGTGGGATATTTATTTCATACTCCTGCAACATGATGTTAGTATGCAAAACACAACGTATTTGAAAAAAACATCATAATGCATTGAAAATTCAACATGATGCCTACAACAACAAGTGGCACATGAGTGATTGATTTTCACATAAAAGGGTTTGCTCATTTCAAAGAATCTTTGGCTAATGTTAATTTGTGGATTTTATTTTTAAACTTAGAGAAAAATTCTATTTGAGTCATATCTAAGAAATAATTTTCACACGATTCACAATTATGAGAACCTATTATTATTTTTACTATATCTCTTCTATTCAATGACACCCTTGTGTTCTCATTCCAAAATTTTACAATTAATTCTTTTAGAATATCAGATGTATTCTTTTCTTTTCATGGAAGTCTGCTAGAGAAAGCCCAATAGTCAGTGTTATTGACTAACTCAAGACGTTTATGTCTCTCTATTGCTTTCATTAGTGTTTTTCTGTTTAGCTTCAAAGCACTACTTGTTTTTCTAATCAAGCATTTATTAACTATTTTATCACTTACTATACAATTAGTAAGTGCACGCCATGTAGCATTACTATCTTTGGTGCGTCTTTTGCCACCTATAGTTTGGTATGCTTTATGTATGTTTTCAACAATTGACACATTTTGATCAACAACATTAGGCGTTCTTAACCCTTGCAAGAGTCTTCATTATAGGTCTCATCTTAATTAATTTCATCAATGAAACAAATAATTGACATCTTTATGTGTCCTTTAAATTCTCAAAGTAATTATCCGAAATTCCACTAGCTTTTCTTCTCGCATTTCTTTCGGACATTTTGTTAGTAATCGGTTTTATAATGTTTTCATCAATTTCAATTAAGTGAATTGGTTTTCTTCGCAAAATGGAAGGAGGTGTTCTTAGAGGTGAAGATTTGTTTACAAGGTTACTTTCTTCATTCAATGTTTTCATACAAATTTCGGGGTTAACATTTGGATTCTCAAGTAAGGGTTTAACAATTGGATTCATATCAATTTCTTCATCCATACCAACATTATCATTCAATTCAATATCATTATTCATTGCAAAATCATTATTCTCTACATTTTCATTATGTATTTCATCCCCATTTTCTAATACATTAGCTACATTTGATATAGCGGATGTACCTTGCCCTGCTCAAAGTTTTTGCATTCTCTTCAATTTCTTTATTCTCTTCTCTTCCAATTGTTCTGGTGTCTTGTTCTTGACTTTCCTCTTGTCTTTAGCTCGATGTTTATCGCCCATGATTAGAAAAAAATCAACTAGTGGGGTAGGGGACAAAATGAACTACTAAAAAATCGTGCAAGAATGTAGAGAAAATTACAGACAAAATAGAATGTTTGCAGAATTCCCGTGAAAGAGATGAAAGGGACGTTGGGGGGCCACAATATATAAAACAAAGAAAAAAGCGTACTTCGTTATGTAATGCGCACACGTTATAATGCATATGTGTTTTAAATTTTCTATTTTCCCAAGCCATGCCTCAAGGCTTGGGATCTGGTTTGGATCCCCAAGCCTGAGGCATGGACCTGCACAAACACAACAAACAACGTGTTTTTGTAAGAAAATGTAAAAATATCACTTGCTCTATGATAAATCAAAATAAAACAATCACTCCATTTTCAAAAAATTATACCACGACGTAGAGCAGAGTTTCTTCTTTCTAAAAATATAATTTTTTAATTTTTCTTACTAATATAAGGTTTCCATATTATTTATTTTTTAACTATGCCTTTTTATAGCTATTTTTTGAAGTGTAAATATGTCTATCTTTCATTGTGTTTCATTTTTGTGTGATCAAATTTTTTTAAAAATATACTAGCCCAAACTAGGCATAATTCTATACATATAAAAAAAAAAACTAATTTTTGATATTTTTTGAGGTAGTTGGGGAGGCATGGTTAGAGCTCCGTTATTTTTCAAAACATGAACTTTCTCGTACTAGAAAAATCATAAATAAAAAAATATTCGCTAAAAATCCAAAAAAAAAGATCCCAAACTAGATGCTCTTAGCTATCTTTCTACCAAAGGGTTTTCAAAAATACTAAATGGTGCTCAAAAAATGGTGGGGGCATGAAAGTCACTCTATTATGTTTTTTAACAAAAATAGGAGCATCTGTTGGTATTTTAGTTGTTTGACCCACTTAAACTTATTTGTTTTCAATAAAATTTAGTATCTTAGAAACTAGACTCAAAATTATATGATTCATATTTCTACAACATCTTCCAATTTTGAGTGTAACTATTTCGAAAAACTCGTACAAGTTGAATTTTTTTTTGCCCCCCAACTTGGTGCACTTACCCATAACTTATATTCTTATTATCTAAATATAAAATTTATATTAGGTGGTTAGTTATTTAATTAACTAACATTAAATCAGGGAGGTGTGCCCCGTCACTTAAGAAGTTCATAACCCTTCGGGTTATTTAAATATGACCATAGGTCATATTCAGGATATATGAATATTGAATATCGAATATCGGGTGATCCTGGTAAAAATATGGAGTAGAAGTGAGGAGGGAGTTTTTACTGGACTGGTTGTAATAGTTTCTCATATAGTGGAAATAATTCTTTCTGTGGTTTTTTACCCCATTGGGGTTTTCCATGTTACATGTTGTGTCAATGTGTTATTTAATTTATATTTTGTTATTTATTTACTTTAATGTGCACGTTTATGTTTGTATGTATTAATTAATGTAACCTAATGTTTAATAAGGTTAGTAAATATTCATTCCTCCCTTCATCCCGACATACCAAAGTCATGTTCACCACCTATGTTTTTCCATCCTCGTCTAGGGATGGATGGTTGTGCTTCTCTGAATCTTGGTGTCCATCTTATCCCACAACAGAGTCCAAAATTCCCAAGAATCTGGAATATCTGTCAAAAACAATAGACTTCGCAAACCAAAATGCACCCATACATTAGCAAATAAAAGTTCAGTTGCCTCACTTGCTTTTATTGTCTTTTTACATGCCATAAGAACACACATTTTACTGAATCTATCTACAAAAACATATAGATAATCATGTCCATGTTTAGACATAGGTAGTCCTACAAAATCCATAGAGATATCCTCCCAAGGTTGAGTAGGGACTGGTAAAGGCATATATAAACCTTCCTTCCTGATTTTAGGCTTTCTTGTACAACATAGTTTACATCCTCTTATGAATTTAGACACTTTCGCATATTGGGCCAATACACGTATCATTTCAAGTGGGATACGGTCTTGCCAACACCAAAATGTCCCACTTTGCTTTCGAGGTATGTGCTTCCCTCATCAATATAATCCTTTCTTCTTTTAGCACACAAAGCTTCCCCTATCCACAAAGTAGACCGTCTTTGAGAAAACTATAATACCCGCAAAACAACGTCTCAGAACACGCTACAACCTAACACTTAACCCGAAAATTGCAACTAATTTTTTTGTTTAAATTATAAGAAGGTTACTATGGTGTTTGACCCTTAGGTTCATTAAGTTAACTTACACCACTAAACTCAGCTTTATGATAGATAGGTCAAGTCTAGATAAAATCTTGAATTTTGAAATTACTTTATCTCTAGGGTCGATTAATTAAAGGCCAACTAGGAAGGTGCCATAGTTTAATTTACTTGGTTATTTATTTTCTCTTCTTAATTAATATTCAATCCAAATATGAATAACTTCATGCTTAAATAATTTAGTTTCATTATCCTAATAGTTTAAAGTCCTTTTATTAACCTTCCTAATACATACTAAGGATTATAAAGACTTTACAACCCAAGGCAATTAAATGGCCTCATTCACCCATCTACACATACCCTTAAGGATTTAATTCAAACATTTAAATATACATTCCCACTAAACAAAAGTAGGATGAATCCTCCACCCTTAGATCAAAACAATGTTGGCCACTAGAATCTAGGGTTCTAACCTTAGCCCTAAAATTCTTATGAATTTTATTAGAGTCTTTCCTTTATTCTATTTTCCTCATTTGGTCTATTTGTTTGCTAAAATTGTAGGTTAGGAAGAGGAAGCCATGGGAATAAGAGAGGAAGAGATATTGAGGATTCTACAAGGAGATCTAGTTTAGATTAGTTTATTTGTAGTTTTATTATTATTGTAATTTATTTCATATAAGGATTGGGAGGGATTTTGCTCAATCAATCTGGTTTTATTTCCAAACTATATGTATTTGGGCTTTTCTATTTGGGGAAAACCCAATCCATAAATATAAATGAGAAGGAATGTTTTTAATATTCCATTTGACGTTTAAATTTTTAATACAACAAGATTTGGGCATTATTTGTTTGCTATAAGTTTTCTTGCTAAATTTAAAACCTAAAAATTTATATAAACTAGTTACAAATTATGCATAGGTGCAGATCCGAGAAGTTCGCCGTAAGTGACAAAACCTCGCCCAGAGTAGCCCGGCGGTCCGGCACCTCCGCACTACCTAAGTGACAAACCGTGAACCGCGCTGCCCGTGGAGTGGCGGTTCCGAGACCGCCACCTTGCTCGAGCGGAGGTTACGTGATCGACACCCTGCACAGGCAAAGCAAGCCCTATTTCTTAGAAACAAAACCTAAAATTTGAGTTTTCCCAAAAATAAAAGTTGGAAAAAGGTACTAAGATGCATTCGAGCTTAGTTTTATGCACCTAAGGTCTCCAGTTTTGTGATTTCTTTCCATTTGATCATTTCTTAATTAAAATTACTCATTTAAAACATTTTGAAATCCAATAGTAACAATAACAACTACAAGATCTATTCCATTTTGTTCAACTAATTTTCTTTGAATTCCAAGAGTAAAAATAAAGGATTTATATCTACTTCTACATTGTTATATTTCTAATACAAAATGCAACAATTCCCTATTTCAAATTTGTTGTCTCTTTCATTTTCACTACAACTCAAATATCCAAAATAACTACAAAACTTTCTTTTACATTCAAGTTTACTATGCATGCATTTTCAACTTCTTACAACTTCTATATTTCCTTATTTCACATTTACAATAAAACAACTTCACAATGAAAGTAAACTTTCTTTCCATTGAAAATAGCTCATATCTTTTAACACAAAGAACTACTTTTCTCACAATACAACCAAGATTTCAAATAAAGAGAATTACTTTATTTTATTTTTGCAAAACTAACTCTACAATACAAATCTTTCTTCTTTCTTTTCTTATTTGTTTCTTTCCACATACAATACAATTTTAATAACAATTATTTGAATGCAAATTTCCTTCACAAGATCAATACAATGTCCTCCACTTGAAGTGGGAAAATCATACAATAATGCAAGCTAAAATAGAATACAATATTACAAGTTCTTCCACTCTAAGTGGGAATAACACAAAGGAAATTTTATTACAAGAAGGATCTTCTTAGGGACTCCACCAAAATCTCCAAGCTTCACAACACCAACAAGATAGCTCCTTCATGATATGCTTGATTCACAACAAAATGGGGGAGAGGCAACACTCTCCACCCAACCAAAATATCCAATGAGGAGGAGAAGCCATCCTCCTCATTACCCCCGAGACTCAACCACATTACAATGAAAGGTGGATCCAACCATGACAAAAAGCAAGCTTCCAAAAACTAAACCAAGTATTTCACAACCATTCCAAACGCAACCAAACTAAAACTATAACATAAGAAGGAAAACAACAAAAATATACAAGGCTTCTAAATGAAAGCTAAAGGAGCAAGAATCTATGGGGAGGTCACTTATGCGTCCCAATGGGAAATGGGTGCCCACCTTAAAACCTCCAATGCATATCAAAAATCCCCTACATACTCATATGCTTGCCTCAAGTACCTCTTATGCCTCTCACATACTCTTATGCCTCCCTCATACTCTTATGCCTCCCTCATACAAGAACAAGTAAGAAATGTAAGCATTCCTTGTCCAAGGTGGGGCACCCACCCAAACTCCCTCCAAAACATGAAATAACTCTTATGCCTCCCTACATGAATTCTCTCCATAGTCCCCTCCTACACCACACTTAGAAATCTACCCAAGCACTCAACAAGCATTCCAAAACACTCAAAATAACAAACACATATACACAAATAAAGGAAAACATGAGCAAGAGTAAAGCTCCTACCTTTCCATAGTAGAGCTTGTTCTAAGAATCAATCTCCAAGCTCCTTCAAACACAAAAAAACACCAACAAGCTCCAATAAAGACCACAAGCTCTCCAAAATCCTCTATCTCCCAAAATACAAGAGCACAAAATAATGAAGTAACCCCCAAACAAGCAAAAGAACTTCAATAAATAGAAAAGGGAGAGAGGAGGATGATGTGGCTCCAAGTAGGATGCCACCTCATTTCCTCTCCACTCCACATCACCCTAGTCAACCTCATATTCCAAAGCACAATTAATAAGTGGTTGAAGGAATGACATTTTACTTACACACACAATCTAAGCCCACACCCCCTAAGGAAAAAATTAATTACAAGAAAGGAAGTGCAATAAACATTTTACCTTTTTATCTTCCCAAAACACCTAATGGGGTCTAATTTTGACCCCAACCCATAGGTAGGGTTGGCATAGCAATTTAAGAGGCATGGAACGAGTTTGACTTGTCCCACAAGCTTCCAAAATTTACCTCTAAGGCCAAATTCGAATTTCCATGAAGGGGTAGAGTGTACAACACTACAGATCCCCAAGCACTCAACTTACAACACAAAATCCAAGAGAAATCTACTTTGATAAATGCATTCCTTTGGTCACATCTTTAATTAGTTTAGGGGTAAGTGCACACAAAGTTGGGGGGCCAAAAAGCAGACAAGAATCTGAAAAAAACAAAAATGTGTACGCATTTTGCTAAAATGCGCTCACATTTTATTTTTTTTGGCTTGGGAATCACTCAAACCTATAACGCGTACGCATTTCAAACAAGTCAAAATGCGTACGCATTTTGTGTAGTAGACCATGCATATGTGTTTTGGTGCTTTATACTTACAAAAATAAATGTTCAAGTATAAGATTTATTTTATTATTTCTTATACTTTAAATTTATTTTAGTAAATATAAGAAATTAGGGTCACTCTACACCTTATGGAAGTGGTCTCATAGCTCCAACAGTTATAATCTAGAAGATATTTTTTCAAAATCTAATATGGTCAGTACTTACTCATTTTCAAGATTTCAACAAACGACCTAAAACTTTCAAGGCATATATATTATAGTCGGTCTTTGTTTTGGGAAAGCATATAGTCATTTTTAGGTTTTTTGACCTTCTAAAATGGATTTTGGCCCTACCATTGCTTGAATTGGTACTAATTTTTAAATTTGGTCCATAATTCACTTTAGTGACCATGAATTAACTTTATGATGTTTTTCTACTTCTTACTAAAAAGATATCCTCACTTTGTAGATAGAGGATTGTTCCCTAAATGGGATTCCTGTCCTATGGCCAAAATGAGGTGATTGTAATGTGCCTCCTCCTTAAGGTGTGATAACACTACTAGGTGTTGAATGAGTTGTTACTGAATAATACCAAGTGAATTGCATCAAGTGAACTCAGATGATTGCTCATTCTTAGAAACATGGTGCTCCATATAAAGATCATCCCCTCACCTTTCCTAGCTCTAAAAGCATCCTTTCATGGAATCAAATTCATGATTCTCATACATGATTTTTCTCATATGTCTCTTATGGAGACAAACAATGCCTTAATACTTCACAAATAATGGTCCTTGATAACTCGGTGACATGACTAGCTCATTTTAGCTTGTTCTAAAGGGTGTTCAATTAACTACAAATGGCCAAAAATGCCTTTTTAGGCCTTCAAAGGAAGTAGTCTCTCATAAAAATTAAATGAGTCATTCGATCACCTTAAACACTATTCCTTACACACTGAAACACGTTGAATGATCTTTGTAGACTTTCCTTTGGGTGAGGGTTTATGATTTAGGGTTTAGGGTTTACGGCTTGGGGTTTAGAGTTTAGGGCTAAGGGTTTAGGACTCGAGGTTTAGAGTTTAGGGTTTAAGGTTTAATGTATAAGGTACATAGTTCATATTTTAGGTTTAGGGTTTAGGGCTTAGGGCTTCGGTTCATGGTTTAGGTTTATGGTTTAGGGTTTTGAGTTTAGGGTTTATGGTTCATGGTTAAGGGTTGAGGGTTTAGGGTTTAGGGCTTAAGGTTCAAGGTTTAGGTTTAGGGGTCAAGGTTGAGGGTTTATGGTTTATGGCTCAAGGTTCAGGGTTTAGGGATCAAGGTTTAGGTTTAGGGTCGAGAGAGTTGAGGAGGGTTCAAGGTTTAGTTTTTAGGGTTTAGGGTTGAGGGTTTATGTTTGAGGGTTCAAGGTTTAGGGTTTTGTCTTAGGGATTATGGCTTAAGGCTTAGGGTTCATGGCTTAGGGTTTAGGGTTTAGGGCTTAGGGTTTAGGGTTTAGGATTTAGGTCTTAGAGTTTAGGGTTTAGGGCTTAGGTTTTATGGTATATGGTTTAGGGTTTAGGGTTTAGGGCTTAGAGTTTAAGGTTTAGGGTTGAGTATTTAGGGTTTATAGTTTAGGGTTTAAGAGTTAGGGTTTAAGGTTTAGGGTTAAGGATTTAGGGTTTACAGTTCAAGTTTTAGGAGTTAGGGTTTAAGGTTTAAAGGTCATGGTTCAGGGTTTAGGGAAAAGGTTCAAGGTTTAGGGGGTTTAGGGTTTAGGGTTGAGAGTTGAGGTCTGTGGTTCAACGCTCGTGGTTTTGTTTTTAGGGTTTAGAGTTGAGGGTTTATGTTTAAGGGTTCAAGGTTTAGGGTTTTTTTTAGGGCTTATGGCTTAAGGCCTAGGGTTCAGGGCTTAGGGTTTAGGGCTCAAGGTTTAGGGTTTAGGGGTCAAGGTTTAGGTTTTAGTGTTTAGGTTTTAGTATTTAGGGCTTAGAGTTTAGGGTTTAGGGCATATGGTTTATGGTATAGGGTTTACGATTTAAGGCTCAGGGTTTAAGGTTTAGGGTTGAGGATTTATGGTTTAGGGTTTAGGGTTTAGGAGTTAGGGTTTAAGGTTTAAAGGTCATAGTTAGGGGGTTTAGGGAAAAGGGTTCATGTTTTAGGGTTTAAGGCTTGAGGTTTAGGGTTTAGGTTTTAGGGTTAAGGGTTTAGGTCGCAGAGTTCAGGGTTTAGGGTTTAGTGTTTAGGGCTTAGGGTTTAGGGTTTAGGGTTTAGTGCTTGGGGTTTAGAGTTTAGGGTTTAGGGGTCGGGTTTAGGGTTTAGGGTTTAGGGTTTAGGGACCTTTAGGATTTAACATTTAGGCCTTAAGGTTTAGGGTTTACGGTTTAGGGCTCAAAACTCAGGGTTTAGGGGTTATGGTGTATGGTTTAAGGTTTACGACTTAGGGTTTGGGGTTCAGAGTTACGGGTTTAAGGTTTAGGGGTTAGTTGTGGGTTTAAGGTTTAGGGCTCAGGGTTTAAGGTTTAGGGTTTAAGGCTCAAGGATTAGGGTGTAGGGTTCAAGGCTTAAGGTTTAGGGTTTATGGTTTAGGTATTAGGGTTTAGGGTTCACGGTTCATGGCTTATGGCTTAAGGTTTGGGGTTTAGAGTTACTGGTTTAAGGATTGGGGGTTAGAGCTCGGGGCTCTGGATTTAGTATTTAGGGTTTATGGCTTAGGGCTCAGGGTTTAGGGTCTAGGGTCAAGGGTTTAGGGTTATGGGTTTAGGGTTTAGGTTTTAGGGTTTATTATTTAGTTTTTAAGGTTTAGGATTTATTATTTTAGTTTTAGGGTTTATAGTTTAGGATTTAGGTCTCATGGTTGAGGATTAAGGGTTTAGGTCTCAAAGTTCGAGTTCATCAAATTTGAGGCGTAACATTCAAAGCGAGTCATAATTTTTTTATGTTTTTCATCTATTGATATTTTGAAGGAGGGAAATGTCATATTCCTAATTGTCTAATCCTTCCAAAGACCCCAGTAGTCCTCAATCCTTGGATGTACATGGAGACACTGTTACTTGGCTTCCATTTATAATGATAGAGATATTTGAAAATTTGTGTTATGACCTCTAAATCTATATGAATTTCAAGTTGCTTAGAAATCACATCACACCCTTCACTAGGATTGATGACTACCCCTATATTTTTGTTTAGGGATTTTGAAAACATCCATGGGTTTATCATATAAGGAATTATCAATGAATGGAAGGTCACTAAGTCGTAGGCCAGGTAACTCCCATTTAGAACTAAACAAGAAAGATTTACTAGGTGATTGATAACCCCTTAGTGTTCTTAGTCATTCCCTGTTTCTATGCTTATTTTGAACACTTTAGGAAGTTCTGTCAAATTTACTATCCATTCTAGTAGAACACTTGAACTTTATCTTTCTCCAGAGGAGAGGATACTACAGGAAATTCAATTATGATCCTACACCTTTGCATTGATATATTCTCTATGTTTATTTTGTTTCCTTTAAGATTAATTTTTTGTCATGTGATGGTTAGTTTTTCCAGCTTCCAATGGGTCATCCTAGCTTGCATAATACCATACATGGAAATATGAGAAATGTGAAATTTGTTTAGGGTGTGAATAAATTTACATTCAAGAGCGCAAGTATATGTGGAGAGAAACAATTTTGGAAGAGATGTGTAATATATGCATTACAAGGCACAAGGTAGATGTCATATCCATTTAGTTACTTGCCCCACCTCTCATAAACAAGGTAGTTCTATAAGCATAATCAATGATGGTTCTAGGCATGAGACTAGAAAATATTGATGAAATATGGTTTGGGGTTTAGGTTTTAGGGCTCATGGTTCGGGGTTTAAGGTTTAGGGTTCAGGGTTCAAGGTTTAGGTTATGGTTTAGGATTTAGGATTTTAGGGTTTTGGGTTTACGGGTTAAGGATTTAGTGTTTAGGCAAAAGGTTTTATGGTTTATGGTTTAGGTTTTAGGGTTTATGGTTGGTTAGGGTTTAGGGTTTAGGATTTAATGTTTAGGGTTTAGGGTTTAGGGTTTAGGGCTTAGGGTTTATGGTCTAGGGTTTAGAGTTTAGATTTTAGGGCTCAAGAATAAGGATGTAGGGTTTAAGGCTTAGGGTTTAGGGTTTAGGATTCGATGTTTAAGGTTTAGGGTTTAGGGGTCATGGTTTTGGGTTTAGATTTAGTTTTTTACGGTTTAAGGTTTAGGGTTTAGCATTTAGGGCTCATGGTTCATGGTTTAGGGTTTAGGCTTAAGGCTTAGGGTTTAGCAATCACGGGTAAGGGCTGAATGTTTAAGGTTTAGGTTTTAGGTCTAGGGATCATGGTTAAAGGTTTAGGGTTTTGGTTTAGGGCTCAAGGTTTACAGTTTAGTGTTTAGGTTTATGGCCTATGGTTTAGGGTTTCGATTGTAGAAGTTAAATGCTAAAATATTTAGGCTGAATGCTGAAATCTTGAAAAATTACCTATGTACTGACCAGATTATACTTTAAAAAACTATCTCCTAAACCATGACTCATGGAGCTGTGAGACTAATTCCATAAAGTGCAGAGTGACCCTAATTTCTTATATTTACATAAATAAATTTAAAGTATAAGAACCGATAAAATATAAATAATAAAAAATGAAAAACTTAAACTTAAACATTTATTTATGTGAACATAAGCATGTCAAAAGCATACATAATGTTTATACTACACGAGTGAAGTAACGCCAAAAAGCGCATTATATTTATACTACAAAACATGTACGCGTTATAACGCGTACGTGTTTTGTGTTTTCTTTTTTTCCAAGCCATGCCTCAAGGCTTGGGATCCGGTTTGGATCCCCAACCCCGAGGCATGAACCTACACAAACACAAAAAACAACGTGTTTTTACAAGAAAATGTAAAAATACCACTTCCTCTATGATAAATCAAAATAAAACAATCGATCCATTTTAAAAAAATTATACCATGACGTAGAGCAGAGTCTCTTCTTTCCAAAAATATAATTTTTCAAATTTTCTGACTAATATAAGGTTTCCATATTATTTATTTTCTAACTATGCATTTTTATAGCTATTTTTTGAAGTGTAAATATGTCTATCTTTCATGGTGTATCTTTTTTTGGGTGATCGAAATTTAAAAAAATTATACTAGCCCAAACAAGGCATAATTCTATACATATTAAAAATATATATATAATTTTTGATATTTTTTGAGGTAGTTAGGAGGGGGCACGATCGGAGCTCCGTTATTTTTCAAAACATAAAATTTTTGTACTAGAAAAATCATAAAAAAAAATATTCACTAAAAAAATTTAAAATAAAATGGAGCCCAAACTAGATGCTCCTAGCTATCTTTCTACCAAAGGGTTTTCAAAAATACTAAATGATACTCAAAAATGGTGGGGGGCATGAAAGTCACTCTATTATGTTTTTTAACAAAAACAAGAGCATATGTTGGTATTTTAGTTGTTTGACCCACTTAAACTTATCCGTTTTCATTAAACTTTAGTAGCTTAGAAACTAGACTCAAAATTCTACGATTCATGTTTCGACAACATCTTCCAATTTTGAGTGTAATTATTTTGAAAAACTCATACAAGTTGAAGTTTTTTTTTTCAGAAACAAGCATCCACTTAAGACCTCCTTTTGGCCCCCCAACTTGGTGCACTTACCCTAGGACAAAGTTAAATTATCTTAATTAAAACACTACAACCCAAAAATAATAAAGGGGGTAAAATACATACATCAAAATCCAAATAACTAATACAATGAATTACATCACTACAATCACATACTAACATCAATAAAGGAAACTAAATAAAAGACAAAACATAACCCCTTGGTCACAATTTCCCCTAACCAATTCAAACACACACACAAATACATGTTGTCATGGTGACCCTTTTTAAATTCACCTAGAATTCCAATGTGGTTGGTCTCCAATCCCGATGTTTGTTGTGAATAATTTTACCTACAAAACACATAAATACCTCCTTCGGCCTCGTGGCCGCATTAAAAACATCTATGATAAAATATGCAATATAATTCCACAATCTTCTATATGCGAATCAAATATCCTCTAGGAAATTACGATGTCATTTACAATTTCTAGAAACATTTCTATTCTACATTTCATCCATGTCAAAATGATCACAACATTAATCCAATTATCAAAGGTCTACTCAATATGATGAAATATATCATATGTCAGAAACATATATAAATAACCATGTCAACAATATATCAACATCAATATAAAATGTCTCTAATAATCCACATGCATCATATATGAGTCGAAATCAACAACAGTCCAGTATGTCTAACATCTAGTATCATGCTAAAACAAAAGCTATAATAATATCCATAAGTGTAGTCGACAGTATCAAAATCAATAATCAAAAGGGTGTCGAAGGGAAGTGGGCATTACATCCCCCTCCCCTTAGACTCGAATTCCCCGGAAGTCATTGGAATAGGTGTGGAAATTGAACTCGTAGTAATGTAGCATCCTCCCATGTAGTCGTAGTCTCATCATATCTATCCCACTGGACCCAAACCTAGTCAATCTCTCTGCCACAAAGGCCAAGGGTCCTGCGCTCTATAATATGGACGGGCTCCCACCATCATGTCCCCGATCCTACACTGATAACGGTCCATTCTAGCATGTGAGAAGGATAAAAAATATATCTCCTAAGCATAGAAATGTGAAACACATCATGGACATGAGACAAGCTAGGTGGCAACGATAGACGATAAGCCAAGGGACCGATGCCACTTATAGATCTCAAAGGGACCCACAAACCTAGGAGCAAGATTAGAACCTTTTTGTAATGAGATAGGGCTTTTATGCGGTCGACATGAAGAAAAATTTTCATGCCCACCTCAAAACTACGATCTATCCTATGTTGGTCCACATACTTCTTCTTTTGTCCCTGTGGCTCCTACAACCTCTATCTGATCAAGGTAACCTGCTACTCCATATCCTATAATAATGTTGGCCCAAGAGAAACCCTATCCTCTAACTGTCCCAACTAAGAGGTGTCATGTACTCTCTGCCATATAATTCCTAAAAAGGATCCATGCCTATCGAACTCTGGAAACTATTATTGTAGGAAAACTCCACCAAGTATAGATACTCCTCCCATCTCGACTAGTGATCCATAACGTACATCCTAAGCATGTCTCCAGATTGATTCACCCACTCAATCTATCCATCTGTCTCAGGGTGATATGTTATGCTGAAGTTGATCTTCATCCCGAGAGCATGCTGCATGGTGGTCCAGAAGTGGGAAGTGTATAAAGGATCGTGGTTATAAATGATCTTCCACAAATCCCGTGTAATCTGACGATATCATCAAGATATACCCATGCCACAACACTAGTTGTATAGGTGGTCTTCATTGGAGAAAAATGAGCCACTTTCGTCAATTTATCCACCATGACCATGATGGTGTCGTGGTGGTATCTCGACGTCGGTAACCCAACAATGAAGTCCATGGAAATGGTGTCCCACTTCCACTCTAGTATGGCATGAGGAAAAGAAGGCCAAGTTGGATCTTTGATGCTCAGCCTTCACCCTCTGACACTCTAAACAATGTGACACAAACTGAGCCACGTCTCTCTGAAGTCCTCTCAATGGTACAACTGTCTCAAAGTGGTGTGCATATTCTTCACCCCGGGATGGGCTGAATAAGGTGCATGATGAGCCTCTGTCAAAATGTCCTGTCTCAAGCCTCCATCTCTAGGAACATATATCCAACCTTTGTGTTTGAGAAGACCATCTACCTCTAATGAAAATCCATCAAATCTCCCCTCAAGGGGTCTCTGAGGACTCAATCTCTGCTCTGGCTGCAAGGTAGAAATTGTCATGAGGAAGCTGCTACAAAATCTTACTCCACAAATTTGTGCCCACTGAAGTAGCCATAGCCACGTGTCTCCATCTACTCAAGGTGTCTATAACCACATTATCCTTCCCCTTCACATGCTCTATCTCCATATCGTACTCACAAAGAAACTCCATCCAATTCCACTGACGAGCGTTGAGATTGGGCTGCGTGAAGAGGTGGTGGAGACTCAAATGATCAATCTTGAGTATAAATCTCTGGCCAAGAAGAAAGTGTCTCCACCACACCAATGCGTGCACCACTATTGCAAGATCAAGATCATGAGTTGGATAATTGAGCTCATAATCCTTGAGTTTGTGAGACTCAAAATCAACTCTTTGCCCTCCTGCATCAACACACCTCCAATTCCTACCAAAGAAGCATATGTGCAAACGTAGAACTCACCTGAGGATCTAGCACTACTAGAATAGGTGTTGTCGTGAGGCATTCCTTTAGTGTCCTAAATGCCTACTCACATCTATCTGACCATACAAAATTCTTCCCTTTTCACTAAAGGGAAGTGATGGGGTGCACAATCTAAGAGAAGTCCTAATAAATCTCATATAATATCCTACCAAACCCATGAAGTTGTGCACCTTGGTCACACTAGTGGGTGTTGGCCAATCCATGATAGCTCAAATCTTGGAAGGATCGACTATGATACCTTCCCCAAAAATGATGTGGCCCAAATAATGCACCTCTATCTGAAAGAATGCACACTTCTCCAAGTTCTTGTAAAGATGCTGCTCGAAGACACTGAAGAACCTAGTGAAGGTGCTCCTCGTGCTCCTCATGCGTACGTGAGTAAATCAAAATGTCATCAAGGAAGATGAGCACAAAGTGATTTAAAAATGTCCTGAATACCCCATTCATCAAGCTCATGAACACTACGGGGCATTCAGTCAAACCAAAAGGGCATCATTATGAACTCTTAGTGGCCATATCTCATACAGAAGGCGGTCTTATGAACATCTGCCTCCGTAATCCTTAACTGATGATAACCTGACTTAAGGTCTATCTTGGAGAAAACTGTGGCCCCCTTCAATTGGTCAAACAAATTGTTAATGCATGGAAGGGATAATGATTCTTAATCGTTACTTTGTTCAATTGACGGTAATTAAATACAACCATAGAGATCCATCCTTCTTCTTCACGAAGATCACCGGTGCACCCCAAGGGGATACACTAGGATGGATTAGGCCTTTCTCACAGAAGGCCCTCAAGTTGTAACTTGAGTTCACATAGCTCAGGAGTAGTCATCTGATACGGTGCTCGTGAGATAGGATCTTCACCCAGGACCAGATCTATGTGGAAATATATCTCATGTGGGGAGGAAACCCGGTAGCTCCCCTGGAAAAACATCAACAAACTCTCTCAAAATGCGATGGTCATCAAGGGATGGTCCACTAGACTCATCCTCAGATCTGTCACTAACTAATGTAAGAGCATACATCGACAACCTGCACACACACCACTTAAGTTACATAGCGGAGATGGTGCGAATGAAAGCAGCCTCCTAACCCTTGATATCACTTGATTTAACTCCTAGATCATCTTCACAAGCAATAGTCTTATGGTAACATTCCACTCTAGCTCTTTGTGTGCAAACAACTAGTCCATGCCCAAGATGACACCATAAGAACCCAATGGAAGGATTCAAAGATCCGAGGTAGTGGTGAAGGGTCCCAAATCCACTACACACTCCTTAACTAAGGAGTTTATAGAAATTTTGGCTCCATAAGCCATCTCAATGTCCCAACTATGACCATGACCTTGCCTAAATGCCACCAACCTGCAACGCTCTACTAAGGATGGTGCATAAAAGAATCTGATGAACTAAAATAAAATAATATAGAGGCAGAAATACCACCAAATACTACTGTTGTCTCTCTATCATGGTACTACTATGGTGCTCACCTAGTGGTTCTCGAGCATTGCGTAGATCCGATGGCTTCGTTCCATATCTCAATACACTAGGCTCTGAGATTTGTGTCTTACCCTTATTGTTGGGGTTCTATGGACACTCTCTTAAATGATGACCAACAATGCCAAAACCATAACGGTTGTTTGGTCTCTCTAGTGGGATGCGCAGCTCAGCCCGGTACTCTAGAGGTCTAAGCTATGGATCCTAACAATCAGCTATGACTCTTGAGGTCTCTCTTGTGAGCTCTGCTGATTGAGATCTTAGTGCACCCTATGTCCTGATGGGACCCCTAGGAGGAGGCCCATACTCTGCCCCCTCTGTGCATCAAATCTCTAAGGAGGTTTGTAAGGTGGGCGGGTCTGCTTGTTGCTACTGAGGTGGTTACTGTGGTGGCCTAAATGAATCTGTTGTGAAATCTTTCCACCATGAGGAGGAGGAACTGACCCCCTCGATCTACAATCCTGCATCTGTTGGATGGCTCCAAACTCTATCTCTAGCCTACTGCGTCTTCCCCCCATGTCTTCTCTGTAATATAGGCCTTCTCCATGGCCTCTGCTAATGTTTGTGGGCGGTGAATGTGCACGCGCACCTGAATCCAAGTTTAGGCCACTGATGAAACTGTGACTCTATACCTACTCATCATGTATATAGACGATGTACTAGAGTAGGTCTATAAATTGACTCTCATACTTGGCTACGGTCATAGATGCTGGTGAAGTCGTGAAACTCATCTATCTGCTCTTTGAATAAACCTCCTAGGTAAATACCTACTCCTGAAATTCTCCTCAAATAGCTCCCAAGTAACTGTCTCTCGAGTCAACATGGAGCTTCTGCTCCTCGATCCTCCACCAGACTCTGCTCCATCCCTCAGAAGATGGATTGCAACACGAGATTTTGTGTTGCTAGTACAAGGGAAGAGCTTGAAGCATCCGCTCAAGCTCACCAACTAGGCCTCTGCCTAAAAACCACATGTATCTCTGAATAGTGAGATGGTCGTAGCTTCAGGATCTCACGATATGGTCTTTCACTAACATGAATGACGACCCCTAGGTCTCTCTACATGCTCCTCTCTCTGTCTAGGGCTCTGAGATTTGTCCCTATGTCTGAAATCCTATCTCCATGCCCTCTCTGTGGTGACTCTACCCTAGCCAACTCCACATGGAAGTTCTCTGCCCTATACTCTCGTTTGTGTCGAGGGGATACATGGGCCTCCATTGATGGCTCCATGTCATGTCTAGCAAATCGTCCTCCCAAGGGCCCTCATGTATAGTGACATTGACGTCTGAAGCGTCTGTAAAATATGAGGTAGAATGGCCACTCTACACCTCTCTGGAGGTGGTATATCTAGGTCTATGTGAAAAGACCCCTCGATCGATCCAGCCTCCTACATAGATCAAGGTGAGAGTTAGTTCATTGTTCTAGGTCTTGTTTCAGATTTTCTATGTTTTCTAAATTATACAATTATCAGACATTGTGGTTTTCTAGATTAAAAGAAACCAATTTTGCACTAGGTTAAATGTTCATGTCTCATGTTTTCTAGGTGTGCCCAAGGGTCCAAGCTTTGAACCCACGGCTCTGATACCAAGTGTAACACCCACAAAAATGATGTTCTAGGAACACGCTTACAACCTAACACTTAACCCAAAAATTGCGACTAATTTTTTTTGTTTAAGTTATAAGAAGGTTACAAGGGTGTTTGACCCTTAGGGTTCGTTAAGTTAACTTACACCACTAAACTCAACTTTATGATAGATAGGTCAAGTCTAGATAAAATATTAAATATTGAAATTACTTTACCTCTAAGGTCGATTAATTAAAGGCCAACTAGGAAGGTGCCATAGTTTAATTTACTTGGTTAATTGTTTTCTCTTCTTAATTAATGTTCAATCCAAATATGACTAACTTCATGCTTAAATAATTTAGTTTCATTATCCTAATAGTTTAAAGTCCTTTTATTAATTCCTACAACATACTAAGGATTATAAATACTTTACACCCCAAGGCAATTAAATGGCCCCATTCACTCATCTACACATACCCTTAAGGATTTAATTTAAACATTTAAAATACATTCCTACCAAACAAAAATAGGATGAATCCACCACCTTTGGATCAAAACAATCTTGACCACTTGAATCTAGGGTTCCAAACTTATCCCTAAAATCCTTATGAATTTTATTAAAGCCTTTCTTTATTCTATTTCCCTCATTTGGTCTATTTGTTTTGCTAAAATTGGGTTGGGAAGAAGAAGCCATGGGAGCAAAGAGGAAGAACTATGGAGGATTCTACAAGGAGATCTAGTTTAGATTAGTTTAGTTGTAGTTTTATTATTGTTGTAATTTCTTTCATTCAAGGATTGGGAGGGATTTTCCTCTACCAATCTGGTTTTATTTCCAAACTATATGTATTTGGGGTTTTCTATTTGGGGCAAACCCAATCCCATAAATATAAATGAGAAGGAATGTTTTTAATCTTCCATTTTTAGGTTTAAATGTTTAATATAACAAGATTTGGGCATTGTTTGTTTGCTGGAAGTTTTCTTGCTAAATTTACAACCTAAAAATTTGTATAAACCAGTTATAAATCATGCACATGCGTGGATCCGAGAAGTTCTGTCGTAAGTGATAGAACCACCACCCTACCTAGGTGACAAACTGTGAACCACCATCTTGCGGAGTGATGGTTCGAGACTACCGCTTAGCCTGAGCGGTGGTTCACGCAACCGCCACTCTACATAGGGTGGCGGTCTGTTTCTTAGAAACAAAACCTAAAATTCTGAGTTTTCCCAAAAACAAAAGTTGCTAAAAGGTACTAAGATGCATTCGAACTTAGTTTTATGCACCTAAGGTCTCCAATTTTTTGATTTCTTTCCATTTGATCATTTCTTAATTAAAATTACTCATTTAAAACATTTTGAAATCCAATAGTAATAATAACAACTACAAGATCTATTCCATTTTGTTCAACTAATTTTCTTTGAATTCCAAGAGTAAAAATAAAGGATTTATATCTACTTCTACATTGTTATTTTCTAATACAAAATGCAACAATTTCCTATTTCAAATTTGTTGTCTCTTTCATTTTCACTACAACTCAAATATCCAAAATAACTACAACAACTTTCTTTTACATTCAAGTTTACTATGCATGCATTTTCAACTTCTTACAACTTCTATATTTCCTTATTTCACATTTACAATAAAACAACTTCACAATGAAAGTAAACTTTCTTTTCCATTGAAAATAGCTCATATCTTTTAACACAAAGAACTACTTTTCTCACAATACAACCAAGATTTCAAATAAAGAGAATTACTTTCTTTTCTTTTTGCAAAACTAACTCTACAATACAAATCTTTCTTCTTTCTTTTCTTATTTGTTTCTTTCCACATACAATACAATTTTAATAACAATTATTTGAATGCAACTTTCCTTCACAAGATCAATACAATGTCCTCCACTTGAAGTGGGAAAATCATACAATAATGCAAGCTAAAATAGAATACAATATTACAAGTTCTTCCACTCTAATAAGTGGAAATAACACAAAGGAAATTTTATTACAAGAAAGATCTTCTTAGGGACTCCTCCAAAATCTCCAAGCTTCACAACACCAACAAGATAGCTCCTTCATGATATGCTTGATTCACAAAAAAATGGGGGAAGGGGCGGGTCCACCCAACCAAAATATCCAATGAGGAGAAGCCATCCTCCTCATTGGCCCCCGAGTCCCAACCATATTACAATGAAATGTGGATCTAACCATGACAACAAAGAAGCTTCCACAACACTAAACCTTGTATTTCACAACCATTCCAAACACAACCAAACTCAAACTATAACACAAGAAGGAAAACAACAAAAATATACAGGGCTTCTAAATGAAATCCAAAGGAACAAGAATCTATGGGGAGGTCACTTATGCCTCCCAATGAGAAATGGGTGCCCACCTTAAAACCTTCAATACATATAAAAATCTCCTACATTCTCTTATGCCTCCCTCAAGTACCTCTTATGTGTCCCAAATACTCTTATACCTCCCTCATACTCTTATGTCTCCCTTATACAAGAACAAGTAAGAAATGCAAGCATTCCTTGTCCAAGGTGGGGCACCCACCCAAACTCCCTCCAAAACATACATAACTATTATGCCTCCCTACATGAATTCTTCCCATAGTCCCCTCCTACACCACACTTACGCAATCCACCCAAACACCCAACAAGAATTCCAAAACACTCAAAAAAACAAAACATACACACAAATAAAGGAAAAACATGAGCAAGAGTAAAGCTCCTACGTTTCCATAATAGAGCTTGTTCCAAGAATCAATCTCCAAGCTCCTTCAAACCCAAGAAAACACCAAAAGCTCCAACCAAGACCACAAGCTCTCCAAAATTCTCTATCTCCAAAAATTCAAGAGCACAAAATAATGAAGTAATCCCCAAATAAGTAAAAGAACTTCAATAAATAGAAAAGGGAGAGAGGAGGATGATGTGGCTCCAAGGAGGATGCTACATCATTTCCTATCCTCCACATCACCCTAGTCAACCTCATATTCCAAAGCACAATTAATAAGTGGTTAAAGGAATGACATTCTACTTACACACACAATTTGAGCCCACACCCCTAAGGACAAAAATAATTACAAGAAAGAAAGTGCAATAAATATTTTACCTTTTTATCTTCCCAAAACACCCAATGGGGTCTAATTTTGACCCTGTTAGAATATGTATTTACCTTAGCTCATGTTCACCTAGGTACTTTATTTACCTTTATTGTATTTATCCTCACCCACTTATGTATGTGGATATTTCTTTTATCTTATTTAGGTATTAGGAGATATTATCTAGTTGTTAGGTATAGTTCTTTCCTTGATCTATGGTATTGACTAGATCCTTGATGTCTAGTTCTCTCCTAAATCTATGGTCTTGACTAGTTCTTTGATGACTAGTTCTTTCCATGATTTATGGCTTGATCTATGACGTTGACTGGTTCTTAGATGGTTATTCCTTGCCTATTTAAGCAAGGCTCGTTCTCAATGTATGGCATTGAGTTTCATAATAATATATGATATTGTTTCTCATTTGTTTGCAAAGGTTTTATGTAAAGTTATTCTGGCGAATTACTTTCATCTTATTGATCGTGGTGTTTGATTAGCATATGTGTTCTTGGATTGGTACAATCTGGTTATCGTTCCTTTCATGGTATCAGATCGATAGATGATGTAGACATTCGAGTAAGTTTTTCTTTACAAGTAAGGGTTTATTTTTTCATGTATATGGAATTTGTTAGCAATTTTTGTAGCATGCATTTTTATGCAAAACAGAGTGTAGAATTGGATTTGGAAGGTGCCAAAACCCTAGAATCAGTGTAAACTCAACCATGTTTTGAGACAGTAAAATATGGGTGGATTCTTTTATCCATTTGATATAACTTAGTGTACCTTTCGGATGCATTCTTTTACCCTCGGGTATTTCAGTTTTGGATGTCATCTTTTATCCATTGGGACGCAAATTTATACCCTATGGGTTCATTCTTTTATCCATTGGATATAAGCATTTACCTTCTGGATGCATTCTTTTACCCTCGGGTATTTCGGTTTTGGATGCGAGTCTTTATCCACTGACGCAGATCTGTACCCTCTAGATGCATTCTTTTATCCATTGGATATAAGCATGTACCTTCCGGATGCATTCTTTTACCCTCTGGATATTTCGGTTTTGGATGTAGTCTTTTATCCACTAGATGCAGATCTATACCCTATGGGTGCATTCTTTTATCCATTGGATATAAGTGTGTACCTTCCAGATGCATTCTTTTACCCTCTAGGTATTTTGGTTTTAGATGCAATCTTTTATCATGGCCATAATTTGTACCCTCTGGGTGCATTCTTTTATCCATTGGATATAAGCGTGTACCTTTCGGATGCATTCTTTTACCCTCTGGGTATTTTAGTTTTGGATGTAGTCTTTTATCCACTGGATGCAGATCTGTACCCTATGGGTGGATTCTTTTATCCATTGAATATAAGCATGTACCTTCTAGACGCAATGATTTACCCTCTGGACATTTTAGGTTTTGGGCGCAGGATTTTATCCTTTGGTCACAAGCATGTATCGTGTGGATGCACTCTTTTACCCTTTGGACATTTGGGTGTCACGTGTACCTTTTAAAAAGATCAGCATTAAAATATTATTTTAATAGCAAAACCTTGTAAAGTTGATAACTTTTGATCCGTAGTTCGGATTAAGGTGATATTTTTTTTGAAATTGTCTATTTTTTCGAGATCTACGCATTGGTGACATTTTTATACACATATTTCAAATGTAAAATGTACTATTACTTATTGTAATATTTACATGCACTCAATTATAAAGTGCTAAATTTGGGAGGGTGTTGTGATCACTTGTGGATGCATTTTCAGTTGAGTCCGACGTCCTAAAATTTTGGGTATTGCATTCTTGTATCTATGGGTGTATACATTTATCTCTCTTGTTTGTTGAGATATTTTGGATCTGTATTTTTGACACTTTTTTTGGCATGTTGACAGTCTCTCTTATGGGGGAGCTATTCTAGTGGAGCCCAGTGTTAGTTTGTCAGTGTTCGAGTAGTTGATTTTGACAACTCATACAGATCTGTGGTGTCACTCTACCCATTCTCCGCAAAGTATGGAGGGTGTGGTTTTGATATCGCTTCTTCGTGTTTTGTGCCCTTGCCTTGTTACCTTGACTTTTCTTGGATCGTGGCACTCCTATTTATTTGGATCTCATGTCTTGCCTTGTTGCCTTAGTTTTTCTTGGATCGTGGCACACCTATTTCATGTGATTGATCAAATTATAATAATATATGATATTGTTACTCATTTGTTTGTAAAGGTTTTATGTAAATCTATTACGCGAATTACTCTCATCTTATTGATCGTGGTGTTTGATTAGCATTTGTGTTCTTGGCTTAAGCAACTGGTTATCGCTCTTTCATGGTATCAGAGCAGGAGATTGTTGTTGACATCCATCTGTAAGTTTTATTTTGCAAATAAAATCTTTGTGTATTCATATATTTGGGATTTGGTCGTATTTTGTTGTTGTATGCATTTTTATGCAAAACAGAGGCTTCCATTGGATCCGGAAGGTGTGAAAACCCTAAGATTGACTGTAAACTCGGCCATTTCTGGGGTCATTTTTGTGGTTTTTTGTGGTTGTAGTGAAATACACAAGTTCACCTCGGGATTTGTGCCACATGGTTAAGAAACCGAGGAAATTTTTTATTGGGTTTTTGGATTTTGTGAGATCTACATTGGGTTGTTTTCTGGTACGGCAGATCATTTTCGGGTTACGTGCAGAAGAATTTTGATTCTTTCCTTTTTTGGCAGGGTCCACAGATGTTGTGCACATTTTTACTATTTCGAGAAAATCCGCAAGTTGCTATTTTCAGCAAACAAAGGTCACTATCTACACAGTCTAGAAATAGTATTTTTACCAGAAGAGGCATTGGATGTGACTTTCACCCTAGAATAGTAAGTTGTGTAAACACCCATTAAAATCCTTAGCCCTTGGTCATATGGTATGATCATATGAGAGCTTAAAGCTTGTGATTCCTACTAGTAGGTGATTAACTTCAGCCCCTTTAATTTTATTTGTGTGGTGAAGGCAACAACAATTTATTTTGTTTAGTGGCAACTAAAATAAATAATAGAGCAAAATATTAAAAAGCTTGTATCTTTTGATCGGTAACTTGGTTTTGAGTGTTGTTTTTACAAAAGTGTTTGTTTTTTCGTGCTCTTTCCATTGGAGTTATTTATTTTGTGACTTGCACTATAATTATAAAGTGCCAAATATGGAGGAGTGTTGTAATCAATTGTGGATGTAATTTGACTGAGCCCGACGTCCTAAATTTTTGGGAGTTGCAGTTTGTACCTATCATGGATTATGAGAATGATATGTTTTTCTTTGAAGTATGTGGACTTTAAGAGGATATTGTAAAATTTTTGGAAGAAAATAGATCGCTCAAGAAGTGAAATTATCTTCTACAATCACTCATTCACGATAAGGATACAATAATACACTTCTGCAGAATAAACTTGCTAGCCTACAACATCACCACCATATTGTGGACAACCATACCCATGCCTAGTCCACTTGCAGTTGTTGCTCTTGAACCCACTAACATTGATCTGCCAATCTTTGAGCCTGAACTTGCTTTTGATGCTTCTAAACCTGTGAGGCTTATTACTACATGCTCTTCCACATTTGTGCCTATTATAGTACCACATGTTGTGTATCCTACTTCTACTTAGTTGCATGGATTTTTAAGAAGCATACCACTGCATTCAGTTCTCGCATGCTCCATTCTATGGGTCTCACTAGCGGAGTCATTGGCAGACATTCACAGGGTATTGTTTCCTCTATTCCACATGTTAAGTGGAATTCTTGTCATGACATTGGTTTTCGAGCAGATACTTCATTGGGATCACACATTGAGAGCTCCTTTTTTGTTCGCTCGACTCTTTCGATGATCATGAGCAATACATGAGTTACGCACCTTCACTCGGGATTGAGAAACCCGAGATTTCAGTATCGCCGACATGATCAACTGACACACATTCGGATGTTCTTTTGTATGCACCCATTATGCATTTTTCACCAAGTCATATGCAGGCATCTTCTTCATCCATCTGTGTTGATTTGGGGTGGATATCTGATCACTCATGGCGGTGACATAGGCATTCATTGAGAGGACTCTACAGGCGTGGCTCCTCCACCATTCGGCCTCTTGCTCCACTTTCTATACCTTATGCATTGTGATGCTTCTTGTTTTGAGTATTTTTCTTTAGCAAGTGTAGTGTATCTCTCTTATTTGTTGAGAGATTTTATATCTATATTTTCGACACTTTTGACATGTTGATAGTCTCTCTTGTGGGGAGCTATTCTGGTGGAGCCCAGTGTTAGTTTTTCAGTGTTTGAGTAGTTGTTTTGACAACTCATACAGATTTGTAGCATCACTCCACCCATTCAGTAGTATGGGAGGGTGTGGTGTTGATCCTGCTTCTTCAGGTTTTGTGTCCTTGCCTTGTTACCTTGGCTTTTCTTGGATCGTGACACTAGAGTTTTTGTCCTTGCCTTGTTGCTTTGGTTATTGTTCTTGGATCGTGGCACACCTATTTGCAGCAGTTGATCGAATTATGTTTGGTGTTTTTTGCACTTTGACATCACTCCGTTGACAATCTCCTTGTATGGAGCTATTCTAGTGAAACCCAGTGTTAGTTGTTTTTGAGTTTTGTGATCGAGTAGTGGATTCAAACCATAGTACACACCAAAACTTCTTCAGCATTGTATGATTTTTTTGAGTTGAGCTTCTTGGGATGCCTTAGAGTGGGTCTTTACTCTCTTTACTTTGTTGTTACTAGTTTTGGGTACCTTGCGGTGTCCCTTTTTCCCAATTATTGTACATGAGTACCTCATCAAGCCTAGTTGTCGGGACTCATACTGTAGACATGCCACATCTATTTTGGCTCCTAGTTTCACTTGAGGGGGGGTGTTAGAGTAGGTATTTACCTTAGGTCATGTTCACCTAGGTACTTTATTTACCTTTATTGTATTTATCCTCACCCACTTATGTGTGTGGATATTTTTTTATCTTATTTAGATATTAGGAGATATTATCTAGTTGTTAGGTATAGTTCTTTCCTTGATCTATGGTATTGACTAGATCCTTGATGTCTAGTTCTCTCCTAAATCTATGGTCTTGACTAGTTCTTTGATGACTAGTTTTTCTATGATTTATGGCTTGATCTACGACCTTGACTGGTTCTTAGATTGTTATTCCTTACCTATTTAAGCAAGGCTCATTCTCAATGTATTGCATTGAGTTCCATAATAATATATGATATTGTTTCTCATTTGTTTGCAAAGGTTTTATGTAAAGTTATTCTAGCGAATTACTTTCATCTTATTGATTGTGGTGTTTGATTAGCATATGTGTTCTTGGCTTGGTACGATCTGGTTATCGTTCCTTTCGGACTCCCACAACCCATAGGTAGGGTTGGCATAGCAATTTAAGAGGTGTGGGACAAGTTTGACTTGTCCCACAAGCTTCCAAAATTAGCGTCTAAGGTCAAATTTGAATTTCCATTAAGGGGTAGAGTGTACAAAACTCAAGATCCCCAAACACTCAACTTACAACACAAATTCCAAGAGAAATCTACTCTAATAAATGCATTCCTTTGGTCACATCTTTAATTAGTTTAGGACAAGGTTAAATTAGCTTAATTAAGACACTACAACCCATTAATAATAAAGGGTAAAATACATACACCAAAATCCAAATAAATAATACAATGAATTACATCACTAAAATCACATACTAACATCAATAAAGGAAACTAAATAAAAGACAAAACATAACCCCTTGGTCACAATTTCCCCCTAACCAATTCAAACACACACACAAATACATGTTGCCATGGTGACCCTTATTGAATTCACCTAGAATTCCAATGTGGTTGGTCTTCAATCCCCCGATGTTTGTTGTGAATAATTTTACCTGAAAAACACATAAATACCTCTTTCGGCCTCGTGGCCACATTAAAAATATTTATGATAAAATATGCAATATAATTCCACAATCGTCTATATGTGAATCAAATATCCTCTAGGCAATTACGATGTCATTTACAATTTCTAGCAACATTTCTATTCTACATTTCATCCATGTCAAAATGATCACAACATTAATCTAATTATCAAAAGTCTACTCAATAT
The DNA here is from genome assembly GCA_018340775.1 of Taxus wallichiana var. yunnanensis. Taxonomy (NCBI): domain Eukaryota; kingdom Viridiplantae; phylum Streptophyta; class Pinopsida; order Cupressales; family Taxaceae; genus Taxus; species Taxus wallichiana. Next base: position 894,744,702 of record CM031240.1, on the reverse strand, counting down.
GATGAAATATATCATATGTCATAAACATATATAAATAACCATGTCAACAGTATATCAACATCAATATAAAATGTCTCTAATAATCCACATGCATCATATATGAGTTGAAATCAATAACAGTCCAATATCTCTAACATCTAGTATCATGCTAAAACAAAAGCTATAATAATATGCATAAGTGTAGTCGACAATATCGAAATCAATAATCAAAAAGGTGTCGAAGGGAAGTAGGGACTACAAAAAAATATTCAATACTCATCCTTTCAGCCCCTTGGGATCGAATCGCTGATATGTCACCCTAAAATAATTGTCTCAAGCATACGCCTCTTCGTAAGTTTCCTTTATTAATTACTCAATAAGAGATGGTGGCCAAAGTGGATATTTTTGTTTTGTTTGGGCGGCTTAGACAACATGTTTGCAACCAAATTTGTGCTTCTTTTCTTGTACTTGATTACCAAATGGAACTATTGTAGGAATCCCATCCATTTGTAGTGCTTTGCATGCTGCAATTTAGATTTTTCTTTCAAATACTGGAGAGGTTTGTGGTCAATGTGCACAATAGTTTCTTTACCCAAAAATAATGTTTCCATTTCTTTATTGCCTGAACTAGTGAATATATCTCTTTATCATATATTGAATATCATGTAACTATTGAAGTGAAATTTTCGAATGGTAACATACCGACTTACCTCCATATAGCAACACCGCTCCCATAGCATAATCACTGGCATTTGTCTCTACTTCAAAGGGTTCTGCAAATTAGGAAGAGAAAATACTGGAGCATGACTAATTTTGTATTTTAATAACTCAAAAGTCTTATTTTGTTCCTTACCCCAATAAAAACCTTACTCTTTGTGGCCACTATGTGTAGAGGTGTTGCAATATGCAGAGAATCCTAGAATGAATTTCCTCATGTATTGTACTGCTCCCACAAAAATTATATTTTATGTGGATGTCATTGGTGTTGGCAGTTAGTGATGACTTCCACCTTCTTCGGATCCACTCATAGCTCTCCTCCTCCAACCACATGCCCAAGATAGACAAGTGACTGTTTGGAAAATTCACACTTCTTCATATTACATAGCATAGTTGTTTCTCCTTGAGAACTTACAAGACTTGTTGCAAATGTGTTAGATGTTCCTCCCATGTGGCACTAAAAATCAAAATATCATCTAGATAAATAATGACACATGAATCTATGAATTCCCATAATACATCATTCATCAATCTCATAAATGTAGCGAGTGCATTACATAAACCAAATGGAAGTACTAACCACTCATACAAACCTTGTTTTGTTTTGAAGGCAATCTTCCATATATCATCCTCCTTCATCCTAACTTGGTGATAACCAGACTTGAGATCTAACTTTGTGAAGAAATTTGCATGTTGAAGCTAGTCTAAGAGATCATCTATGTGGGGAGTGGATATCTGTTCTTTATGGTAATCTTGTTTAAAACATGGTAGTCGATGCACATCCTCCAAGAACCATCCTTCTTTGGCACCATCACAATAGGTGAACTGCATGGCGAGGTGCTTGGACATATTACCCCTTGGTCTAATATCTCATGGAGTTATTTCTTTACCTCTGTACTCTCCAACAAGGATTTCCGATACAACTTGATATTTGGTAGAGGGGACTCTGAAAGCAAATTGAATCTCATGCTCTACCTCTCGCTTTGGTGGTAACCCGTTGGGAGTTTGGAATACTTCCTAAAAAGACTAAATTATGCTATCCAAATACTTCATCCCTTTGTTATAAATATCTAAAATTTCTACCCCATCTTTCTTATCTTTTAATAAAAGTAAACAAAATGATTATGATTTTCCTGAATTAGTCTCTTTGCTTGGTTAGCACTTACCATAGCAAGTTTTGACTTACGCTGGTGTGCCCGGATGTTGTAACTAACTCCATCCTTGACCCATCTATATCGGTTCTCCCTTCTCATGAATATAACATCCCTGATATACAAGTAAGGACTCTTGAAAACAACATCAAATGCATCAAGTGGAATTACATCAACTTCAATACATCTATATACTAAAAATTATCCCAAACTTGAACTTACATCTCCTTGTTACCTGAATTTCTACACCCTTCTTCACCCATCCCAAAGGATAAGGATGTGGATGCTTGTAAGTTTCAAGACCAAGCTTCTTTACAACCATATCAAAAATCAAATTAGATTGAGAACCAATATCAACCAAAGCATTTACCTTAGTTCTCTTGATTTTGATTTTGATTTGAAATAGCTTACTCATCTCTTCCTCTTGTTCTTAGTTGTCCATGTTGGTGGCCATGCATCCTAGCCTCTCATCTACATCAGAATCATATTTTATTTCCACCTCCCCATCTGTCTTTATAGTTGTCATGGATTTCTTGGAATCCTTGGTTCAGTTCTTTGGATGAGCAATTCCGGATGTAACTTCCAACATGTAGCATCAGTATGACCATTGATATCACAATTATTGAAAAAAATTAGGATCTTTACAAGTATTCAAAGTGGTAGCAGTATTTTTACCTTTTCCTTTCCATTTACCTTTGTTACTTGTTTGTCCCTACTCTTTCTTTGGCTGATTTGTTGACTATTTTTTCCTTGACTTCGTTTCTCCTTGCTTCTTCTCGTCATCAATGTAATATGCTTGCACATATGCTTCATTGAGATCCTTGGGCTTTGTAGAGATGACCTTCTTGGAAGGTGAGTTTGAATTCCTCCCAAATACTTGGTCATTATATCCTCATCCTCCAAGTCCATATTGAGCAACATGGCTTGTCTCCAAAATTCTATAGTGTAATCCTACACACTTTGACCACTGATTTGTCTAAAATATTGCCATTTAATCATCTGGTCAGTCTTATGGCCAATAGGATAAAAAAATTGATCTAAACAATTCTTTAAAACCCTCCCAAGAACTTACAATAGGACACTTTTTATTTTCACAAGTGGCTAGATGGGTTTCCCACCAAACCAAATCATGTCCTTCCATGTTGAGACGTAAAAGTAATATTTTGTGCCTCAGTGATAGTATGCACACTAAAGTAAACTTCCAATTACTTTAACCATTTATCTAGAAATTCTACATCTACTTGTCCTTCAAATATTTTTATCTCAACTTTAGTTTCAACTTTAAAAGGAGCATGATCAGATTTTACCTTCTCTCTTTCAACTAGAGTTTCTTCTTCACGCTCTTCCACATCTTCTTCCTCATTGTGGCTCTTTCCTATGCCAAACATTTTGGCCAAAGCTCAAACCATTGATTCTATGGAATCTTGCTTAACTGCTGCCATCTTTTACAAATATGAGAGTTATCTTTGGTGTTGAAACACCCTATCCATAATGTGTTCTAGTATCTCAATTATACAGACCAAGTTCTCTTCTTCCATTTGATCTCTAACTCTTTGTTTCCACTTCTTCGTAGATATGTCTAGATCGCAAGGTAATACTTCTTCACCTTTAGACCTTGTCACTGTCATACAAATCACACAAACAAATACCACAGTCCATTGGATATAATTTTCAGCTCGATACCAAAATGATCTATAAACCTCTACTTTGGAAATTTACAAGACCACAAAAATGTTGTTCCTACTTCCAATTATTTGAAAATGACAGAAAACTAAAAGCTAGTGAATGAATCTTAGTGCTTATAACTATTTGCAACAAATAGAATGAACAATTCAATGCACAACCCCATACTTTTATCCTAGAAACCCCCAATTTGAGGGAAAACTAGTTGGAAAGGGAAATTGCTCTTTCTTCCCACTTATATTGGCCAAATTAAAAGAAGATACATATTACAATAAGTTGAAGGAAGATAAACAATGTCAACACCTTCCTTCTATACTTGTTTGCTCTATTCTCACACACCTTACTCCTACAAATCAGTTCCAGCACCAAAATCTTCTTGCTCACTTTTCCCATGAATCGATGATCCAATTCCATTTGTTCTCTTGTTTAAATTGCTTGCTCCCCATGCCCTCTCGTGCACTAGAGAATGGGAAGAGACATTTAAGGAAGAGACATGGTCAGGACATTTGAAATCGCGACCATTCACGGTTTTATTTATTTATTTTCATTAGTGACATGACCATCGATTAACGCAAAATGGTAATTACACCACTACCATGGAGGTTACACAACCATTTCTCGCATAAAGTGGCAGTTCTATAACTTTACAATCTGCTCTTTATTCTACTTAATTTCTCTTGCAAGTCTTGGTTGTTCGATGAAGTGGTGTTCTTCTAGATCCCTATGGATCATATTTGATGAAAAGGGGTTCATAACGGATGAGGAGAGATTCATAGCGAGGTTTTGGTCAACCTTAGTGTTGTCCTCTCAAAATTTCCCCTCTTTTAAAAGTCAAAAATTGAAAATTTTGAGTGACATCGTTTAGTGATGTTCTAGTGAAGTGAAAAGTTGAGGAGATAGTAAAAATTCACGTTTTTGGGGTTATTTTGGTATTTCGGGTCTTTTAGACATCATTTGTCCCTCATATCCCAAGTTCTACCGGACCTTTGTTCCCCGATTGGCTGCATTCCCTGAAATTCTTTTAAATTTTGGTTATGTCGAGAACTTTTTGGCCTACTTGTCCCAAGTTCACCTGGGATTTCTATTCCCCGATTGCCCGCATCAGCCGCGCATTGGGTCCTTCGTGTATATTTTTTCCCATCTATCCCAAAAGCATATGTGCCTTCTATCCCCGCATCACCCACATCATGCGCATCAATCATTTCTTCACGTCCCTCACGTTTCAAGTTTTTGGACCACCTGTGTTCATTTGGCCCGCTTGACCCGCATCGCCACGTCGGTCGGATCACGTCTTGCATACCTCATGTCCCAAATGTACCAAAGACCATCCGAGCCAATTTTTCCACTCTTCCCGATTCTTATCTTTTTGAGTTGGTGCAATATGAATTTAATGCACATTTAATGACCTTCTCTCTCCTAAATGGCTATTTAATGGGACTATCCTCTATGCATTTGACACACTTGCTCACTTGCCATCATTTGCTCGAATCCCTGCAATTAAGATCATTTGCTCGTGCTCTTGTTCCCTTTACATTTTTCATTGTGAATTCGATCCTTGAAGGTTGTTTCTCTGTACATTGCAAACATGAAGATTAAATTCCAAGGTCAAGAACATGTTTCACCTCTTGAGTCCTCTGTTCCCGATATCGGGGATAGTGAGGTTCAACACCTGAGATTTGGGGATTTTGGAACAGATTGACTAGCCCTAATCCTTCCCCATGGCACAAATGATCAATGACAGTGGTCTTGCGTATGCGGTGGGTTTCCTATCTCTGTACAATGTGCCGACACCGTGCTCACCTGTGGGGCTCATTTTAACTCGGACACCAAAGAATTGTCTAATGTGCATGGGGAGCTGATTGCCAAACTGGATGTTGTTACCATTTCTGCTGCTCTACGGATTCTAGAAATTGAAGACTCCATCGTTATCACTCAAGCTCAAGCTCAGACCCTATTCGAGCAAGAAAATGATAAATATAAGGCAAGGATAGCAAAATCATGGTTGAAGAACCCTAAGAAGGGAGTGTCCCAACTTTCCAAGGCATTATTTAGGGCTGATTTCAATGAAGAGTTATCTGATTTCATCATTTTGCTAGCTCGTGTCATGGGATTTCCCTCTACCAATGAATTTCACTTCTGGATGTGCCCTCTCATCAACATCGTCTGTGAAGGTAGTCAGAACATAAATTGGGTAGAAATCATTTGCATGAATTTGACCGAGCAATTGTCTAATGTGCAGTAGACTAAGAAGTTCTATATGACTTCTTATCTCATGTATTCCCTAGCAGCATCCCGGTAGTGGTTTGGATTCACATACATGGAGGGCTAGAAGGATGAACCCATTTATGCATACTACCCTCAATTCACCCTTGAAACTAGCAACCACAACTTTAGGAGGGTTAATGATGCCTTTACCATGTATATTGTGAGGCTCTTAGAAGGTGATACTGCTAGGAGATTTTCTGATGAAGCCATGAACCTGATAGCTAAGTATGGAGCTTTCTTCATCCAATTCAGGAGGTTTTCATATATCAGTTGGTTGGTTATGAAAACACACCTCTCAAGCTCCCCATGTTTTGTAATGACAAGATGGCTCTCGATTAAAGTATACGAGCAATTGGATAAATTGCAAAGAACCTACTGAGGATAGGACAATCTTTGGTTTGCACTTCCCTATTTCTTTGGGAAACTATACATGTAAAACAACCTTGGATGCCCAAAATATAGAAAGGGCCCTTGCTCCCATCATTGTCCACTTTTTCAGGCCTAGGACTTGTTTTGATTTGAAGAAGTTCATTGAGCAAAACCTCAAAATAAATTATCATCACATGTCAGATGTTGAGGACTACTGGGCCGATTGTGCAGATGATTTTGAAGCAAGGCAGAGGCACTATGATATATTCTCTGTGTAGCTGATAAAGGAGCTCAATCTCTACCAAATTCCTGAAGGGTTCCAAGATGATAATGAAGACTTGTTGTCTTATGAATATGAGACATTAATCAAAGCATACTCCTTTGGAAGATTTGGATTGGTACAAGAAGGAGAAGGATGACTTGGTTGATATTTTGGCCCCTATCCTTGTAAGAACCAAGGTTTGGTTTGACAGAAAGGTTCGAGAGCTTAGGAAGAATCAAAGTGGATCTTCTTCCAGAAATACTTCATCACTTAGGAAGGAATCACATACACCCAACACAGAGGTACCACAAACCCCTCCTCCTTCCTCAAATAAAGAACCTAAATCATCTACTCCCTCTTCTTCTACTCAAGTGTACCAAAAGAAGATAAAAGAGGTTAAACAAGAGCCAATTGAGGAAGAACCCCTTCTAGGGCATTCAGAACTACCTTCAGGGCCAGAGAACGTTATTGTTCTTAGTGAAAGTGATGATGGTGAAGTACCAGACCTTGCAGGACCTTCAGAAGTTACAATAGAAAAAGAGAAGGAAGTGCCTAGCACTGAACCTCCAAGTACCACTGATTCCTTTGCTCAAGAAGCTCCAGATGCCTCACTCACATCTCTACTGGAAGCAACAATGGTGAATACCTTAAGTTCCATGAGCTCACTTGCTCTTGGACCTCTTGTTCCTTCTTCTTCTTCCTCTACTTTTGCATGGGTGCAACCCTTGGTTGACAACAGGAAGAAAACCTTCTTCCCATTTGAAAGGCCAAATTTTGATGTTGTGGCAGCCTTGTTAGGCACTACTCCTCCTCCCAGCAAAGAGAGCTAAAACAACTTCAAGAATAGTGATAGATGCTCAAGGCCAACAATTTCTAGAGGTTGCAAAGCCTAAAGTTGATAAGGCAGAGCAAGATCTATTAGCCTCTGACCTAGAGCTTTCTAGGATTCCAATGGGAGAATCTACTCCTGAGAGTGAGGTGCATAACCTCAGGAAACAGTAACCAAGGTTATTGAGAGAGTGGAGAAGGGTAAATAGACTATAGAACAGTTGGAAGAACAAAATCAAGTTCTTTCTAGCTTCATCAAGTCATTATTGACTAAAGATAAGGTTTTGGATCCTGCTCCCACTGGTTACCCTTCCACCTCCTATGATTCTCAGTCAGGATGAGGTTCAGAGTATCAAAGATATACACAGATATTCCACTTATGGAAGGGCTATGGAAGCCATGGTTGATGACATGATCATTGTAGGATTGAATTTCATTATAGAGGCCTTCAAACTCAATGAGAAGGTGGCCAACCTGCAACAAAAACTATCCTCCTCTATTGGAACTATGGACAAAGAACTGAAGCTTTGGAGTAGTTGCATCATAGATATTCACCTGATGGAACAGCTGATGAAAAGATATTGATGGCCAATAAATTTTTTGATGATGCCAAGGAAAACTTGTCAAGGTCATGGGTTTTCAGTGTTGAATGGAAAATAAAAGTTCTGGAAGAAGCCTTGGGAGAATTGAGAAATAGTTGGCAGAAGGGAGAATCTTTCAAGACTTGTGTTGCATCTGCCTTCAAGGATATTCACTGTCATCTTCATGATGAAACTTCAGGTGTTCCTTTCTCTCTTCAAGAGATTAAAACTCAGTTCAGGACATTTGTTAAAGAAGACTTGTTCAAGGAGGAATTGATTACCAAAGAGAAGATAAAGGATATTTGCTCTCTTCAATCTGCCATTGAAGAGGCTAATAAAGAATACCTTGAACATACCGAGTTTGATAAGGACATGGAGAAATGTCTAGGCACTTGGTCTCAAGCCACTGCCAACACATCAGTCCCACGAGGGTAGGGAGATATTGAAGCATTGAAAAGATTCAGGCAATGGATTCTCAAGTCGGTGGGCCCTCCTCAGCAATAAGTGGATGTTTTCTCTTCTAGTTTCTCCTCTCTCTCCTTCTTTTTTTAAATCGAGCTCATTGTAAACTAATTAAGGACCTTGTGTCAAGCACTTCCTTAATTAACATTTTAGTTAAAAGAAACGGTTACCAAGTGTAACCAATTTGTAAGCTATATAATGGGCTCTCTACGCCATTTTCAGGGGTTGGAACTCTGTTTATTTTTGAAAGTGTAAAGGAGTAAAAAGCTATCAATACAAGAAGATCTCTCTTTCTGTTTCCATCTGCTCTTGTTCTTTCATTGCTATCTATTAAAAGTTATTGAATCATTAGTCTATTTTACTTCAAGAAGCTTTGTATTCTTGTGGATGTCATCTCTGGAACTTTGTGTCTATGAAATAACATCTTGTGGTTTTAAATGCAAATGATTATGTTCTATATGATTCCCTTATGGCGTGAGTAAGGAATTATTTTGTTATCTATATTTCTTGAGAGTGTTATTCTGCCTCTCCCATTCCTTAATTCTTCTATCCTTTTGTATTGATGATCTGTTATATCAAACACTTTCATGATATTAGAGTTCCTCATTAAAACTAACGTTGTACATTTGTAAATAATTTTTTCTTTAAATAAGGGAACCTCTCCCATTAAAGAGGAGGGACTTTATGTCCCCTGACTATTGCTTTCAATAAAGTCCTTATTTGACAACCAACAATTTTTGGTGACTCTATTGGGGATTCATTTTTATGGATTCTAGTTTATGAATATTTTCTTGATCATTCTTTGATCTGGTGACTCTAAGATTTACTCGCGGTAGGAGAGCCCTTGGTATTGAATATTCTTAGTTTCATCTCCTAGAGCAGCAAGGTTTTCCTCTTCCTTCAACAAGAAGAAATAGAAGAGCTCGTTCCACAAGCACACCCCTGTTGAAGATAGAACTCTTGGAAGTAGTATTCCTCAAGAGAAACTCAGCCCTAATCTTCGTGCTTTAATTCTTGTTGGTGTTTCAGTTCCTCTTCAAGTAGTCTTTCCAAGAATGGTAGTTCCATTACCTTGGGGCCATCGTGTTGGGCCTCTTGCCCTTCCTCAACCTTTGCATGAGTTACCCAGGGGTAACAGAAAGAACTTCCCCAAGTTCAGAGGTGATGGCAAGGTGCATCCTGATGAACATATTGCAGCCTTCATAGTTGCATGTGGAGTCCTCGGAGTTGAGCATGAAGATGTCTCGGTGAGGCTTTTTGTAGAAAATTTGCAAGATAATGCAGCAGATTGGTTCTATCATCTTCCTGTTGGGGCCATTACCAGTTGGACCACGATGAGAACAAGATTTGAGAACCATTTCAAACCTGCAGAGGATGTGCATGCTTTGTTGGCCCAAATTTCTCAAATAAAGAAAGAATCACAAGAGCCCATGAGGGAATTTGTGGCCAGGTTCAACAAGTTGATTAACAAAATCCCACAGACACTCACTGTAGATCAAATTCAAAAATGTTTCTTCCTGAATGCTCAATTGCCTGAAGTTAGCTACGCATTGAGAAGAGCCAACCTTGCAACATTGGCTGAGGATCAGAGATTAGTTGTTAGCATTGAAGATGACTTGATCATGTCTGGTAAGTTGAAAAGAGATCCTTCCAAATCTAGAGCTTCTTCTTCCTCTTCTTCTACTCCCAGAGCTAATACAGATCCATTAGTACAAAAGCTTGCTAATGACCTCATTTCCATCAAGAAACAATTGGCTCAACATGCTCCTTATGCAGATGTTCCAAGGAGGAATTTTCAGCCTAGAAATCATTTTCCTTCCTCTCAGACAAGGCTGGAAATTGAGGGGCCACCCATCAAGGTCCCTATTAATGTAACTTGTGAGGTTGAAGAACCTGAAGATGAAGAGATTAATGAAGATTGTGAAGAACCTAAAGAAGAGGAGATGAAGAACTGGAGGAACTTGAGGGATCTCGAGTTAATTTCTTCACCACTGAAGGTGTTGATGAAGAGGATGATTATGATGAAGTAGTAGCAGATATGAATAGCGAATCATATGTTGTCATGACTCGGGAATAGAAAAATAAGAAGGAGAAAGTGATGCAGCCCACTAAGAGGTCCAAGGAGCATCCCATGACTATCCCCGTTGTTGCAAAAAGAGGATCTCCTATTCCCACTGCATCCACACAGAAGGTGAGTTCTACTAATTCTTCTTTTCCTAATTCTACTGCTAAAACTTTTTCTTCTCCAGCTCCTAAACCTGATAAGCCTAAGATTCCTAGTGATGATAGCCCATCCACCTCTAGATCTTTTGATATCATTGATCACCTTAAGAAGACAAAGGTTCAAATTTTAGAGGCTGAGTATTATCAAACTCATCCTAAAGCCTTTGCCAAAATGGTCCACTTTGTCAATTCCCATTCCAAAACTACCTCTAAAGGCCTTTTTCCTACTCCATCCTCTGCACCCCAACCCAACCTTGTAGCTGCAGTCACCTCACCTAATGAGAAAATCAAACCATTTTATGTGACTCTTCTTATAGCAGGCCATAAACTTAGCAACTGTGTCATAGATTCAGGAGCATCAGATAATGTAATGCCTACCAAAGTGGCTCATGCTTTGGGTCTTACTCTCACATGCACTTATGGGTCCTACTATTCTATGGAGAGTAAGGAGGTGCCTTTGGTTGGAAGGATTAAAGATGCACAAGTAGCTTTTGCCACTTTACCAGAGAAGAAGGTTTTGGCTACTATTCTGGTAGCAGATATCCCTCCTTCATATGGTATGTTGTTAAGTAGGAATTTTTGTAAGGATGTGGGAGGAGAGATTCAAATGGATTGGTCACATGCCCTTATACCAGTCAATGGAAAGATGAAGAAGTTGTTGCCTGAGAAGCAATCTAAGTATATTGTGCAAAAAATGGATGATCCCAAAGCACAAATACTCTATGAGGATATTGGACATGGTAACTATATGATTATGTCTCCGGAGGAAACTAAACTTCCCAAAGAAGTACTTCATGATCCTAATGGTGTTTGGAATCTAGAATTTGATGGAAGCTGCTCCTTAGTTGGTTCTGGAGCTGGTGTGGTGTTGATATCTCCTGAGGGAAAAGTTCATCCTTTCTCATTCAAGCTATAGTTTGAAAATACCAATAATACGAGTAGAGTATGAAGCCCTCATCCTTGGACTTAATGTGGCAAAAGAAAAAGGTGTGAAGAATCTTTTGGCTTGTGGAGATGTAGAACTAGTTGTTAAACAAGTCAGAGACCTTTTTCAAGTAAAGAATAGAAGGTTGAAGCATTACAAGAATCTAGTTTGGGATTCTATTGAATTTCTTGATGCCTTCTCCATTGAAGCAATCGAGAGAAAAGAACACTAGGGCTGATTCACTAGTTGTCTCAGGATCATTGTTGATACCTCACCCTGATTTCTCTCAGGATAAATTTACCATTGAAATGATCCATAGGCCAAGTGTGCCTGATAATGCAAGTAACTGGAAAGTTTTCAACGATGATCAACATTTTCTTTCTTTCTTGGAGCTCAGGGATAACTTTGAACAATTGTACTTTGAAGGAAGTGAAAATTTGCCTCGTGAGAGTGTATCTTCCATGAGGAGGGTGTCAAAGAGGAGACAGATCAAGATGGGTGCATCAAACTCAAAGGTAACAAGATTCCTAAAGGGCTGGTGAGTTTGGAGGAATTGTTTGATAAACATGATAGGTATGTTAAGTCTAAAGCTTCTACAGGAGTGCGGCAATCTGCTGAGTATGAAAAGATTAACATTGGGAGCTCTGTTGACCCCAAAATGGTGAACATTGGAAAATGTTGTACGCAAGAAGAAAAGAAGAAGGTGGTGAACCTCTTAAAGAAGTATAGGGATGTTCTTGCATATTCATATGAGGATCTAAAAGCTTTCAACCAAAGGAAATGCAACATTTCATTCCTCTCAAACCTGGGATTAAACCTTTCAAGCAAAAGAAAAGGCAGTACAATCCAAAGATTGCTGACACCATTTTTCAAGAAATACAAAAATTATTGAAAGCTAAAATTATCTTCCCCATTCACCATTCGACATGGATTGCCAACATTGTACCTGTCAGGAAGAAAAATGGTGAGATTTGTATCTGTGTTGACTTGAAACTTGAATCAAGCTTCTTTGAAGGACAACTACCCTCTACCCATGATGGATCAAGTTTTGCAAGCTGTTACGGGGTCTGAAATGTTGTCCATGCTTGATGGCTTCTCAGGGTATAATCAAGTGGAAGTTAATACCATAGATCAACACAAGATGACCTTCACCACCCCCTAGGGTACTTTTTCCTACAAGAGGATGCCTTTTGGACTCATTAATGTCGGTGCCACTTTTCAAAGGGCTATGGACTTGGATTTTGGAAGCTTGAAAGGAAAATGTATTGTTGTGTATCTAGATGACCTGACTGTGTTTTCCAAAACTAGAGCAGATCATTTTCAGCATCTGGAAACAATTCTCTTGAAATGCAGAGAACATGGGGTTTCTTTGAATCCCAAGAAATCTGTCTTTTGTGTCACGGAGGGAAAATTGTTGGGGCATGTTGTCTCTAAAGATGGAATCAAAATCGATCCTGAATGAGTTCAAGCTATTCAATAGATTCCTCTTCCCACAAGTAAGAAGGGAGTGCATTATTTCTTTGGTAAGATCAACTTCCTGAGAAGATTCATTCTGATTTTGAGCTAACTTTGAATATCTCTCAAATGATGAAAGGAAACAAACGTTTGGCTGGTCCTCTGAAGGGAAAGAAGCATTTGAAGGTATTAAAAAGGCTATTGCTAGGACTCCTATCTTAGCATGTCCATATTTTAGTAAAGATTTTATTATTTATTGTTATGCCACAGAAAGCACCTTGGCTCGTTGTATTGACCTAGAAAGATTCTGATGATCATGAGCTCCCAATTGCATTCATGAGCTACATTCTTAAAAATCATGAGTTGAAATACACCATGATGGAGAAACATGCTTTTGCAGTGGTTAAAGTTGTCAAGCAATTTCGATTTTATATTCTTAACTCCCACTCTATGGTGCTTGTGCCTGATACAACCATCAAGTCTATTCTTACGCAGCAAGAATTTGGAACTAAGAGAGGAAACTGGGTAGCAAAGGTTCAAGAATATGATATTGACATCAGACCAACCAAACTAGTTCGGGGTAAAGGCTTGTGTGAACTCATTGCTGAAGGAGTTGGTCATGAATTACCTAAGGATGAGGTTGATGTTCCTATTGTTCTATTTCTCAGCTCAATAGATGTATGGTATGCTGATATTGCCCACTTCCTCACCTATGGTGAGTTTCCATCTCACTTAACTACTAAAGAGAAGAGAGCTATCAAGCTAAGATCAGCCCAATACGTGTTGTGGGAGAATGCTTTGTTCAAACGTGGAATGGATGGAAGATTTCTAAAATGCGTTGACAAAGAACAACAGAAGAAGCTTTTCTCAGCTTTCCATGATCAAGCATGTGGAGGTCATTACTCATCTGTTGTTACTGCTCACAAGATTCTTCATGTTGGATACTATTGGCCTACCTTGTTTAAAGATGCATCAAAATGGGTTGATAAATGTGAAGCTTGTCAGACCTTTGTGGGAAGACCCAAGTTGGCTGCCTTACCGCTTAAACCAGTTGTGATTGAAGAGCCCTTTCAATAGTGGGGTTTAGATTTCATTGGAACACTCAACCCATCTTCAAGTGCAGGACATACTCATGTGTTGACTGCCATAGATTACTTCACTAAGTGGGTAGAAGCCATTCCAGTAAAGAGTACTACTTCGAAATGGTATGTAATTTTATCAAAGAAAACATCTTGGTAAGGTTTGGAGTGCCAAACAAGATTATGACTGATAATGCTTCAAAAAATTTTTGTTGAGATGATGGATTTCTGTTATGGATATGGCATTTCCCTTGCTCACTCTTTATTATTATCCTCAAGGGAATGGATAGGCAAGAATCAACAAACAAGAATCTGGTGGCTATAGTAAGGAAACTGGTTAATGAATCTCAGAGGAACTGGCACAAGAAACTCTATGATGCTCTTTAGGAAAATAGGATTACACCTAAAAGAGCTATTGGGATGTCCCCTTTTCAAGTGGTGTATGGTGTGGAAGCTCAATTACTAGTAATAGTGGAGCTACCGGCTTTGTACTTAATGAAGGCCATTGAAGACACTAGCTTCAATGATTCTTTAGATAAAAGGATCATGTATCTTCATAAGTTGAATGAAGAGATAGGCTGCAAGTTGTTGATAAAATATTTTCTCCCACTAGAGAAGGTGAAATATTTGTTTGACAAGAAGGCCGATCTAGAGATTTCAAAGTTGGAGACATTGTTTTGCTGTGGGATAAAAGACATGAGCCTCGAGGAAGCCATGGTAAGTTTGATTCTCTTTGGCTCGGTCCTTTCAAAATCAGGCACTTTTTTGGTGAGAATTCTTTCTATCTTGATTACATGGATGGTTCCTCTCTCCCACTTCCTTATAGTGGGCGTACCTAAAATTGTTCAAGTCCTAGGTGAATAGGAAGTCTCTTTGTATATTATGTATAGGGTGTGTTTGCTTTCCCTTGCCTTTGGTGTGTTTCTTTTCCCTATTTGTGTGTTGTCTTCTGTATTGGTTTTCCTTTTGACTCCATGGCCCAATGGATAAGGCACTGGTCTTCTTCCCCTAGGTTTTCTAGAGTTCTTGCCTTGTCTCGTTCTTCTGATCTAGCCAAGTCATCCCCAGAAAGAGCAATTGTTGTCCTCTCAAAATTTCCCCTCTTTTGAAAGTCAAAAATTGAAAATTTTGAGTTGACACCCTTTAGTGATGTTCTAGTGAAGTGAAAAGTTGAGGAGATAGTAAAATTCATGTTTTTGGGGTTATTTTGGTGATTTCATGGTCTGCATCGGACATTTTTGTCCCTCATGTCCCCAGTTTCTTGGGATTTTGTTCTCGATCGACCGCATTCCCGAAATTCTTTAAATTTTTAGTTTCTGTCAAACTTTTTGGCCCACTTGTCCCAAGTTCACCCGGGATTTCTGTTCCCCGATCGGCGTCATCGCCATTGGGTCCTTCATGTTCTTTTGTCCCATCTGTCCCAAAAGTGTTTGTGCCTTTGTCCCCACTTTCCCCACATCACCCGCATCGGCCGAATCACGTCTTCATGTCCCCACGTCCCTCGCATTTCCAAGTTTCTGGACCACTTGTGCTCATTTGGCCCACTTGACCCGCATCAGCCTGCATTGGCCGGATCGCGTCTTCGCGTCCCTCATGTCCCAAATGTACCAAAGACCATCCGAGCTATTTTTTTCCACTCTTCCCGATTCTTATCTTTTTGATTCGGTGCAATATGAATTTAATGCACATTTAATGACCTTCTCTCTCCTAAATGGCTATTTAATGGGACTATCCTCTATGCATTTGACACACTGCTCACTTGCCATCATTCGCTCGAATCCTGTAATTAAGATCATTTGCTCGTGCTCCCATTCCCTTTGCATTTTTCATTGTGAATTCGATCCTTGAAGGCTATTTCTTTGTACATTGCAAACATGAAGATTAAATTCCAAGGTCAAGAACATGTTTCACCTCTTGAGTCCTTTATTCTCGATATCGGGGATAGTGAGGTTCAACACCTAGATTTCGGGATTTTGGAACAGATTGACTAGCCCTAATCCTTCCCCCATGGCACAAATGATCAATGACAGTGGTCTTGCGTATGCGACAAGTTTCCCTATCTCTGTATAATGTGACACCATGCTCGCCTGTGGGGCTCATTTTAACTCGGACACCAAAGAATTGTCTAATGTGCATGGGGAGATGATTGCCAAATTGGATGTTGCTGCCATTTCTACTACTCTACGCATTCCAAAAATTGAAGACTCCATCGTTATCACTTAGGCTCAAGCTCAGACCCTATTCGAGTAGGACAATGATAAATATAAAGCAAGGATAGCAAAATCATGGTTGAAGAACCCTAAGAAGGGAGCGTCCCGACTTTCAAGGCATTATTTAGGCATTTTAATCTCTATGATTTCATCATTGCTAGCTCGTGTCATGGGATTTCCCTCTACCAATGAATTTCACTTTTGGATGTGCCCTCTCATCAACATCATCTGCGAAGGTAGTCAGAACATAAATTGGGTAGAAATCATTTGCATGAATTTGACCGAGCAATTGTCTAATGCAGCAGACTAAGAAGTTCTATATGACTTCTTATCTCATGTATTCCCTAGCAACATCCCGACAAAGTGGTTTGGATTCACATACATGGAGGGCCAGAAGGATGAACCCATTTATGCATACTACCCTCAATTCACCCTTGAAACTAGCAACCACAACTTCAGGAGGGTTAATGATGCCTTTACCATGTATATTGTGAGGCTCTTAGAAGGTGATACTGCCAGGAGATTTTTTGATGAAGCCATGAACCTGATAGCTAAGTATGGAGCTTTCTTCATTCAATTCAGGAGGTTTTCATATATCAGGTTGGCTGGTTATGAAAACACACCTCTCAAGCTCCCATGTTTTGTAATGACAAGATGGCTCTAATTGAAGTATGCAAGCAATTGGATAAATTGCATAGAACCTACAAGGACAAGAAAATCTCTAGTTTGCACTTCCCTATTTCTTTGGGAAACTATACATGTAAAACAACCTTGGATGCCCAAAATATAGAAAGGGCCCTTGCTCCCATCACTGTCCACTTTTTCAGGCCTAGGACTTGTTTTGATTTGAAGAAGTTCATTGAGCAAAACCTCATAATAAATTATCATCACAGGTCAGATGTTGAGGACTACTGGGCCGATTGTGCAGATGATTTTGAAGCAAGGTGGAGGCACTATGGTAGATTCTCTCTGTAGCTGATAAAGGAGCTCAATCTCTACCAAATTCTGAAGGGTTCCAAGATGATAATGAAGACTTGTTGTCTTATGAATATGAGACATTAATCAAGCATACTCCTTTGGAAGATTTGGATTGGTACAAGAAGGAGAAGGATGACTTGGTTGAGATTTTGGCCCCTGTCCTTGTAAGAACCAAGGTTTGGTTTGAGAAAGGTTGAGAGCTTAGGAAGAATCAAAGTGGATCTTCTTCCAGAGATACTTCAACACCTAGGAAGGAATCACATACACCCAACATGGAGGTACCTGCACAAACCCCTCCTCCTTCCTCAAATAAAGAACCTGAATCATCTACTCCCTCTTCTTCTACTCAAGTGTACCAAAAGAAGATAAAAGAGGTTAAGCAAGAGCCAATTGAGGAAGAACCCCTTCTAGGGCATTCAGAACTACCTTCAAGGCCAGAGAACGTTATTGTTCTTAGTGAAAGTGATGATGGTGAAGTACCAGACCCTGCAGGAACTTCAGAAGTTACAATAGAAAAAGAGAAGGAAGTGCCTAGCACTGAACCTCCAAGTACCACTGATTCCTCTGCTCAAGAAGCTCCAGATGCCTCACTCACATCTCTACTGGAAGCAACAGTGGTGAATACCTTAAGTGTCCATGGGCTCACTTGCTCTTGGACCTCTTGTTCCTTCTTCTTCTTCCTCTACTTTTGCATGGGTGCAACCCTTGGTTGACAACAGGAAGAGAAAACCTTCTTCCCATTTGACAGGCCAAATTTTGATGTTGTGGCAGCCTTGTTAGGCACTACTTCTCCCTCCCTCCCGGCAAAGAGAGCTAAAACAACTTCAAGAATAGTGACAAGATGCTCAGGGCCAACAATTTCTAGAGGTTGTAAAGCCTAAAGTTGATAAGGCAGAGCAAGATCTATTAGCCTCTGACCTAGAGCTTTCTAGGATTCCAATGGGAGAATCTACTCCTGAGAGTGAGGTGCATAACCTCCAGGAAATAGTAACCAAGGTTATTGAGAGAGTGGAGAAGGGTAAATAGACTATAGAACAGTTGGAAGAACAAAATCAAGTTCTTTCTAGCTTCATCAAGTCATTATTGACTAAAGATAAGGTTTTGGATCCTGCTCCACTGGCTGCCCTTCCACCTCCTATGATTCTCAGTCAGGATGAGGTTCAAAGTATCAAAGATATACATAGATATTCCACTTATGGAAGGGCTATGGAAGCCATGGTTGATGACATGATCATTGTAGGCTTGAATTTCATTGTAGAGGCCTTCAAACTCAATGAGAAGGTGGCCAACCTGCAACAAAAACTCTCCTCCTCTATTGGAACTATGGACAAAGAACTGAAGCTTTGGAGTAGTTGCATCATAGATCTTCACTTGATGGAACAGGCTGATGAAAAGATATTGATGGCCAATAAAGTTTTTGATGATGCCAAGGAAAACTTGTCAAGGTCATGGGTTTTCAGTGTTGAATGGAAAATAAAAGTTCTGGAAGAAGCCTTGGGAGAATTGAGAAACAGGTTGATTGGCGAAGGAGAATCTTTCAAGACTTGTGTTGCATCTACCTTGAGGATATTCACTGTCATCTTCATGATGAAACTTCAGGTGTTCCTTTCTCTCTTCAAGAGATTAAAACTCAATTTAGGACATTTGTTAAAGAAGACCTGTTCAAGGAGGAATTGATTACCAAAGAGAAGATAAAGGATATTTGCTCTCTTCAATCTGCCATTGAAGAGGCTAATAAAGAATACCTTGAACATACCGAGTTTGATAAGGACATGGAGAAATGTCTAGGCACTTGGTCTCAAGCCATTGCCAACACATCAGTCCCACGAGGTAGGGAGATAGCTGAAGCATTGAAAAGATTCAAGCAAATGGATTCTCAAGTCGAGTGGGCCCTCCTCAGCAATAAGCGGATGTTTTCTCTTCTAGTTTCTCCTCTTCTCCTTCTTTTTTTGAAATCAAGCTCATTGTAAACTAATTAAGGACCTTGTGTCGAGCACTTCCTTAATTAACATTTTAGTTAAAAGAAACAGGTTACCAAGTGTAACCAATTTGTAAGCTATATAATGGGCTCTCTATGCCATTTTGGGCTGGAACTCTATTTATTTTGAAAGTGTAAAGGAGTAAAAAACTATCAATACAAGAAGATCTCTCTTTCTGTTTCCATCTGCTCTTGTTCTTTCATTGCTATTTGTTAAAAGTTATTGAATCATTAGTCTGTTTTACTTCAAGAAGCTTTGTATTCTTGTGGATGTCATCTCTGGAACTTTGTGTCTATGAAATAACATCTTGTGGTTTTAAATGCAAATGATTATGTTCTATATGATTCCCTTATGGCGTGAGTAAGGAATTATTTTGTTATCTATATTTCCTGAGAGTGCTATTCTGCCTCCTCCCATTCCTTAATTCTTCTATCCTTTTGTATTGATGATTTGTTATATCAAACACTTTCATGATATCAAAGTTCCTCATTAAAACTAACATTGTACATTTGTAAATAAGTTTTGCCTTTAAATAAGGGAACCTCTCCCATTAAAGAGGAGGGACTTTGTCCCCGATTTGTTGCTTTCGATAAAGTCCTTATTCGACAACCAACACTTAGCAAAACCATCAAAGTGTGTCGGGATCATGAGCACGCACGGGTGGCAAGTTGCAAAAGAAGTGCAATTATTTTTCTCTCATGTTCGCACTAAGAGGGGAATGTTAGGAATTCATATTATTAGTGCTTCACATATAAGTTAATAATGTAATATTATTATATTGAGTTATCATAAAACAACTCAATATGATATAGTAAGTTGTTGGGTTGTTATAAAATGTTATTGTTTAGGATACTGTTTTTTGTATTGTTACGTGAGTAACAATCACCTTAGAATAGCGTTGGGTGAGTAGATTATGAATAAAGAGATTTGGGGGTAAGTAATTAAATCAATCTCCTTATTAATAGGAGTACTATTTGCTATATAAACATATATCCTATCCTGAATAATTAATTGTTTTTGAGTATTACTATTTGGTTTTCCTTTGTAAATTCAATACCAAGTTTTCAATGCGTCGATGCCGCAAAATCACAATATAGCTCCAATGTCTCGAAACTTCAAGGGTAAACACACATTATCGAATAGAACAAACCTTGCTCACGCAAGCTTTTAGAAAATATTGATGTGTTATCGTGCACATATCATGTGACCTTTTGATCTCCAAAATTCAATTATGAACCCTAGAAGATACCACAATAATAAGATCAAACAAAAATTGTGTGTTCACAGATACTATGAGAGACCATAGACACTCTTTGCACAATGGAAACTATGTGCAAACACAACATAGAGATTTACTACCTTAGTGTGCACCTAAACGACGACAAAACATTACATAAGACACTTGCACGGGCATAATACTCGCGCAAACCATACAACAAAAATCTCATGGGAACAACACTACCAAGGTACACTAAAAAAAGCTCCTACAAAAATAACAATTGTGGGGAACAATTAACAAAGACACGAGCAATCAAAACTTGCATGAAACTACACTATAGTTTTTGGTTGATGCAAGATTGCAAATTAGCCTAAATGCTCATGTATCAATTTACCTTCTTATATAGAGCCTCTAAAGGTTGCCATCTCTTCACATTTTAGTACCTATGGGTAATTACTACCAATTCCACTACTAAATATATTACCAAAACATATATAATGTATCTAATCATTATCCAAGTGCTTAGAATATTCCATAAAGATTTGTATAATGTCACACAAGTCCCTTAGTGCTTCTTCATGTCTCTATCCATCTACCTGTCATTTCTATCACCTGCAGTATGTTTATAGATATTGCATTATACATGAACACTCATCCAACCTTGACAATCACCCTTCATCCAAGTGCATATGGAACATGCCACGAAGCACTATCTAATGCCACACATCTCCCATAGTACCACTACTTTGTTCTATTTAGACATCACTCTATCACTATGGCATATTTGGGTTTTTGTGGTGTACAATCATGCTTGTCTAACCTTCATGAAGAACCTTGTCAACAATTCTATTTTAATTTATTAAAATCTTTTTTTCCTTGGTAATCTAAAGGGATCAATGAATATTGAGCGACCCCGAGCTTGAAGAGCATAACATTAACACAAGGCGAGCACCATCAATCAACCTCATTTGGAGCAACACAAGGCAAACACCTTCAATCAACCTCATTTGGAGCAACATACGTCGAACCCTCAACCCTGTTGCGGGTAAATCGTAAGATTTATACCACCTAAACTAGTGGCGAAGTCGAGTGAGTTAATCCCATGGGCTATGATGTTTTCCATCCCTAACAAAGGTATAAAAATAATGGACATTCCAAATTTTGTTCATCATTTGGAATCATTTGAGGAACTAACATTTATTATGAAATAATTAATGAAAAATAGATCCTCAATTATAAATAGTTAAATTGTTTCTTGTTGGTTGTCTAGCTTGGTCCACGAAGTAACATTAAAATCATCAATTCAATCAAAACATTAATCCACGGGTTGGATGGCTTGGTTAGCGATGACATTAAAATCATCATTCAATGGCTTGGTCCCCAATAACATATAAACCCAATATATCATAAATCTTATGTCAATGCGGACTGACAACACAAATGAAGTGGCCCTCCTACTAACATAATGGTTGATTGTTTGCAGATCAACATATTTGCTTGCTCGGCCATCCCCTCTCCTACTTTGCAGCTTCATAATACCAAAAATAATCTCATTTAATTGTCTCTAAATACGTGTTACCACCCTAAGAAAGAAATGCATCTTGAAATTGCTTTAAAGATTACAAAAATCCTCCTCCAATCTAAAAATGATTCCCACATTGGTTAGTTTGACCGATCATAACATGAACCTTTAAAAAAAAATCCACATTGATTAGTTTGAACAATCTACATGATAACATATAAACCCCGAGTTTCATTAACCTTATATCAATGGGGGTTATGCCACAATCAAAATAACCCTCCCACTACTAAAATAGTTGATTAATCACCAAATTAGCGTGTTTACTTCAATGCATCTTCAAATTGCTTTTACTACTCAATTCAAAAAATCCCATTGATGCACCTTGGAATTGCTTCCAGTACTTACTCAAAACAAACCTCATATTAATCCTGATATGCAAAAGCTAAAAGAAATGATAATTCTAGTTTGAACTACTGGTATGGGCCATCAATTTACATAGAAACTCCATATAACATGCAACACATCATTAGCTCATTTACTAACATACCTCAGACTCGCAGGAACATTCCAAGGAAAAACATTTTATAGTTATTTGCAAACCAGCTATTGGTCTCCTTTCTAAAAATAACTCTGCTTAATCAAAACCGCATGCGAAAAATGATAAGACTCCTAACTGGCAAGGATAAAGACCAGGAATCTGAGTTCACAAGCATGCATGTTTCAAATAAACACAATCTGTAGCAAAAAGAAAATAATGATCAGTGGTAAATGCAATGGCAATATTAAGAAGTTTACATAGGTATTCAGTATAATCCAACAGCCACATGTAACACGTTCTCCATGTTGTGCTAGGTCTAAATACCATACAATAACTAAAGAAATATGTCAAAGATCTCTCATGGAAGACCATATATGTATCATAGAGCCAAACAATGATAAAACCACTTCATATGACAAGAAGCACCATATACGATGAGAAAACAATTTACATTCAATATGGCAATTGACTGAAAATTAAATGACAATGATGAGAAATCATAAATCGTTTCATTTATCATACAAGCTCAGCTCAGGACAAGAACCATGATTTTCATTCCAAGGCACACATATCCACAAAGGAATTAATCCCATACCAAAAACGACTGAACTAAAAGAGGAACCAACATCTGCTGTTTTTGACAAAGACTGTGTATCATTACAGTAGGCATACAAAAACTACTTCAATAGAACTCATTCTATTA
Source organism: Taxus wallichiana var. yunnanensis (assembly GCA_018340775.1). NCBI lineage: Eukaryota > Viridiplantae > Streptophyta > Pinopsida > Cupressales > Taxaceae > Taxus > Taxus wallichiana. The sequence goes on along the minus strand of CM031240.1, from coordinate 894,721,574 downwards.
TGACTGCACACTTGAGACGATGGACATTGATATCAAGATCCAAAATAGAACTGGTTTAATCCATAGATTGTCATAAGTATTGGTAACATCCAGTTATAGACCATCTCACTCATGTTATGAACATTACAGAGGGAACGTATAACAATTACAGAGGATCTCCCTCATCTAAGATTTAAAAACAGTACAGTTAACTAAGGTCCCAGAAATACTGATAACCCCACACTATACATACTTTCCCAGAATTAAGTTTCTAGTGGAAGATATTCATCGCAAAAGTCCTTGCAACATAGCACAAATGTACGTCACCTACAAAATCTTATAACAAATCTGCAACATTTGATGGCAATTCTTCAATGACCACATTGTAGAATCTTTGTATATCCTGGAGCATCCTCTCATCATCCCGGGTAATAAAGTTGATTGCCACACCCTTCCTACCAAATCGCCCACTACGACCTATACGATGGAGATAGTTTTCTGGCTGTGTTGGCAAGTCATAATTGATAACAAGAGAAACTTGTTGCACATCGATACCTCGGGCCAAAAGGTCAGTTGTAATCAGCACTCGAGAAGAACCGGACCTGAATTCTCTCATAATAATATCTCTTGTGTTCTGATCCATGTCACCATGGGTTGCAGACACTGTGTGATCTCGAGCTCTCATTTGGTCTGTGAGCCAATCAACCTTTCTTCTGGTATTGATGAAAATCACACTCTGTGTTAGTGCTAATGTTTCATACAGATCACACAGTGTGTCAAGCTTCCACTCCTCTTTGTCCACATTGACATAGAACTGTTTAATACCCTCCAGAGTGAGTTCATCTCTCTTCACAAGGATCCTGACAGGATTATTCATAAATTTCCTTGTGATCTCCAAGGCTTCAGGAGGCATTGTAGCTGAGAAAACACCAACTTGGAGATTTTGAGGAAGCAACTGAAAGATATCATATATCTGGCGAAACGAGGGGATATATTAAAGAATAAAACAGAGGAATCTCTTTGCAAATTAGATTTTGTAAGATTCAAGACAGTTTTCCATGAGATTGAATAATTTAGAAATTGAACTCTAAAATCACCTGATCCTTGAACCCACGTGACAAAAGCATTTCATTTGTTTCATCAAGAAGAAACATTTTAATGTAATGAGAGCGCAAAGCACGACGACGCAGCATGTCAAAAACCCTACCAGGCGTCCCCACAACAATATGAACACCGGATTGGAGAATACGCAGGTCCTCTCGAATACTTGTCCCTCCAACACAAGCATGTACTTTTACTTGTAGATAATCACCAAGTGCCCTCATAACTTTCTCTATTTGCTGTGCCAGTTCTCGAGTAGGTGCCAAAACTAGTGCTTGGCAATCCTGAATATTGTAGTCAAGCTGTTGTAGAATTCCTGAACAGAATGTTGCAGTCTTTCCTGTTCCTGATTGTGCTTGTTGGATAACATCAAGGCCTTGGCAGAAGGGAACAATACCTCTCTGTTGAATAGCAGATGGTTTCTCAAACCCTGTGATTACATAAAAATAAATGTCATTAAGTATTGAAAAATTCATAAAGAAGTCATCCATCCAAATCAACAAATACCGTCAAGTACTGAAGCAACCGGCACTTTATGCAATTTTGCAGACAATGTCCTTTAAAGTTTCCCACTTACCATAAGCATAAATTCCTCGCAAAAGATTTTCTTGAAGGCCCATAGAATCAAAAGTATCATGAACTTCCTCCCAAGTAGAGTAAAGTTCCTCACCTCCAAGGCTGCAACACAACAAAAAATTGTTTACCATATTATTTGCTGCAGGCACTTCTTCCTACTTAAAAGTTTCTTGATAAGGTAGAACAATCATGAATTTTATTCTGTACTGATTAAGGAAATCTTGCGAGTATTTTCACTATAAAACTTCCTACACTCCAAAAGATGCAACGGAGAGTTACTTCAATGAACTAACAGAACAGAAATGTCAGCATCAATTAAACCTTAGAGAATATAAAGGATGCATTAAAAGACAATATCAAGTAAGAACCAATATCAAGTAATTAAAAAAATCTGACTTAAACAAAAACAATAACAAAACCATTATTTTAGAATTATCTAGCTACGGACTCAATTACTAAGTCTGCCAGATTCAAACAACATCACCTGGGAATGGAGTTATCAAAAGGATTGAAAAGATCTGAACATTTGAATACATGGGTAAGAATTATAAATGTGATGGAACATAAATCAACTCAAGATTCCATAACTAATGCTCCTACAGAATGGACTATCTGCTCTGGTTATTCCCTTTACAGCTGGCCTTATTAAATGTTTGAACTTTGCAACAGAAAAACAGGAAAAAACTGAATCTTCCAAATGGATATATATTTGTGCAGATCGTTTAACAGGCCACTCAAAAACAGGGGCTTGAAGCTTACAGCGCATGCAAACTTGAGGCACGCATTTTCCCAAAAAGCAGCCTCTAAATAGTGGATGATTTCTGGAAATATTAATACTAGGATTCTTGAATGCTAAGTCCAAAAGACTGTAGCGTTGAATTGAAATTTCAATGATGGATGGTACAAGTTTTATTGCTAATCAACTATAAATTTTCCCAGACTACCCCAATGAGACCACTGCCTATCATATCATTATTCAATAGGTATTGGGCGATAAAAAATGTGACCTATACTGAAACAGAGACATAACAGCAGTATAGTACAAAAACTATTTGCAACGGTTGCAAGAGATAATTTGATTGAATTGGGGAATCTAATAACAAAGACACTTGATCATATCAAATGTCTCAGCTTAAAGGGTAAATCAGGTGAATCAAAAAAACGGTAACAGAATAACAGTAGACCATAGAAACCACATGCAACACCACATGCAACAGATAATTTCACTCAATTGGATCATGTCGAACATCCGAGCTAAAGGAAGGCTTTCATGCAGAGCTCTGGGTTTAAATCCACAAAAGACAGATTAAGTGTTCGAGTTGGGTAACATATTTTGTGTTGTAATTGGGAAATAGTCGGCATATAGAATCATGGCATTTACGCAAATGGTTACCCAACCAGGGGAATTCACCAATGAAAAATAAACATTCATCTGAGCTTCCCAATCTGTATGTTTTTCCCTGATAAAAAAAAAAAAACTAAAAAAGCCCAATTCCACAAATATAATACAAAAAACACATGGGCATGGATCAATCAACATCAAATACTCAGACAGATCTAAATAAGCCTCAAAACAGGTCAGACAGCAATAAATTCGAAGACCCACTAAAAACCCTCAAAACACTAGAAACCATCCCCCAAAAAAACTCAAACCAGCTAAATCCCAAGAAAAAGAGCATTTGGGTCATTTCACTTACACATTCTGCATGTTTTTGTCATAGTTTTTCGCATCAAAATTGCCTCCGACTTGATCCATGCCCGCCATCTTCAATTGTTACTCAAATTTTGTGCTGTAAAATCTCGATCAGATAAATTAAAACCCTGCAACGTAGTCACCAACCGTTACAACAAAAATTACACTTAATTTGGCAGAGAAAGACTAAATTACCTTTAAAAGCGATGCTCCAGACGCGGCGATTGTTCGTGATAAATTTAGCTCAAGAAGGAGAAAATAGAAGATTAAAAGAAGGCTTTTACTGCCCTTTTGATCAAGTTAACTTGATGTTCACGGTTTTGTGTGGATAGGAGTGACTAGTTGGCACTTACGTGGACCAATGAGAGAGGTTAGCGGCAAGTGACTGTTACAAGCTTTGCATGTCGGCGGAAGCAGGTGTTTTTTAACAAATGAGAATTTTATTTATAAATGTGGCGAATAATTTTAGATTGAAAAACATGGAATCTCTTATTTTTGGCAATTATGGGGAATTGCTTTTGAAAACTTTGTTGATTGGCTAATTTAATTTCATTTGGATTGAGAGTTTTTTTTTTGGAAATGGAATGATCAAAAGTGAGCCCCTTTAAATCCATCTAGGGGTTCAAAGCTCAAACACTTTTAGAATTGCAACTCAAAAACTGCCATTCAAAATAAATAAAATTTTGAATTTACTTCTTATTTATAAAGAGGAAAAAGAAATAAGGGTTACAATATAAAAAGAGATATCAAGTTATCGTAAGGTGTTTATTGGTTGGAGATTAATAGCTCTCACGAATGGGTATCGTAATTGTTTTGATTGTATTATATGTCAATTTATTAGTTATTGTGTGTACTCATAAAAATGTAATTTCAATAACTTTTAGAATTTTAAAAAATCTTTGGAAATAGTCTTCAACAAGAGTAAGGTCATCGGGAAGGCAATCAACGCCTTACTAAAGTGTTGGAGAGGGTACAAGCCTTTGTTTGTCATTACTAATAGTTTTCAAAGTTCAAGATCGTTCTCCTAAGAAACAAGCAATTTTTACTAGTGCATTGTCATTATCCTTGTAATCTATCTTAAGCTTAGAAGGTGACATGTGATCGGTTGTTATCTATTGATAATATGTATGAGGTTGTGGCCTAAATGGCTAATGACAAAGACCCTACCAAGATGGATTGCTATGCAAATTCTATAAAAATATTTGAGATGTGGTCATTAACGACCTCTTCCAAGTTTATTCAAAAGTTTTTAACTCCACTTATCTTAGGTGTCATATAAACCCAGGCGACATTTCATACCAAATATGGGGGACCTAAAGCTTATATGCATTGGAGGCCTATTACCTTGCTAAATGTTTCCGACAAAATCATGCCAATGCCTTAGCGATTTGCATATGCCATATGCTTCTTGCAATTGTTAGTTTGGAACAAACAAGTTTCATACAAAGTAGATATATTCTAGATAATATTATTGCAGTTCGGGAAGGAATGGAGTGGGATGGCCACTCTAAACATAAGACCCTGGTCGTGAAAATTGACTTCGAAAAATCCCATGACCGGATGGAATGGCACTTTATTTTGGCAATGTTAAAAGCATTATGATTTGGGCCTACCTTTATCTTTCTATTCAAATGCTTTTTTACAAATGTCTTGACTTACCCTTCTATTAATGGAGTTAGCTCTTAATAGTTTGGGTTCTTTTGCTCTATTTGGAAAGGATTCCTTGTCGGACATGTGTTATATGTCTTTGTCATTGTAGACTTTGCTTACCTCCTTGCCAATACTACTCAATAAGGTTGTTTCAAAGACATCATTCTTCTTGGTTTGAATCATGCTTTACTTATTAATGGCCACTTTGATAATGATTTTTTACTCACCTTGTTGGAAGACAAGAATAATATTCATCAAGTTATGCATTACCTAGATGTTTATTGCCTAGCCTTTGGCTTGACCATCCAATGCCAAAAGACCCAAAGTGTTATAGGGAACCCTTCATACCTCTTCCTTCATGGTTAGACATCTTTCAATGGAAGTGGATATGACATGATGAAATCTTTTAATTTTTGGGTATCTCATTTACATTCCAAGTAAACTAGTCTTGCTTGATATGGTAGAAAAGAAGCTCTCTTATTGGCTCATGAAACCATTTTTGCTTATGGGTAAATTCCAAATTTTCTTATTGCCATACACATTTATTATTCCTCTTGTTGGGCTCCTTCTCAAGCCTTGACAAAAAGATTGAAAATTTTCTTTGTCCCAATTCTAATCTTGGCAAAGGTTTTGAGAGGGTTTATTGAAAATTTCATTGCCTCTTGAAGGAGTCTAGAGGTCTTAGATTGTTAGAGATTAGACGTCAATGCATTGCCCTATGTGCAAAAAGAGTCATTGTGTCATTGAAGGGTAGGAAGCCGAAAGATGTTATTGTGGAATTGCATCTTTGAAAAAACTTTGTAGGGGGACAAGACCTAGCAAGGACATGGATTTCAAAACTTTGTTATCATCAAAGCCTTGGTGAAAGTAGTTGGATTGTTCATTGTTAAAAGCATCTAGAAGGCTTGGGAGAAAATCAAAACCATGGCTTCTGTGGGATCGAGATGGGTTTAGAAGTGGTCTATCCATAAGCTCTCTATCTATTTGGTGATTGTCAATCATTAATTTTTACAATGTTCCCCTTACATAGGTGCTCTAGGTGCATACCCTTAAGGTTTTCATATGAGGGATTCATACAATACAAGACATGTATTGCAACCAAACTAGGAATATACTTTCTATCATTTTCTAAGTGAGTCATTTGCAGCCAAATTCACACCAGTGATTCTAAGTGAGTCATTTATATCATTTTCTTCAAAACAAATTCTTTTAAATTGTAAAGCTTGATTTTATAAAGTAAAACACAATACTCTCCATTGCTAATCAAAACATTTGCCCCTATTTCAATGTGTTATCTCACAAATGAGATCCATTTTGAATCTATTAATAATCTAAAGATTTTTTATTTGTTGCTAGACATTATTGTGCCTAAAATTTTGAAAAAGTAATCAAATTTTTCTTGTGCCTAAGGTTAACCATTTTCCCCTCCAAAATAATAACATTGTTTCAGTTTTATCATAAACAGATAAATATGCAAATAATGATATAAAAACTTAATAGAATTCCTCGAAGAAAAATTGGGAACAAATAAATTTCATAGAGAGGCAACATGGAAAAAATACATACTTCCTCATATTAGAAGCAACATGGAATAGAGGCAGTGTTGTGATGAAATGAAACAAAAAACAAAGTTGTTTGATGTATGCAACGAAGGAAATGAAACAAAAAACAAAGTTGTTTGATGTATGCAACGAAGGTTAACATGTTACAATTGGATCACATAGATAATGCTAAACAACCAAAAATTTAATTAACTCAGCCTTAGCTATGCCAATAGAAATCCAAATAGAATACAGATGGGAAGAATTTTAGACATAAATTTATTTTCAATCTTGTGGATGTAAAATTTAATTCAATTTATGTATTTTGTAATAATTATTATAAAAACAAATTTGACATGCATATTAAATTTTGAACACCAAATGACATCCATATAATTTTCTAAACCGTCAAGTAATTTTATTATGACATGCAACATTGAACGTCAAAATTCAACACTGGTGGCAAATATTTTTAGATTGAAAAGGAAAAACACGGAATTTGGAAATTTTGGGGAATTGTTTTTGAAAAAATTGTTGTTTGACTAATTTAATTTCGCGCACGCACATATATATTTTGTTGTTGCATGAATTCCTGCTTCAGCACTGTGTACGCATCTCCCAACAGTAATGTAAACTGCGTGCCAGAGTAGATCATGGTCTGTGTGGCACTAGAGTGGTCAGGAAGGAACACGGATTTGGGTATGGGGAGCATTATGTATCCCACCTTGATGCCCTCTAATATGACGTTGTAGGTGGCCCTGTTGAAGTATGGCAGCAGAATTGATATGATCAACAGGGGCGTGTAGTTCAAGTATTTGGAAAACGGTGCGTTGCCAAATAACAACATGCCTACAGAGTCTGGAGAAACGACGCGATCAACGATATTGAGTTGAGAAATTAGGGAGAGAGCCCCTCAGTTGAGCCCCATGAGACTAGGAATCTCCGGCAGAGGTGCGATAGAGGAGGAGCAGCCAAAGATGAAGCTTGGAATTGTGAGACTGAGAAGAGATCTAATCTCTTGCCAGGTTTCCTTCGATGCCAGTTCCGTCTGCGTAGGTGTATGTGAAGTTGCAGAGACAGTTGCCATCACATGTTGTGGGGATTGGAAAGTCCCTCCTTTTGGTCGTGTAGACTCTCGAGTTGTAGGAGGACATATTTAGATTGAAAGATGAAGGTGGGACATTCTTGTTGGAAATATTGTAGCTGAGCCAAGAGAGCTCATTGTATTTGTTGAAGAGCATAGTATTAACATAAGGCGGACACTATCAATTAATTCACTTGGAGCAACATATATCGAGCCATCAATACATGTTACGGGTAAATAGTAAGATTTAAACTTACGACCTAGGCCACCTAAACCTGGTGGTCGAAGCCGAGTGAGCCAACCCGGGGGCTATGATGTTTTCCATCCCTAACAAAGGTATAAAAATAATGGACATTCCACCCTACAGATTTTGTTCATCATTTGGAATCATTTGAGGAACTAACATTCATCGTGAAATAATTAATGAAAAATAGATCCTCAATTAAAAATAGTTAAATTGTTTCTTGTTGGTTGGCTAGCTTGATCTACACTAATATTAAAATCATCATTCAATCAAAATATTAATCCATATATTGGATGGCTTGGTCGGCAATAACATATAAACCCCAATATATCATGAATCTTATGCTAATATGGAGTGACAACACAACGGAAGTGGTCCTCCTACTAACGTAATGGTTGATTATTTGCATATCAGCAGGTTTGCTTGCTCAGCCATCCACTCTCCTACTTTGCAGCTTCATAATACCAAAAAATAATCTCATTTAATTGCCTCTAAATATGTGTCACCACCCTAAGACAGACATGCATCTTCAATGCATTTTGGAATTGCTTTAACAAATCTAAAAAACCTTCTGCAATCAAAACATGATTCCCACATTGGTTAGTTTGGTGGATCAACGGTAATACATATGCCCCAATATATCATGAACCTTTTAAAAAAATTAATCCCACAATGATTAGTTTGATCAATTCACGATACCCTATAAACCCAAAAGTATCATTAACCTTATATCAATAACGGTTATGCCACAATGAAAATAGTCCTCCCACTAACAAAATAGTTAATTAATTATCAAATTAGTATGTTTGCTTCAATACATCTTCAAATTGCCTTCAAATTCGGTGCCTTGAAATTGCTTCTAGTACTCATTCAAAAAAATCCTCATATCAATCCTGATATGCAAAAGCCAAAATAAAAGATAATTCTGGTAGGGAGTTCCTAAGAAGGTAATTAGCTTATAACACGCAACACATCATTAGCTTATTTACTAACATACCCCAGACTCGCAGGAACATTCCAAGGAAAAACATTTTATAGTTATTTGCAAACCAGCTATTGGTCTCTTAAGAAAAATAAGTCTGCTTAATCAAAACCTCATGCGAAAAATGATAAAGACTCCTAACTGGCAAGGATAAAGACCAGGAATCTGAGTTCACAAGCATGCATGATTCAAATAAACACAATCTGTAGTGAAAAAGAAAATAATGATCAGTGGTAAATGCAATGGCAATATTAAGAAGTTTACATAGGTATTCAGTATAATCCAACAGCCACATGTAACACGGGCTCCATGTTGTGCTAGGTCCAAATACCATACAATAACTAAAGAAATATGTCAAAGATCTCTCATGGAAGACCATATATGTATCATAGAGCCAAACAATGATAAAACCACTTCATATGACAAGAAGCACCATATACGATGAGAAAACAATTTACATTCAATATGGCAATTGACTGAAAATTAAATGGCAATGATGAGAAATCATAAATCGTTTCATTTATCATACAAGCTCAGCTCAGGACAAGAACCATGATTTTCATTCCAAGGCACACATATCCACAAAGGCATTAATCCCGTACCAAAAAATGACTGAACTAAAAGAGGAACCAACATCTGCTGTTTTTGTTACAATAGGCATATAAAAACTACTTCAATAGATCTCATTCTATTATAACTGCACACTTGAGATGATGGACATTGATATCAAGATCCAAAATAGAACTGGTTTAATCCATAGAATGTCGTAAGTATTGGTAACATCCAGTTATAGACCATCTCACTCATGTTATGAACATTACAGAGGATATCCCGATCAGCCTATCCATCACGCAGGTTCGCAGTCAACGTGAACCTGCACAAAACTTTGACCGGGCGGTCCATCCTTGCACCCAGCCGGCCTCGAACCCACGACCCCCGCGCCCTATTTCTCGTGCCCCACCATCCTGCTGCACACTCACATATGAAAGACTACGGCGCTGGTTCTTTTTATAAAAATGCAAACGGAAATTTGATGGAATAGGTAACAATGTAATACGTTGTTACCTATTCCGTCAAAACTAACGATGACGTGATGGAAAATACTTTTTGCCTTTGTGCGAACTTGCGTGAGAGATAGGCCTAGCTGGATCTCCCTCATCTAAGATTTAAAAACAGTACAGTTAACTAAGGTCCCAGAAATACTGATGACTCCATACTATACATATTTTCCCAGAATTAAGTTTCTAGTGGAAGATATTAATCCCAAAAGTCCTTGCAACATAGCACAAATGTACATCATCTACAACATCTTATAACAAATCTGCAACATTTGATGGCAATTCTTCAATGATCACCTTGTAGAATCTTTGTATATCCTGGAGCATCCTCTCATCATCCCGGGTAACAAAGTTGATTGCCACACCCTTCCTACCAAATCACCCACTATGACTTATATGAGGGAGATAGTTTTTTGGCTGCGTTGGCAAGTCATAATTGATAACAAGAGAGACTTGTAGCACATCGATACCTCGGGCCAAAAGGTCAGTTGTAATCAGCACTCGAGAAGAACCAGACCTGAATTCTCTCATAATAATGTCTCTTGTGTTCTGATCCATGTCACCATGGGTTGCAGATACTGTGTGACCTCGAGCTCTCATTTGGTCTTTGAGCCAATCAACCTTTCTCCTGGTATTGATGAAAATCACACTCTCTGTTATTGCTAATGTATCATACAGATCACACAGCGCGTCAAGCTTCCACTCCTCTTTGTCCACATTGACATTAAACTGTTTAATACCCTCCAGAGTAAGTTCATCTCTCTTCACATGGATCCTGACAGGATTATTCATAAATTTCCTTGTGGTCTCCAAGGCTTCAGGAGGCATTGTAGCTGAGAAAACACCAACTCGGAGATTTTGAGGAAGCAACTGAAAGATATCATTTATCTGATGAAACGACGGGATATATTAAAGAACAAAACAAAGGATTCTCTTTGCAAATAAGATATGGTAAGATTCAATACAGTTTGCCATGAAATTGAATAATTTAGAAATTTAACTCTAAAATTACCTGATCCTTGAAGCTACGTGACAACATTTCATCTGCTTCATCAAGAACAAACATTTTAATGTAATCAGAGAACAAAGCACGGCGCGACGCAGCATGTCAAAAACCCTTCCAGGCGTCCCCACAACAATATGAACACCGGATAGGAGAATACGCTGGTCCTCTCGAATACTTGTCCCTCCTACACAAGCATGTACTTTTACTTGTAGATAATCACCAATTGCCCTCATAACTTTTTCTGTTTGCTGTGCCAGTCCTTTAGAAGGTGTTAAAACTAGTGCTTGGCAATCCTGAATATTGTAGTCAAGCTGTTGAAGAATTCCTGAACAGAATGTTGCAGTCCTTCCTGTTCCTAATTGTGCTTGCTGGATAACATCAAGGCCTTGGCAGAAGGGAACAATACATCTCTGCTGAATAGCAGATGGTTTCTCAAAACCTGTGATTACATAAAAATAGATGTCATCAAGCATTAAAAAACTTATAAATAAGTCATCCATCCAAATCAACAAAGACCATCAAGTACTGAAGCAACAGGCACTTTATGCAATTTTGCAGCCAATGTCCTTTAAAGTTTCCCACTTACCATAAGCATAAATTCCTTGCAAAAGATTTTCTTGAAGGTCCATAGAATCAAAAGTATCATGAACTTCCTCCCAAGTAGAGTAAAGTTCCTCACCTCCAAGGCTGCAACACAACAAAAAAATGTTTACCATATTATTTGCTGCAGGCAGTTCTTCCTAATTAAAGTTTTCTCAAAGCTGCGAGTTGATAAGGTAGAACAATCATGAATCTTATTGCGTACTGATTAAGGAAATCTTGAGAGTATTTTCCACTAGAAAACTTCCTACACTCCAAAAGATGCAGCACAATGTTACTTCAATGAACTAACAGAACAGAACTGTCAGCATCAATTGAACCTTAGAGAATGTAAAGGGTGCATTAAAAGACAATATTGAATAAGAACCAAGATCCCCACAGTACTGAAGCTAATATTGGTGACAAATTAATTTTTTTGAGTTAAACGAAAACAATAACAAAACCATAATTTTAGAATTGTCTAGCTACGGACTCAATTACTGAGTCTGCCACATACGAACAACATCACCTGGGAATGGATTTATCAAAAGGATGTAAAAGATCTGAACATTTGAATACATGGGTAAGAAATATAAATGTGATGAACATAAACCAACTCAAGATTCCATAACGAATGGTCCTACAGAAGGGACTATTTGCTTTGGTTTTTCCCTTTGCAGCTGGCCTTATTAAATGTTTGAACTTTGAAACAGAAAAACAGGAAAAACTGAATCTTCCAAATGGATATATATTTGTGAAGATACTATGAGAAGCCACTCAAAAACAGGGGCTTGAAGTTTACAGCGCATGCAAACTTGAGGCACACATTTTCCCAAAAAGCAGCCTCTAAATAGTGGATGATTTCTGAAATTATTAATACTAGGATCCTTGAATGCTAAGCCCAAAAGACTGTAGCCTTGAATTGAAATTTCAATGATGGATGGTACAAGTTTTATTGCTAATCAACTAGAAATTTTCCCAGACTGCCCCCAAGAAACCACTGCCTATCATATCATTATTCAATGGGTATCGGGCGAGCTATACCAGTAAAAATATGTGACCAATCCTTTCATCAAGTGCAGAGACTAACCCATGGTCTTTACATCGATGACAGCAAAAGATGCAAACTACAAGTAAGGAAATAAAACAGAGACATAACAGCAGTAGACTACAACACCTACATGCAACAGTTGCAAGAGATAATTTGATTGAATTGAGGAATGTGATAACAAAGACCCTCGACCATATCAAATGTCTCAGCTTAAGGGGTAAATCAGGTGAACAAAAAAACGGTAACAGAATAACAGTAGACCATAGAAACCACAAGCAACAGACCATCGACATGCTGAGCTAAAAGAAGGCTTTCATTGCAGAGCTCTGAGTGTAAATCCACAAGAGACAGATTAAGTGTTGAAGTTGGATAATATATTTTGTGTTGAAATTGGGAAATAGTCGGCATATCAGAATAATGGCATTTACGCAAATGGTTACCTAACAAGAGGAATTCATCAATGAAAAATAAACATTCATCTAAGCTTCCCAATCTGTATGTTTTTTCTTGAAAAAAACAAAACCAAAAAAACAAGCCTAATTCCAAAAAATCTTATACAAAAAACACATGGGCATGGATCAATCAACATCAAATACTCAGAATGATCTAATTAACTCTCAAAACAGGGCAGACAGCAATAAATCCGAAAACCCACTAAAACCCCTCAAAACACTAGACACCACCCCCAAAAAAACTCAAACCATCTAAATCCCAAGAAAAAGAACACTTGGGTCATTTCACTTACACATTCTGCATGTTTTTGTCATAGTTTTTCGCATCAAAGTTGCCTCCGACATGATCCATGCTCGCCATCTTCAATTGTTACTTAAATTTAGCTCTGTAAAACCTCGATCAGATAAATTATAACCCTACAACATACTCACCAACTGTTAAAATAAAAATTACACTTAATTTCGCGGAGAAAGACTAAATTAAACCCGGAACCGGCCATGGAAACCCACGGAATGAAGTGTAACAGCAACACGTGGGTGCTGAGCAAGCAAGATTGGGTGACAAGCTGCTAACAACGGCGACCTGCTGAAGCTGCACACAACGCAACCTGCTCAAGCTCCACACCGTCGTCAGAAATCAGATACATCTGAGCCATTTATTTTGTTGCACGAGTTCCTGCTTCAGCACTGTGCACACAACTCCCAATAGTAATGTGAACTGCGTGCCAGAATAAAGGAATGGGATTCGAAGAAGGATATCGCAGGCACCTACAGTGGAGGGATTGTTGCATCTTATTATGTTTGCATGGTACGACGGAAAGCTGCGACGTTTATTCCCTACCACCATACATTCTACAGAGTCTATACACGCGAGATTTTGGGTTAGCAGAGGGTTGTGCCCACTCTATAACAGATGGAGATTCTTGTTATTTCTTGATATAAAGTTCTAGTGCAATGGAGTATACGTTTGTGAGTTTGACTTGTAGATAAACCCATGCAAATTAAAATAATCAAACGCCGAGGAAATTTGAATCATCACTCGGGGTTTTCAATGCTCGTCAGTATAATCATCTGCTAGGTTGAAAACTCTTGCATTGACCATGTTTCTGTATGTTAATCAATGCATTTTTTCCTGTATCTCTATGGTTTTGAGGATTTTTTTGTGGTTTGCGGAAATATGTGTTTCCATTCACTGCATTATTTCTAATCCACTGCTTACATTTACGAACAATGATTGGAAACTACATTGAATCTATTTTTCATCTACAGATGAAACTGGTCATTTTACTAAAAGGAAAAGTAAAAACATACTTATGGACTGATAGCCATAACATTTCTCATAATTCCATTTGGTAACCTTTTGACTTCCATCTTCATCCTTAAAATTTCTTGTTTTGGTTTGCACTGGACAAGAAGTAATTATCAGAGACGAGAATTCATTGTTTACCATGAATGATTATAGCTCCTAAATCCCCAAGTCCAAAGGGACCCATAATGCATGGAATTTTTCTTCCCCGTTCATCTTCTGTTAAGTATTATGCCTCCAAATTTTATTCATTCTTCTCATTAAATTTTGCATTGAAATATAAGTGACTAAGTTAAGCATGTTGCAAGGATATCTTGTTAGCTTCAAATATTGGATTAGTTTTTTTAGTTCCATTTATGTGATTTCTTTACTGAAGGATAAGCATTCATTTTTGTGTGCATGGATAATCCACTTTCTTCAGCCTAGTGCCAAGGGCTAAAGTATCCATTCAACTAACTTCATTTGGGCTGAACCCAACATCTTCCCTTATTCAAATCCATAGAAATATTACTATAGATCCACATACATTTTAGTGAGCATAGTATAAATTGATTTTTCATGGATTTTAGGGATCCATCAACACATACCACTAATTCATGACAGTTCCTCTTGCAATGAAATGATGCCAGAGTGAATATCATTTACCCTTTCCTCTGTCTTTTTTCTCATTTCTACACTATTGACAATAAAGTAGAGGAAAAATAATAATGATTTGCACTTGGTGTCTGTGTCAAACAAACTTACACTATTAAGTGTATCGTGTTTTTATATCATTTGAGAAACCTATATTGTCACTTGTTGTCATGTAAATGTGTAGCATGAAAATTCAAATTTTCAAGCATGACAACTAAGCCAAATTTGAAAATTTTACTCCCGAGTCTTCCTGAACACCTCTCCAAATTAATTTGTCTTTTGTATCATGCTCACCCGACCTTGTAGGTCCACCTCATGTTCGAAAAAGCTTGTTCTAATGTTTAAAATGAGTTAACAATGTTATTTATCTCATACGGTGAGGTGCTTCCAAAGGCTAATTCTCGATAAGCTTGGAAAGGCCAATTTTAGCCAATTCGGGACTAGTGTGCACCCCTCAGGAAAGGATATGAAATCCCACACTCATCCGAAGGTGGTATTGAGGAGTTATGAAAGTAATCAAACTAATTTATGAAAGTTTGTAAAAGTTTTGAAGGTTTAGGGACATACTTAGCAACGTTGAGTTTTTTAGGTGTATGGAGTAAGCAGTCAAAACAAGGACTTGATCTTCTACAGAGGATTCTGGGAGTTCCGTAATGAATTGGAAATAAAACAAATATTCATTGAAAATATTATAGATTCCTCTACATGGTGGAATCATAATTTTTTTCACAATACATGATGGATTCTCGTGGTAGCTCGGTTTTGGAAGACACACATTGTTTTCTCAAAGAAAAAGGAGACATTTCGGGACATTTCATGCCAAATTGAATGTTGACACCATCCCAATGTTCTTGGAATGATCTTGGGAGTCAAAATAAGACAATTTTTCATGGGAAAATTCCATCTAGAGCTCTAATAATCGTCTCTTCAAGTTGTCTCTCTTGTAGGTGTGCTTCTCGTAGTTAGTCAAATTTTCAAGTGGAAACTTGCCACCTCCGTGTTGAGGCACAATTTTGTGTCCCTCTTATCCCCATTCCAAGGGGATAAATGGGACAGAAAAATTCTCCCCTCTTCATCCTTCATCCATTTTCTCCACATGACCAAGTCAATCGCTCTAGAGGGCTTATTTGGCCTATCTCGCCTTACCCATTTTGCATTCATGTTGTGCCACATGGCATTATCTAGTGAGGGCACATTTTTGTGTCCTATTTTTCCCATTCCCAAGGGGACAAAGGGACACAAAAATGTTCCCATGTCTATATCCCTCTCTAGGTTCCTCATGCGTCCAAAGTTTAGCTCCCGGGTGTTCTATGTTGTTTTCCTCCATCTCCCTCTCATTTCACCACAACTTACCACTTGTCAACATCTCCTTGAGGCACATTTTCTTGCACATATTGTCCCCATTCCTAATGGGAAAGAAAACTTCACTCGTGCCAAGCCATCTAACCCAAGTTTCAACCCAACATGCTTTCTCTCACTCGCGGTCAAGTTGCAGTTAGCTAGGAAGGCAAAAACTCACGAAAACTCATTTTTTGACTAACTATTTGTCATTCCTCATTCACCCCCATTGCTTAACCTACAAAAACTTCAAGCCTCCATTAATGGTTTCCATGATGCAACAACAAAAGGACAACAAGTCTCCTCTTCACTTCCTAAGGATCCATGAAGCGAAATCATCCGAAAATTGAAGGAAGCGATCCTAAAAAATCTTGTTTTGCGTGAGCTAGTTTTCGTGTTATGAAGTCCCTATTTTTAATGATACGAAGGATTGTTTTATTTGAACCACTTTTTGCACAATGAAGTTGTTGATTTTTCAGGATATAGAGGACATATTTTTCTCAGTATTCTTCCCCCTCTGATGAAAAAATCATTTTCCTACTTGTTAAAATGAAGGACTCATCCAAAATTTGTAGAGGAATCTTGGAATAAAACCCATAATTTTAAGACCTTTTTCATTGTGTCTGTATGCATGTGTAAAGAAGCTAAATTAATCAATAGAAACTAACACCAAATAGTCTCAATGACAAAGATAATTTAACTAAGCATCATGATAAAGCCATAGAAAAGGAAAAACTAATTAATGCATCTAATTAACATGAAATGTTAATCCATCCTTGATGTTTTTATGGGCTTTTAGATTATAGGTACTCTTTTTGTTGAGCGAACATTGCTACATGCGATCAAGAGAAGCTGTATCCATGAAAGAGGAAGAGATCTCATCAATATGGCTTTGCCATGTATGGTTCTTCTCTTACTACTCTTTGTAAGTAGAAGATAGAAATGGTTGCTTGATCAATAAGATTTTCAAGGTTGAAATGCTCTTATCATATGCATATATTGTAAAGGTGTAAGATTAGAAGGAAGGTACTAGCATATTTATATAGGTGTCAATTTGGAAGAAGCTTGTAACCTAGTGAATGTGGGATGAAGGTAAAGTAGAATTTAAAAGGGATAAACATGATTAGAAAAGATTAATTGGTTATTAGCAACTCATGGGAGTTGGAGATTATTTAAACTAAGATTAATTAATAGACCAAGATAAGCTTAAAAAGCCATTTGGAGGTGATTTAGAAGAAAATTAGTAGAATTGAAGGGTTTAAAAGGGGATTCAACCAATAAGAAGGTTTATTGATCAAATAGGAGGTAAATGACTTAATTAACTATTAATAGTTAATTAAAAGAGGATTATAAATAATGAAGGGTCGTTAATTGACATCAAGATGGGGGAATGCTAGTTAATTAACAAAGTGTCCTCAATTGACCAAAATGAAGGAAGTGTTATCTAATTAGTGATAAAGCACTAATCATAACAAAACATGACAAGAAAGAGGATAATTAGTGCAATTTTTTGTTAAAATTGCGTAGTCGATTTAGGTGTCTATAGCATCGACACTCATAATGCACTTACTAAAAATAACATGTGTCCATGATGAGGCATGACTAAAAATATTAAGTGTTCAAATCATTTGAATCATCAACATCCGTGATCCTCTAGCCAAACAAGAAGCATCAGGGAGTGAAAACAAGGAAAAATTTCCAAAAATAGCAATCCTAGCTAGGACTTGCTAAAAATAGAAATTCTATGTTTTTGATGCAAAAATTTGTAGTTGTCTCTATTTTCACCCATCTTACTATTTTTTTCCTCCTCACACGATTGTAAGGTTGTCATGAAACTCAAACGAGAAGGTTCACTCTTCATGAGGACCTTAAAGCATAATTTTGGTCACAATTGTGTCCGAGAATCAAGAAAGAACATCTTGAGGCGAATCGGTGAAAGATAGAGACATTGTGTAGTTGGAAAATATTTGAAAAGAGTCAAGAGCTCTGTTGAAATTTAATCTAAGTGGGTCTTTGTAACTCACCGGTCAAGTTGGATCCACCATCATATTCTCGATGAGTTGGTTGAGTTGGGTGAGCTGGGTGAGTTGGTTGAGTTGAGTTGGAAGAGTTGGGGGAGTCAAGTGAGCTAGTCAAGAGCTCATCCTTTCCTATAATATGCACATGAAAATTCAGGTATGAAAACATCAGAGATACTCTTGAGCCAAAAATGTATGATCTTCATTTAGTGAGAATCATCTATGTTCCATCCACTTGGTAGTGTTCCTAAAGATTCATCTTAAACCTTGTGGTGAGGTCATTTCGATATCCTCATGTCATTCTAATAGGTATTTGTTTCTCAATAATACCATTCGAGAGGCCATCCCTTTCATTTGCAATGTGAGGATCCATTTCGGTGAGTGAAAGTTAAACATCAAGAGGTTTGTGCATCATGTGGATGGTTTATGATCACTAATGACAGTTGTGGAATCCTAAGGAGAAAGAGAGTGATCCTCATTCTCATTGTGAGACCAAGAGGAATAATCATGAGTGATGCTTGTAGTCATCTTAGACTCACGTTAGGAGGTTTCTCAATAGTGTTTATAAACGCTCATTCGACGTCCGAGGTGTCTGTGCATCTTGCGAAGGAGTAGATTGATATCACTATGTCTTGAATCAACAATTTCTTCGTTAGAAGGAGATTCTTCATTAGATAAATCAACTCCTCCCTTATTCTCTCTTTCTTACTCTTTCTTCTCTCCCATTTGAATTCTTCATTACATGTAATCATGCTAATTTGTCTTATTCACTTAAGTGACTCTAATGTTGAATTGTAAAATTACCTTTGATTTATAAAAGGGAACTTATTTTCTTCACTTCCTAGGAAGATGTAAAGTCACATGTTTAATGAGATCATGAAGAGTCATGTGGGGGGTAGGTTGAGAAGATAATCCACAATCCTATAAACCTGGAATGGCTACTCCATTCTAAAGGATCTTGAAAGTTTAGTTTTCTGTAGCAATTGTGGATTTTTGTTGTTGATCTTTATATCACCAATATAAAAGAAATAAAAGCTATATTTCTTCCATTTCCTTTTCTCATGTTTTCCTCCATTCTCTCTCTCTTTTCTACATTTTTGTAAGCATAGTGATCAATAAAAAGATTTGTGTCCTTGATTGATGAATCAAAAGAAGCGTGTGTGTACGTGGTTTGTTAGTCTCATTAATTTCCTACATTATTTCTTTCCTCTAATTGAATTTTAAACTACTCTGGTTATTGTGTGTGAACTATGTTAGTGCCTACTCAAAAAAATAACCTTCCCTTTCCTAATTTCTCTCCTTTACCCCTCATTTGTAAATTCCTCCCTTGTACCCCATACAAGAACTTTGCCACAGGTTTAGTGAAGTGTTCATGTGTGATCCTCAACCTATTTGGCCACCCCACAATATTTAGATAGAATTAGGATAGTTTACATTCAATAATGGGAGCCTCCCCATACACAAGAAGGAGGGGCATAACCCCGTGAGCATTGGTGGAAACACATAATTTACAACATGATAAATTATTTCACAAACAATTTTTGGCAACTCTGTTAGGGAGAGATCTTCCCTCATGCACCCATATAGATCTCTACAAAATACAAAAAGTATATATTAAAAAATACAAAAATAAAGTTTCAAATAAAAATCATATTTTGAAGGTGACTCCATCAAGGAACAAATCTATGTCACATTCGTTTCGCAACAAATGAAAAAGTCTCAAGATTGGTGTTCGTCACCAATGAGTGACAATAACTGTAATGTCCCCTTTTTCTGTGCATCAAAGGCCAAAGGGTCAAACGAGTCCAAGCCGTGGTCATATCCAAGGGGTAGGGGACATTGGGGACTACTAAGAAGGGCCGCATGGTATTAATAGTAGTGTTTGGCATTTGGGGGTCATTTTGGACCTTGGTGACTTAAACATGAAACAATAACTTTAATTACTTTTATTTTTATGACCCCTCCATGGAATGAAATGCAACTTGGTCTATTGGGGCTCTTTTGCCTTGGAATGTATATAAGGAGTTGGGAGAGAAAGGAGAGCACTTTTGATATACATTTTTATTGACCCCTTCTTGTGCAGTTGTTGTTATTGCGTTTCTACAACTTGTGGAGTCAAATCCCACAAGGACCCTATCTTTGGTGGTGAGAGACCCATCCCTAGCTAGCAGGGAATTCTTCGGTAGTGAGAGATCTACCCTAGTCTATCATTTTAGGAGCCACTTTTCTAGGCCATGCTACAGAGATATTTCTAGAGGGTTCAGAGGAAGGGTTTTGAGGATTTTTGGGGGATTTTGGGGAAGACAATAAGAGGGGCTCTAGATCAGACTCTTGATAGCCATCTGGGTTGGGTGTGGTACATACGTTGAAGGTACCTCCCTCATTTCCCGACCCATTCCAAGCGAGGTGACTTGCAACCTTTATTTGGGGGTTTTTCCAGTCATTCATTTCAGATCTAAAGGTGGAAACATTATTGCCTGTATCTATTATTGTTATTTCCAAAGACCCTTATTTTTCTCTTGTATTTAGAGGGTCACGAACCTGAAGCTTTCCATCCACCTAGGGCTTTCTATACTTTTCTAGCAGCAATATATTATTCCAAAAAAATGTTTTCATAGTGTTTATTATTACTATATCAAGCTTCCTCAAATTTCATGCACTGTGGGCAAATATTTTGTGTGATATCAATTTAATACCATTCATTGTCCTAGCTGGACATTTTTAGTTAAAATCAATATTTTACTTTGCTATTTTTCATATATTTTGTGCATTTTTAAGTGGTATCCCATTAGGGATATTTCAGTGGTATCAGAGTTGTTGTTCCTCCAGCCTGTGTTGGTTAAATATGGCAGTTTGGAAAGATCTCAAAGGGGGTTTTATGAAGGAAATGTTCACCAACATGGTGAAACAACAGGAAGCCACTAACCTTTATTTGAGTCAACTCACTCAGAATGTGAATCAAAGTAGACCTAGGGACAATAAGGAACATGGTGAGAATAGTGATAGAGGGCGGCCAATAGAGGTGATTGATGAGGATTCTTGTTGGAGGAAGTACCAATCTTTGAGTAGGGGTTTTAGAGATAATATGTCATTTCCATATTAGTACATAATGAAGATTGGTAGCAAGCCTAAATGAGGTCATCATACGCCGGTACCTGAATCACAAAAGAACTCGTTTGTAGGAGAATCTTCTAAACAAAAGGGTATGATTTCCATTGAGCAAAATAATTGCATTAGTTAAACTTTTCTTGTTAGAGAAATTAGTCCACTCAAGAGAATAAATTCATTTTGTAAGCAAGGAGGATGTAATGGAAACTCTTAAAAGTGTGAGGAAGGGAATAATACAGAGCTAGGGCTGCTAGGTTATAGAACTCAAGCAAGACAACACATACAAGAGTTCAAGGAAACAATGAGGGAAATGATGCAATAAAGACTACACCCCGAAAGAAGATTCTATGGAGCAGGTGACACATGAGGAGGAGCCTCACATGGACACTAGTGTAAAATTGCAGAATCTGTAATTTTAAACCATCAACTTTTGATTAGTTTTGAATTTCAATAGGCACTCAAATGCACTCAAGCAGCTCAACATATGTCTATCTTGAACACACAGAGGACATTGATGGCCTTGAAAGGGATGAAAAAATAGGGTTGGTTGGTTGCAAAACTGAAAAATATATTTCAATCCAAAAGGTACCTATCAATCCTAAAAATAATAAGTCATTATCATATGGGATTGATTTACCAAGCAATAATGAGCATAAAATTGTGAAAGATGTTGATTCTTGTTCCACTTATTCTCCACCTAAAATCATGAATCACAATAGGGATGGTGTTATTTTGGAGGTTTCTAAAGCAACAATAGAAGGTGAACCTTTGATAATCTTCTTTATGAGGAGATATAATAGAAGAAAAGATGGCATACCTTATATGATACAAGGGATCTATGGGGGGGCATTATAAGCTATGGGATCCCGGTAATATGTTTGATTATCCAAAACTAACAATTTTGATGTTGAAAACTTTGTGACTGATTTCATAAGCCAAAGAAAGAATTCAAATGTGTCTTGTGTTGGCAAGCACGATTCCTTCATTGGGGACTCCGGTTCAAGAAGGGAGAGTAACTCTCAAGGTACTAGCGTTGGATTTATGATTGATAAAAAGGGTAAGAAAATATTTTTAGTCATCTTCACTTGCTGGATGATGTATAATACTTGAGTCATAAAGAGAGGAGAAAATGTTTTATTAATAGAGCCCATGACTGATTTTTATACCAGCCACATGGTGGAACCCTTGGAAGGGTTAGTGGGGGCATTTGGTCCTCAAAGTGCTCAAATAATCAACGTGCACTTTGCTGTTAAAAAGAAGAGTTGAATTCAAGGTGCATTCATGACTTTAAGCATCCTAAGGTATGAGAATGGTTACCATCTTCATAGCTTGTTGAGTTCTCCTATGTTGTTGTCATGTTTCTAGTATTTGGGACAACATTTACATGCTTGGATGATTGAGAAAGACTTTTCATAATCATGTTTCAAGGTATGCTAGATGGAATAAACACATCTTCCATTCACATTGCTCTTGATTCAGCCAATAAACATATGTTGGCAAAGAAAATAATGTAGGGGCCCATGATATTGAAAGGACATGAGGTATGTGGTGCATTTATTGTGGTTGGATTTGCTAGAGGTAAGGTTATTTTTGGGATGCAATGGTTGCATGATGTTAAGGAAAACGATGATGCATGGGTTGAAAAATCAAAGGGGAAGGAAGATCATGATCATATATCAGAAATTTTGAGCTGCAAAGGTATGATGAGCAGCCCCAATTATGCTATTTCAGATGTGTTGTCTTCTCTCATGACGAGAATCCATGGGTACAACAAAGGGAATGAAGTTCCTTATGATAAAGTTTATGGATGCATGAGTTCTAATATTGATTTCCATTTCTCATACGCTTACATTTACGGTGAAATGAAAATATGGGGAAAGAGAATAAAGTATGATGAGGGAGCAGCTAGGGGTATTCCCAACATACATGGAATTGATGAGTTATGTCCATGGAAAGATATGTCTTGCACAAAAGAAGGTAAATCATTTCTTTATTGTCATTAAGAGATGTGAAGTACTTGAATGTGTTTGTACATTTGGGTTACTTGAAGTTGGAATCATTCATTGGACATATTGGCTTCCATCTTTTGGGAAATTTGCATTCATCCCTCATGTGGATAAACAAAAAAATTTCAAGGAAAACAAAGAAATCAAATTTCAGGGTATACAAGGGCAAATCACAAAATATGTGATTGGTGAAGAAAGAAGCATGTCATTGCATATGAAAACATGTCGAATTGTGAAGGATCGCAACCTCTTGTTGTTCATGGTGACATCACAAGGTGTGAGATGAGTGGGATATTTGATGACTCCTATTCCGATGGGTTGTTTGTTGCAGACACAGAGCACACCATGATGACTCATGAGGAGAGAAAGGGTGACAGAGATGAGGAGATAGAGACTCGTAAGATGGATGATGGAGATGGGGTTGCGTTGGAGGGTGCTTTGATGCGATGGAGCTACATATAACGGGAAAGAGGAGGAGGCTTTTCCTCGAGAAATTATAGCCACATTGTCTAGTACTTTGATGTACAAGGCATTTAGGATTAGAGGAGTTATGCAGGGTCAACAAGTTGGGGTACTCATTGAGAGTGGGGCAACCCACAACTGTATTGATGCCTCATTGGTTGAGAGGCAAGGATTACAAATAGAGGATTTTGAGGGCCTCAACAGGTTATAGCCAATGGAGAGTCTATGAGGGGCACACGGTGGGTTCCCCAAGTGAGCATCATGATGGGTAACTATACAGTTACCAATGATCTCCACATCGTTGGTATGGGAGAGACCAACATAGTGTTGAGAGTGCAGTGGCTTCACTCCCTTGGTGAGTTTTGGACTAAATTTTCAGATGATGGAGCTGAAGTTTAAATCCAAGGGTAGGAATGTGATTTTGAGGGGATTACCTACAGGAGCACCTAGGGTGGTTACAACTGAGGGGATGGAGAGGACGTTCTAGCTTGGTGAGGAGTTTAATTATTGCGGATTGATGTGGAGAATGATGGATGTGGGTGTGACCAGCAATGTTACACATGAGACGTTTCTAAGAGATTGGGACTACAGGTTTAGATCATCCGAGTTTATCATTATGTTGGTCATCTGAAGTTTCGTAGACTGGAGATCTCATTTGCTTATTGAGTACTCCAAGAATCTGACACTCTTGTGAGATTTTGGATGGCCACATACAGGATGAAGCTAGAGAGATGTGGATTGGAGGATGAGATGATCTTCTCTCGGGGAAGATGGAGCCTTGTGTCAGATTCATGGTGGAGGATGGAGATATTGCAACATGTGCATTGTTCTTCCATGACTGGGTGCTTGAGCTTCGATGAGACCTACATGCTCATGTCCGAGAGGTTGAGCCGAAGGTGGCAGTGAACGCTTGTATTTTGCAAGCGGTGGGGCTTAGAACTGCCTGGTGGCAGTCCTTAGAAGCCAGCGCTCAGAAAACATCGGGTAACGAGTGACTACTCGGACTTAGAGGGCCCTTGGTGTTGATAAGGCGAGATGTTGAGGAAGGATATCCTCAAATTTATACAGCAGATATGGTTTGTCACTATGACAAGTTTGAGCTTACGGAACCATGTTTTTGAATCGACATGGGATAAAAATCCTATGCTTTTGCTACTTCTATGCCTCGGTGATCACCTCCCCACGTGTTAATCAAGAGAGAGACAAAAGTGACCCATGATTATTCAGTAGGTTCACATTCATTGCGGGAGGTGGACTATATGGAGCTGATATTGCCAGTGAATGTCTGTTGGAGTCTTGGGAATTTTCCTCCATGGGACACATCGAGATACAATATGAGGAGCCTGGCTCTCACACGAGTGCAGGTCAGGTAGGAGAGTTAGCACCATTTGTGTGTAAATAGGTTGTTTCACAGGCTGATATGGGGGATTCTATAGGATTCATAGTGGACTTTCATACCCAAGAGTTGGTTGGAGAGGTCATGAGTGATCCCGTGATGATAGCCTTGCATCGCGAGAGAGATTGGTACGATTGGAAATTTCGGTATAGGCACCAGTGGAGAGACGGTTTGGGTATCATTCTATTTCACGGTTTCGTGGTTACCTTAGATTACACGGATCCTTGGTGGATGGTAGGGTGAGGTGGAGAAACTTACGGCATGGTATTCAGTTGTTGTAGTAGGACATGTTAATGCTTGGGGTCAAGCATTTCTCGAGAAAGGAGGATAGTAATGTCCCCTTTTTCGCAAATGCTTGCCAAAGGCCAAAGGGTCAAACAATTCCAAGCCATGGTCATATCAAGGGGCAAGGGATCGGGGGCTACCGAGAAGGAGCCGCATGGTACTAATAGTCATGTTTGGCATTTGGGGGTCATTTTGGAGCTTGGTGACTTAAACAGAAAAAGTAACTTTAGTTACTTTTATTTTTTAAATCCCCTCTATGGAATGAAATGTGACTTGGTATATTGGGGATCTTTTTCCTTGGAATGTATATAATGAGTTCAGGTTCTTGACATGGAGAGAAAGGAGAGCACTTTTGATATACATGTTTATTGACCCCTTCTTGTGTAGTTTATTGTTGCGTTTCTATAGCTTGTGGAGTCAAATCCCATAGGGACCCTAGCTTTGGTGGTGAGAGACCTATCCCTAGCTAGCAAGGCATTCTTGAAGAGTGTCGATCTACCTTAGTCTATCATTTTAGGAGCCACTTTTCTGGGCCGTGCTACAAAGATATTTCCAGAGGGTTCAGAGGAAGGGTTTCGAGGATTTTGGGGCATTTTGGGGAAGACAATCAGAGGGGATCTAGATCAGACTCTCGGCAGCCATCCGAGGTGGGAATGGTAGACGTTGAAGGCACCTCCCTCATTTCTTGACCCCATTCTAAGTGAGGTGACTTGTAGCCTTTATTTGGGGGTTTTTCCAGTCATTCGTTTTAGATCTCGAAGATGGAAAGCGTTATTGCTGAATCTATTACTATTATTTCCAAAGACCCTTATATTTGCTCTTCATTCACTTTCACGGAAAAATATTAGAGGGTCATGAATCTTTGAAGCTTTCCAGCCACCTAGGGCTTTTTGTACTTTTTAGGTAGCAATATATTATTCCAAAAATGTTTTCATAGTGTTTAAGGTTATTTAGAGGCATTAATGATTTAAAGCTTCCCTCAAATTTCATGCAATGTGAGCAAATATTTTGTGCGTTATCAATTTAATACCATTTGTTATCCTAGCTCAAGATGGACATTTTTAGTAAAAATTGGTATTTTACTTTGCTACAACTTTTCATATATTTTGTGAATTTTTAAGTGGTATCCCATTAGGGATATTTCATAACCATAAAGAAGAAGAAGAAGATCTCAATATGCAAATCTTTGATCAATCGTCACTCTGGAACATCTCTTGCAAAGTCAAGTATAACGAATAAGTCCCTTGACTCAAACAAAAAATCACAATTAGCTAAGGGAAAGAAGGTTTATATTATCTCTGCAGTAGCCATGAAAATAGTCTAGAATGGAGAAGATTTTTTTGTGAAAATCCCTGTCATCAAGTCATAGTGGCTCCAATTCAAGCATGGACTGATGCTAGAGGAAAGAAAATGGGAATCACACCTACGATGATTGAGAATCCAAGAAATGGATGAAGAATATTTATAAGAGATATGAAATGTTGTATGAAGGGAATGAGGGTAAAGAATCCACTGAAGGTAATATTTTCAACTTCATGCAACTAACCAAGAAACTCATAACATTGTCTTTCATCTCCCTTCCTCTAGATGATTTTCTTGCATACGAGAGATGAAGAAATGGATATCTTGAGAAGAGAGTTTATGTAAAGGCTTCTAAGTGTGGAAGAAGGAAACTGATCCAAAATCCTACCATGAATTTTGGGAATTACAAATCGGCCTTGCAAAAAACGTTATGAACATTTTGAAACACTTCACAATGTTGAGGAAAAAGAAAATCATCTTTCAAAATAAAATTTCAATGATTGTCCACACACGATGAGGTATTTATCCTTGTAAGATTATTATGGACATTTACAATGTTATTATGCACCTCTTATGAATGTTATGTCCTTAAAATTTCTAATGAGAATCAAATCAACGCCTTGGAGTATGATGAATAAGACATGATAGTTGAGCCTCGTTCATCAATTCATTATGGATCGAGGCACAACCCATTGGAGGAATGATGGATCCAAGAGAGGGAGATTCTTGTTCTATGACAATGTTAGGGTAAATATAATTCACATTTTAATTATGCATTGTATTAGGATATTATTATTTGATTAATTATTGTTATATGGTTTGTTAACCATATTTTTCATATTATCTCGTAGGTTATATTGTTACATAGTTGTAACAATTATTTGTTTGATTTATTCAGCTTCTCGGATGTTCTTTTGGAAGCTTATGTAATCTAGTTTATTGTTGCACATGTGCAACATCATTTATTTGTTTGTATATTGTTGTCCAATATGTATAAATATTGCAGCACCTCTTTTGTAAATTGATTTTGATTATTAATAAAATATTACAGGCTTCTCCTGTTTTACATTTGGTACCAGAGCTGGTTGAAGCTCTTGGTAAGGTTGGAGAAAGGTTGCAGAGGAAGGAAAAATCTTGGAGAAGAAATCTACTTCATAGGAGAGCCAATGTTGCCTCCAACAGCTTCCTAGAACTCCATGTAGTCCCACAACCACCTTGCTTGATCTCTAGTAAACATAAAACAATTATTTTTTTGCCTTAGTGCCCTCCCGCACTAGGAAAACTAGGTCCTGGAAGCTAATGAAATTCAGAAATTTTTTTTTTTTTCCCCATTAGGGATTTTGTCTCTAATTTAGAGGAGAAATATAGTTTCTACCATTTTTAGCAGAGACCTCTGCATTTGAAAGAAACTTTGTTGGTCAAGTATTCCATCGGACTCTCCAGAGCTCAAAATCGAGTTGACTTCCGATCAAAGGGGAGCTATTTTGACCTAGCTTCAGCGAGATGACCCTGTTTCAAGAGCAAGCATGGGTGAAAGTGGTTACATCCAAGGCTGATTTGGGCTATCAAACACAACATTGAAGTGAGCTATTCAGAAACCGAGCCCCTTCCTCAATTTCAACCGAGTTCTACCTTAATTTTGCATTGCCCACCATAAGAGTTCACATTTACAAAGGAGTTGATCGTAGTGATCATTGCATTGAAGCGTTGATCTAGCACGTCGAAGCCAAAAAATGACCTTTGATAGTCCAATCGAGCCAAGCATTTTGAACCAAGCTAGTTACGTTTGGGTTTCAAAGATTAGAGTTGGATCAAACATCTTGTGATCAATGTTGAAGTCTCAAGCCCACCTTGTGATCAGCATCGAGTTGTCTTTACATGAAGCGGACACTCCACTATGATCTAAAAGCGGTTGAGCTTTGCACACATGTGACCAACAAACATGCAGATCGATTGTGCCACACAATGCTAAGCCCACCAAAGCATGCGACCTACACAAAACAAAACAAACGAACCTAAAAACAATGAAATAGAGGCCAACAATAAACAAAATGTTGATCAAAACGAAATCATGTATAAATATCGCCCAACAAATGCAATAAAAAACGGTGTAGAAACAAAATAGAGGCAGCAGTGTACACATATTTACAAAACAAGATCCAATTTCTTCAAATAATCCCTAAACAACTACCCCTAAGTGCCATGTCACTTAGCCATGTGGATTCCTACATTGGCCACGTAGAATTTTTAAAGGTTAGTCGGTTTTTTTTTTTATATAAATCTCTAAACCTCCATATTGTATGTTAAGTGCTACATGTGCTAAGTTAGATGAGATTAAGACATTGGGAAAGGTTGGTTAGGGTTCTACCCCAACCCTATACCACTCATTTTGTTATATTATCATTTGGAGGCCGATTTGGAAAAACTACCACCTTTAGAGGCATAAATAGCATAAAAACCTCCGCTAAAGCCTTAGTTATAACTAAAGCCATTAATTAAAATAGTGGGAAAATCCCTACAAAGGGTCAAAAAAACCTTTTCTCCAAAATTGCTCAATTTTTGATTCTAGACAATTTTTTCCAAAGGAGGGGTAGCTGAAAACATAATTTTGAGCCATTTTTTTACAGTTTTTTGGTCACAAAGCTGTATTGGGTTCCGGAGGCCACCAGGGCCCCGAAAAATAATTTTTTTGCCTGCCATTCAATTTTTCAAATTTTTGAATGTAATTATATACTTCAATGTATTGTACTAATTTGTAGGTTGTCATAGTCAACCACAAACATTATAACTACTCAAAAAATGGCAGAGAATTGTAATCAAAAATAGTGAAATTTGGTTCTAAAACACTCACGAGATCCTAGATCTCATTCGTAGCATTCATATATACAAGTGCCTCTGGGAAGTGCTTACGGGTAAATCCGTTGTGACTACTACTACACTTAACACCTAATATAGTTACAAAAAACATGTCAGGCATCGACCCTTTAAATCGACGGGGAGTAATAAGGACATAATGCACACACTATGAGCCATCCCATCCATCTGTGAATGATTACACGACTTAAATCCAGACTGAGAAATTATCCGAGTATATAGAAAAGTTACATGTGCATATGAGGATATTTCTTTGAGCCGGTGTTAATAATCGCACATAGACCCCTTTTAGTATTGTCTTGGTACCACATATCAAATTCTTTCACGTACATTAACGCCTCTTTCACGTACCATTGGGTATATAGAAAGGGTGAGCTTCTTCCACATACCAATGGGTATATCAGAAGGGCATATATATAGAAAGGTTTGGTATATCGGAATGACAGTATATAGATTGGGAGACCTTATACCTAGAGTGATAAGATCCTAACCCTATCAGTGGATTATGTAAAATGGGCACCAATGCCCCCAAATTCTTTCTTCTAGATTCACAACTACTCAGAGGAAACAACTATGTTACATGGAAGACAAAAATCAAGACACAACTTGAGTTTGAAGAGATTTGGACTGTTGTGAATGGTACTCTAACCAGATCAACTACTAATACAACACAACAAAGATAGTTTGATAGATCAAATCAGAAGGCCAAGCTAATCATCTTGTTTGGAGTGTCTGATGATGTGTAACCCCACATTTGAGATGCCAAAATAGCCAAAGAAGCATGGGATAAGTTAAGCATGATGTACGAGGCCAAAAACAAGAATGTCATATTGAATTTGCAAAGTCAGTTACACACACTAAAGTTTAAGCAAAATGAGAAAATCAAAGCTTTCTTGAGAAGAGTTACAGAGTTGAGGGCTTCACTTCTAGCCCTGGGAGAAGTAGTCATCATTGATGAAGCTCTCATTCCCATTGTTCTGAGAGCTCTCCCTTCTTCATACCACATTTTTGTGACAACCCTAAACTTGTCAGATACAATAGTGAGTTTTGATAAGTTGGTAAATCTACTGCAACAAGAGGAAGCCATGTATAATAAGGATGATGAAGAGGAGTAGGCACTTTCTTCTCATCAAAAATGGAAAGGAAAAGGGAAATGCAAACCTAATTCCTATAAAAACACCACAGTCATAATCAACATCAACAAGGGGACAAACAAAAAAGAAGAAATTTCCAATCTGCAAAAGAGGACATGAATTAAAAGATTGTTGGTATAATACATACAAGAAAGGTTCATCAAGTAATTCTAGACCTCAACACCAACAATATCACAAGGGACACTCTAACTATAATCAAGGGCAGAAAAAGGGGAACTGGAAAAGAAAACCCTATCAGCAAGGAAATATTGTTGAGTAAGAAGAACATTCAGATAATGAAGACTACTTGTACACTACTCGATCAAGTGAACCTTCCATGTCATCTAGTGATGTTTGGTATGTTGATTTAGAGAGCCACTCGACACATGACTATAGAGATTGGTTTACTTCAATGAGGGACACGCCTTTGAAAAACCATGTTTCGTTAGGTGATGATTCTTCATACACAGTACAGGGATTGGGAACATTTCTCTACCTCTTAGTTCACGCAATTATAGATTATTAGATGTCTTATATGTCCCTGGGTTGACTAAAAATATGTTATCATTCAGTCAAATCCTAGATCACAACTTGAAAATTGACTTTGATAGTCATTCCAACAAGAAAATGTGTTTAATTCGAGACAAATCACGAGGCTCAAAAATAGTTGCAAAATCCTCCAATGTGGGACGCATGTTCCAGCTTGATTTTTTCCATAGAGATGATCATAAACTTATGGCTAAGAACTCTACCTCTACACAGTTGTGGCATCAAAGACTTGGTCATATAAGTTTCAAGTATCTCGAGACACTTCATCGGTGCAATATGGTAAATGGTTTACCATCTCTTCAGAAGGATATAAACAAGTGTCCTCACTACCAAGCAGGAAAACAACACAGAGCTTCATTCTAGAAGAGTAATTTTCAAGCTCATGGTAAGCTTGACTTGGTTCATATTGATATTTACGGTCCAATGCAACCGATTCATTCTAGATTTTAGTACTTCATGCTTTGTGTTGATGACTATTCAAGAAAAATGTGGATTTTTTTCTTCGCAAGAAAAGTGAAGCTTTTAAAACCTTCAAGAAGTTCAAAGTGGTGTTGAGAATGAAACTAGTCATCACATCAAAACTCTCTGCTCAGATAGAGGGGGAATTCACCAATAATGAGTTCAAAGACTACCTACAAGCTCACGAGATTTTTCGACAAATGCCTCCTCCACACACACCGCAGCAAAATGGTGTTGTTGAGAGAAGAAATTGTACTATCATGGAAATGGTGTGATGTATGATCGATGATTCTGGACTAGCAAAGACATTTTGGGTAGAAGCAATAAAGACAACAGTGTATTTGTTGAACAGAGTTCCCATAGTTTCTCTTGATGGAGTAACACCACATGAAGCATGGTCAAAGCAGAAACCATCTGTTGCACACCTCATAGTATTTGGGTGCAAAGAAAGTATGCACATACCCAAGCAAGAATAGAAATAAACTGGATATGAAATCAAAAAAACTCATCTTCATTGGGTACAGTGAAGAGACTCTTGGGTACATATTGATGGATCCAAAGACCAAGAAAGTCTACACCAGTAGAGATGTTGAGTTCTTTGAGAAGAAGGAAGTAGAGACTCCTCCTCTAGACTCACCTGATGTAGATCCTTCACTAGTTATAAAAACTAAAGTTGATGTTCCCATTGATGATGAAAGTGATGATGGGGATGATGGTGATGATCAAATAGAACCACGACCCACAAGAATAGTTCAACATATGCCCAAGTGGTATACTAACATGTTACGAGATGCAAGAATGGATGCTCCACCAGATACATCCACCCCTGGACCATGAGACTTGTAGTAAAGCAAGAGAAGAAGTGAAATTTTCTTTGATGAGTAGAGTTATTGAATCTGATGAGCCCTCTACAGTCAGGAAGCCCTACAATCAAAATCTTGGAAAGATGCAATAGATGTTGAATACAACTTAGTAATGAAAAACAATACTTGGCAGCTGGTCGATCTTCCACTAGGGAAGAAACCCATTAGATGTAGATGGATATTGAAAACAAAGGACAAAGCAGATGGGACCATAGAAAAGTACAAAGTGAGACTAGTAGTAAAGGGGTATGCATAAAAAGAAGGCATTGACTACGAGGAGACATTTACTCCCACAGCTAAGATCAAAACAATCAAGATGATCTTTTCTCTAGCTACAGTTTGGTTGGAAAGTCCATCAGATGGATGTAAAAAGTGCCTTCTGAACGGAGATTTACAAGAAGAAGTCTACATGACTCAACCTGAGGGATATGTTGTACTTGGTCAAGAAGCAAAGGTATGCAAACTCAAGAAATCTCTATGGCCTCAAATAGGCACCCGGGCATGGTACATCAAAATTGATGAGCATATCATATAACATGGATTTGTTAGAATTCCATATGATCCCAATAGCTACCTCAAAAAGAAAGGGTGGAGATTGTGATTTTCATTGTTTATGTCGACAATCTAGTCATCACTGGAAGTTCAACTAGGATGATCGATGCAATAAAGAAAGATATTTAAAATTGTTTGACATGACAAACATCGGGATGATGCACTATTGTCTTGAATTGGAAATATGGTAGAAAGAGAACCATATCTTTGTTTCTCGTTAAAATATACCAAGACAACGCTCGAGAAATTCGGGATGATGGATTGCACACCTATGGCTACACCTATGGAGAAAAGATTGTACTTATCTCATTCGAGATCCATCTCTTGCGGTAAATGTCACTCTTTATCAGCAATTGATTGGGAGTCTCATTTACGACCTACACTAGAACATGTATCAACTTTGTAGTGAGCTATCTATCCGAGTTCATACAAGAACCCAAAGTTTTTCATTTGAAAGCAACAAGGTGCATCTTGAGATATCTCAAAGGATCAGTGGATCTTGGTCTAGAATACAAGAAGAATGAAAACTTCTTCTTATCTGGATATTGATTCAGATCATGCAAGAAACATCAATGATAGAAAATCCACTTCAGGATTTGTGTTCTTTGTGGGATCTGGGCCAATATCATGGGGAAGCAAGAAACAACACTTTGTTTCTCGCTCTTCTACAACAGCCAAGTATCATTCGTAGGTGAAGCTTTTTGTGAAGCGATATGGATATGTCGCATATTGGAAGGAATTGGAATACCACAGGATAAACCACCATGTATGTAGATAATGAAAGTGTTCTCAATCTTGTTCGCAATCTAGTTTTCATGAAATAACAAAGCACAATAAACATCTTCCGCTTTTTTCCAATAGATAAACAACAAGCATATATCTTCACAAAGTCACTTGCACATGACAAGTTTGAGTTGTTTCAAAGAGTTCCTCTCCTCATCCCTTGAGTTGCAAAATTAAGGGGGTGAATGTTAGGTAAATAAATTCTTATTTTAATTATCATTGTATTAATTATTTGATTTTTTTTTATACAATTTAACGCTTTTGACAAGAGATTTGAACCGGGGTTATGCTGACCAAACAAGTGAGAAGAAGAAGAGAGGGAGAGAAAACAATAGGAAGAAAGAAGGAAGAAGGAGGAGAGAGGAAAAAGGTGATTGCCTACACCGTAAAACATAGAACAAAAAACCACGCATCACAAAAAACCAATCCAATGTAATTTTGCAGAGGGAACCAATGCCTCAACCAAAGCTTGTGCCAGCATGGTGGTTGGCCTCCCTCAGAAGAAGGTGGTACACATCACGCTGCCCTATCCCTTAGTTCATTCCATTGATCAATTGCAAAGTTGATAGGGAAGCCAGCAGCCTCAATGTCCACTGCCGCGGTAGAAGACGATGATCGAGCCGACCAATCGTGAAGAGGGTGTCAACACTTTGTGCGTGGTGAAGGAGAGCTCTGTACTGTCCACATATCCATTGTATACCATGCCCAGAGCCAACTGCTAGCTCGTCGACCTCTTCAATCCATAGGAGAGGATCCGGCAGGGAGAAGTCAGCTAATTCCCCCTCCAGACCAACACGATGACCAACACGGATGACAGAGTTACACAGGAACTCAACAACGATCAGATCCTCCTCCAAAAGCAAGCAGAAGGAGATGAAAGTAGCCACTATGTCCACGTTGGAGCGCGCACGTCGAGACGAAACCTGTAAGAATCACCCAACATAGTTTCAATGGCCTCTGCTTGATCCGAGAAGAAAAGGAAGATCTCTGAAAGGCGAGAGCGATCAATCACCAAATTCATGGCGACATCGGCATAGAGCTTTGTAGAATAACAAATGGGAAGCCAAGAAATGCCATTGCGCCACTCTGAAAGACAAACAATGAAAGAGCCAAAACAGGGAAACACAAGGCAAACAGAGGACCACATCCCCCATAAAAGAGGTGAAACACGCGCAAGAAGCCACATCAGACCTGAGAGCATTAGCTGTGCTGCTCGCTTGAGATTATTCTTGGGAGTCCTTGCCACGCCTCAACTGTATCGGAAATGACACTGTGGTCAGGGTGATCGATTGCGAAGTTCGCCAATAGATCAGCGGACATAATTAGTTTCCTGGTAGTTGTGCATGATTTGCCAAGTACCAATCTTACCCAGCCAAAAGAAAATATGTGGTAAGAAAGTGTTGATTTTCCACGAGGGGGAAGATCCTCTAGATATGGCATGTATAATTAATTGTGAGTCACCTTCAATAAAAAGTTGAGAGCAACCTAAAGAAACAACCATCTTCACCCCTTCTAAAAGCGCTTGTGCTTCTGCAACATTGCACGAACCATCCCGGAGGGGAAATGATCCAGCCTTAATAAGAGATCCTAAATCATCTCTAAGAATACATCCAGCCCCTGATTTACCCGGATTTCCTCTAGAAGCACCATCGAAATTAAGTTTCCACATACCCTTCGGGGGTCTCCACCTGGCCCTTTTCCGCCGAATTAGTTTTTCAACCTGAGAGAGACCTTTTTTAATGATAGAACCCGGGCAAGGTAGCTTGATGAGAGGCCAAGAATTAGAGATTTCAACATCTCTGGATGAGAAATTGGAGTTTGACAGACTATTGATACTAATTTTTTCGAAATGGCCACTTCCAACTTGTTGAGGAAAACATGTTGCTCGGCCTTTTGATCCCGGAAGAGCCGAAGATTGCATTCCCACCAAATATGCCAAAGGAGGAAGAATGGAGCAATGGACCAAATAGAACAAAAAGATTTTGAAATTGAATTTCGGCCATGAGAGGAGGGTTTCACTGATATTTTTGCATGACACCCAAGCAAGATTTAATTTACACAGAAGCCAATCCCAACATCTGGAAGCAAAAGGATAGAAAAGAAAAAGGTGGTCCAGGTCTTCCTCATCAGCTCCACAAAGCACACACTTTGTGGGACCCTCATATCCCCAAGACCTTCTCCTCGCTTGTGTCAAAATTTTCTTTTTCAAAACCAACCACCCGAAGATGGCCACTTTGGGGGAAATACTATTGTGCCAACAACCAAAAGAACTAGGAAGGCCTGGCCGGACCAAGAGAAGAGAAGATCATAACCCGCTTTCATGGTGAAGGAGCCCGTGTCATCCCCCATCCATAGCAATTGGTCCGTGCTACCAAGGAAATGAGGATTTCTGACATGAATGGCATCCTTATAAAGTTAGATTCTTGAGCGGAGGGCACAAAATTGGAAAGATCTTTCCAATTCCAAGAAGGTGACCCGTTCTGATGTTGATCTCCATAGGCAGCAACCAAAGAGCCCCATGAAAATTTGGTCTCGTTCATAACTCTGTTAAGTTTAGGCTTTAGATTAATAGGAGGTAACCCATTCTAGCTATCCTCCCAAAAGTTGGCACGTTGTCCATTATTGATTTTCCAAGAGACCAAGTCTATGATCAGGGATCTAGAATTACAAAAAAAGTTCCAAATATGTGAACCTTTGGGAAGCTCGGAACTTGATAAAGAAGACTTGGGACAACCACCCTCAAGATACTTATGAGAAAGAACTTGAAAGGCAAGCCTTTTAGCATCTGAAATAAAATTCCATACAAGTTTAGCCCCGAGTGCTGAGTTCTGAATAGCAAGATCCATAATGCCCAGTCCACCCAGACGTTTGGGCAACTTGACCGTGTCCCATTTAACCAAGTGGAATTTTTGTTCTTCATTGTTCCCTTGCCATAAGAATGTTCTGATGATCTTCTCAATTTTATGAAGCACTGTCTTGGGGATTTTAGGACAAACAACATATAGATAGGAATGGCTAAAAGAACAAAGTTTATCAACATGGCCCTCCCTGCCAGGGATAGCCATTTACCTCTCCAAGAGAGCAATCTGGAGTAGAGAGAATTAGTGAGCCCATCCCATAGCATAACTTTACCATGCCCAGAGAAAAGAGGTATGCCAAGATATTTGGATGGGAGGACACCCACGTAAAGCCAAGAATAGCTTTGATCCTGCGTTGAATTCTGGGAGCAACATTAAAAAAGAAAATGACAGATTTGTGGAAGTTGATTACCTGTCTCGCTGCTAAAGAATAAGAATTCAGTAGAGAAGAGAAGCATCTTGCTTCAGGAATAGATGCTTGACCAAATAAGAATGTATCATCAGTGAATTTTTGGTGCGAGAGAGGCGGGAGATTGGAAGTTATACGAATACCTTTGAGGGAACCATCCAGTAAAGCAAATTTG
Organism: Taxus wallichiana var. yunnanensis; assembly: GCA_018340775.1. Taxonomy (NCBI): domain Eukaryota; kingdom Viridiplantae; phylum Streptophyta; class Pinopsida; order Cupressales; family Taxaceae; genus Taxus; species Taxus wallichiana. Next base: position 894,684,069 of record CM031240.1, on the reverse strand, counting down.
ATGCTCGACTAAGAGCTTCCACCACCAGAATAAAGAGAAAAGAGGAAAGAGGGTCACCTTGTCTCAGTCCCCTACTACTGCTGAAAAAACCTTCTGCCGAACCATTGACCAAGATTGAGAAACATGGTGAGGCAATGTAGTTAAAAATCCAGTTGCAGAAGTGCCAACTAAATCCCATCGCATGAAGAGACTTAATAAGGAATCTCCAGTTGATACGGTCATAGGCTTTACTAAAGTCTAGTTTCAACATCATGTCAAGCTCTAGAGGAGGAGTGAAGAGTATGAATCAATTCATGAGATAATGATCCCATCAGTAATAGACCTCCCTGGAATGAATCCACTTTGTTCATGTGCCACTAATTTAGAAAGTAGAGGGCTTATTCTTGTGGCAATGGCTTTTGAGATAATTTTGTAGGTAGTGTTACAGAGAGAAATCGGTCTGAAATCATCTAAGGAATCTAGAGAGACTTTTTAGGAAACATGCAAATGAGAGTATGATTTAGTGCACCCAAAAGCTTACTGTATGCCGGGATTCTTCAAACATGCCATGCTAGATCATGTCGCAATAACTTCCCAAAAGTCCTGAAAGAAAGAGGTGGGGAAGCCATCAGGACTAGGTGCTTTGTCCCTTTTCATTGAAAAAACAATTTTGTGGACTTCCTCCTTGGAAAAGGGGGCAAGAAGCTTTGTATTGTCATCGTCATCTACCAAAGAAGGAATCTGTTGAAAGAAGGGGAGTTGAGAGTCCAAGGGGGAGGCTGAATCACCATTCAACAACTTTTGGAAGAATGACACCGACTCGATTTGATTCTGCTTTGGGTGGACACCACAGAGTTATCTTCCAAATGAAGGGAAGAAATATAATTGGAATTTCTTCTAGCTTTCACCGACGCGTGAAAGAACTTAGTATTTTTATCGCCATCAGCCACCAGACTTCCCTCGATTTTTGCCTCCAGTAAGTTTCCTCTTTTAGGAGGAGATCGCCAAGCTCCCTTAACAACAATTTTTCCTTAAGAAAGTCAGCCTGAAGCATCCCATGTGAGAAAATAGAGTCATTAAGAATACGAAGCTCTTTTTCCACTCTGATTTTCTCTTGAAAGATGTTTTTGAAACAGGAGGCGTTCCAGGCTCTCAGATTGTCTTTCAACAATGAGAGTTTTTTGGAGAGAATATACATCCTCGTCCCTTCGACCATGAAGGAATCCCACCAAGATTTAATCAGAGGTCTAAGAGAAGAATCCTGCAACCACATATTTTCAAACTTGAAGGGTGATCGTCGAGGGGGAAGATCAAAGGAGATGTTTAAAGAAATAGGAAAATGATCGGATCCAGAAAGTGGAAGAACAAAGCTTTTCAAGAGAATGTTGTGATGCAACCAATCTTCAGAGATCAGAAATCTATCAAGTCGCACTGCCATAGAGCTGAACCCAAGCCTCGATTATTCCACGTAAACCAACCCGAGCACGGCTCCACGTCCACAAGATTGGAGGAAGACACAAAGGAAATGAAATCAGCTTGAGAACGGGGCTGCCATTGAATACCTCCCGTTTATCATTATCAGATAGGGTTGCATTAAAATCACCTGCAACTACAATCTTGGAGTTTGCAACCGAAGCCAGGGTGGCTGGCAAAGAGTATCCTAGAGCATTCTTTTCTTTTGTGGAATAGAGGGACCATAAACATTACACAAGAAGTAGGACTCATCAGAATGTTTAATGCTAACCTTGCACCAAATGAAATTCGGGTCAACCAGGATAGGTTCGATATTACAACAACTAGATTTCCACAGAACACCCAAACCACCCGAGGCACCCAATGAGTCCGAGAAGCAACCTTCCCATCCTTTCCATTTTCGAAACCAACCATTCTTACAATCAACTAAGGACATCTTAGTTTCTTGAATCAAACACACATCAGCTAAAGAGTCAGTAACATAACGTCTTAAAAGACGTTGTTTGTTAGGGGCATTCAAGCCCCTAACATTCCAGGAGAAGAGGATCATTTGATCTTCAGAGAGGACCCACCTCTCTTACTTAAGGAAGGAAAAAAGGAGCGTAGCTGAAGCTGCTTACCTGCAGTAATTTCTTTGAGGGAGATGTTGCTCTTGGAGGGATGACCAAGAGAACCCTTCGGCCCAAGATCCATGCCAAGAATCACTGGTGTAGGAAGAAGCGAATGCTTCTGTGGGTTGTCCGTTGTCTCATCCCCGAGTACTTCATCCTGAGAACCACAATGATCACCATCAATAGAGAGGATTAATTCATCCTTCTCATTCACCCATTTCTCCAGGAGTCAACATTCCCACCCAGACCGAGAGAAATACCTTCATGAAATAAGGATAAAATCCTAGAAGAGTCCTTAACCACTGAGGTAGTTTCCTTAACAAGAGAGATGGTACTCGGGTCCAGGCCAGGGAATCAAGTGCATAGGAAGTGATTCATTAATGTCCACTTTAGGAGGTGACTCATTTACAGCAGGAGGAGAAGCTGGATGAGAAGGAGCCTGGATAGGAAAAGATTTCTTTCTCCACACCATTTGACTGTGAACCTAGGGCTTCTTGCATGATTTTTGAAAGTGGCCTGGTTTTTTGCAAATGAAACAACTGTTGGAAATCCCTTCATACTCCACTTTCTATTCCCATTTCCTAGAAGGGGAAGTGATGATTATGTGATCTTGTAGCTTTTTGTTAGGGTCAATGGAAATGCAAATCCTTGCAAAGGATGAAAGGGTGCCTTCCAGAGTGACAGAGTCAATGCGAACAACACGCCCAAGGCTGGAACAGATCTTGTGGAGAGTGGTTGCCGACCAAAACTCACTAGGAAGCGAATAAAGCCTTACCCACACTTGGAAGCCTTCATTTCCACTTTTGCTGGATCAAAATGTGCCTCCCACTTGTGAATGTCTAAGCCTGAATCTGCTCGAAGAAAGTCTTTTCTCTCCATGGTGTCGTTCCTTTGAGCAGAGCTCCGAAAGATAACAAGAAAGAAACCTCTTTCCAAAAAATAGATTTTGAGGCGCTACCCCACTGAACATCACACCAGTTTCGAATGCCTTCCAAAGAAAGCCGATGACCAACAAAGTTTGCTATGATTGCTCTACTTTCAAGAAGATTAAGTTGGGCCGCTAGATCATCCGAATCTTCCAAGGATACCGAGACGAAATCAACAAGGCCCGAGCAATGACTTGGCTATCCATGCTCGTTGTTTTCAATGGTCAGACTTGACCAGAGAGGAACATTTGGGACCCAGGCATTTTTGTAATGCCTCCGACAAGCCCTGGCCCATGGGAGGCTCCAACTCAACCTCATGGGGAGAGGCACCCAACAGACCATTGCAGAGGCCGATTTTTGAAAAAAATGACCGTTCTGGTTGCGAATCGCCCCGATGTCCTTTGGCCATCATTCCCAATTAGTATCAGTCACAAAATTACCTTTTCATTATTTGATTAATTATTATTATATGGTTTTTAACCATATTTTTCATATTATCTTGTAGGTTATATTGTTACATAGTTGTAACAATTATCTGTTTGATTTATTTAGCTTCCCGGATGTTCTTTTGGAAGCTTATGTAATCAGTTTATTATTGCACTTGTGCAACATCATTTATTTGTTTGTATATTGATGTCCAATATGTATAAATATTACAACACCTCTTTTGTAAATTGATTTTGATTATTAATAAAATATTACATGCTTTTGTCTCTATTTTACGACAGATGATTGGTGATTTTCGGGGACTCCACCAATCATGAAGAAGTACAAGAAATAAATCATCCATCTAAGACTCAAGATGATGAATTCGAGGTAATCATGGATAATATCCTTTCCAATTTTGACTCTTTAATTGATGCACAAATGTTAAATGATGAAATGGAGATAATTGAAGAATCAAATTCCCTTCTCGATACAATCATGGATGAAAAAATGGAAGATTCCAATTTCCTTCTTGAAACCAAGATGGATGAGTGAGTTGGACATGATCTCTTCGTGAGAAATGATTTATCTACGGAGGAGTGTAATGTTTATCATCATAGCAAGTACATAGTGTCTCCTTTTCCTTGTGAATAAGAAGATTCTATAAGGAATTATCAAAATGGAGAAGAGGATTATCCTCACGTTGTTTCCCCAACATTGTATTCTCCTTCCTATTGATGTGTCGTTGTAACTTCCAATCATTTAATCAACTTATTCAAACATTGATGTCATTATAGACTAGGGTTGTGTTCAAGGATGTATGTAGAAAATTTTATATGCAACTCAGTATTATGGTGGTTCTCTCTTTTTTTGGGGGTGGTTTTGTTTAGTTTGATTTTCTTGTCTACACTACTTAACTACAAAAATCAGTAAAGGATCTAAAGTCTTGATTGTCAAAGATTTTAATCTATGGGAAAAAGTATATGAACTGCATCTATTTCTACTAAAACAAAGTTGTTGAAATGAAATGCTTGTTAAAGGAAATGTTTTCTTGAAATGAAATACTTGCTTAAATCAAATGATAGTAAAGGGAATGTGCTGAAACAAAGAAATACAAGATTGAATTTAGATAATCATCAAACCAAGATACTAAAATTGAAACTAATCAAGTATAAATATCTTACATGAAATACCAGTCCTCCAATCTCCTCAGTCAAGTGGGCCCTTTCTCTACTTCGGGATTGAGGCTCTCAACACAAACGTATACTCAAAATAACATGTATTATATTGATCAAAATAAGTTCATCACATACTCCAAAGTGCAACTGAAAATAAATTCTTCTATTAACTACTATAATATTGGAAAAAAACTAAGTAATAATTCAAAGGAGGTGTCTTATAGACAGTAATTACAACACATGCCACAAATATAGGAAACAAATTAACCGATAACAATTTCATAAAATTTCCATGACATGTTATAATTCTACTAGTGACAATGACCCTCATTTATAGTTGATTGTCATTCAATCCTCCAAAATGGCATAGTGGTTGTGGACTCGGTCTCCTAGACTGCAACTACTCAAAATGGTAGAAAATGTGCCTACCACAGCTGATATGTAACCAAATAAATCTATAAAGTAGTTAGTAAAAGTTCCACGGGTCATTAATTTGCATAAGACAAAATAATGGGAAATGCATCACTTTCTACTTTAGATATAACTATTTAGAATATTCCCATGCATAGATTAACATTTTAAGGAGTAAAATTTATAGTTATATAGATGCTATGACGAGTTGATTTATGGACTCATCACCTATCATGAGGATGATCTAATGGATCTTGATCTCAAAGGTGTTCCCTTCCTAGGTAGCATGTTTATATTCTCTTTTTCGAGAACGATGAAAACTAAGTATTTCAGATCTTGTAAGAAGGTGGGATCTTGATGACAAGAAACATAGAGTAGGAGAATGAGGATGTTTCAATTGAATTCTGGACATGTGTGGATCATATTTCCAATCATCTCCTTGAGGCCCAATGCAAAGACTCTTCTAATGAAAATAACAATGAGTATATTGCAGATTTGAAGGAGCAATCGATCGGTGTAAGAAATCTTGAGGATTCGAAATAAATTGAAGACCCTCAACTTAGTCTTGAGATCCTAATCTAGGCTAGGGAAATTCAAGGTACGTATGAGTCACTTTATGTTTCTCCTTTCTATGCACCAATGTTTGATAATGAGATAGAGAAAACAAATGAGATCAATGTTCTTTTGAAGCCTTTATAGATGAGCATGAGTGTGAGGGTAAGTTTTCACCTTTCTCATTTTTTGAAGAAGAGTGCATCCATGATAAACCAAAGAGGAAGGAAAGTCTGGAATCTCCTATGGATATTCTCAATCTTGAAGATAACACCTCCACCATAGAAAATGATTTCAAGGTCAATATTGAGCTAGTAGGAATTGAAAGGAATTGTTCAAAAAAATAAAGTGTGAATGTGTAAGATTCTTGTGAATGGATTAAAAATGAGATTGCTTTCAAGGTTTCTAAAACCCTGCTGGATTTGAACATGAATCCATGTGTGTGGTGGTGTTATCTAGAGGATAATGAAGATCTTTATACCAATTAGGTGGCCTTTTTTTAAAGTAATTGTTCACAACAATAAAGTGAGAGGCTCGAAGAAGCTATTGAAAAGAAAGAGAGTCATCTTGTTCTCACTTCCTCTAATTACCTCAACGATTCAAGTGTTTCACCATTTTCTTTATGTTTTGAATGTGATGAAATAGATAAGGGTGTGGGTTAAGGAGGAATACTTGTTATGATGGTTGGTTTCAAGGTTGTGCGCAAGTTCTGACTTCTTGATCCAATGCTGAATGTAAGAGCTTCCTTTTGGCTAGGAGAAAGTACCTGAAATAGAAAACAAGACCACAAAGAAGAGTTAAACAATATATGATAGTGGATTGCCTAGCGTATGCTAGATTCGAGAAGTGTGATACTTCCTAGAAGGTTGTTAATCCACTATTTGATAAAAAAATATGAAATAATTGAAATACATACATAAATGAATCAAGTGCTAGTATTTTAATTTGGGTACCTTAGATTACTTTGAGTGTCAATCTGATTAAGTACTAAAAACTATGTGGGTCAAGGTCTTCAGTTGGGTTACTGAGTTGTTTAGGTGGTCTGCGAGGTCACATAGAATGGTCTTAGCAGGATTGGGTGAGGTGTTTGGGTTATTTTGATAAGCGGGTGGTTATTGGTTTACATGTATTGGAAAACACACATGGACGCATCGGTCGAGGTATGACCGATCATGGTTAGAATTTGAACCAACGAGGTTATGGGTAACCAATGTTGGTAGAGGCGGGATAATAAGATTAACTAAGATTTTCTAAAGGGGTTTAAGTTGAGGTTAGATAGAGATAATAGAGGGCATAACGAGGTATGTGGGGATCTTAGGGACACTAACAATATGCAAAAGGTGGTATTGGTAGTTTTATGGTGTGGGTGGAGGGATGACTGGGTTTACTGAACAAGTAAATGGTAGGGGAATACGGGTGCAAGTGGAAACTAAATAACAACAATAAAAGAACCTAACAGATTGAAGTGGAAACAAATGATGTAGGTAAAAAGTGTACTTACTGGTGTTGTAGGTTCCAATGGCTATGTGGTGGTGGTGATTGGTGGTGGGATGGAGCTTGGTGTAGTAGTGATGCTTCCCGGAATGTCACCTTGAGTGCAATGCTTTTGGATCTATTCTAGTGCTGGCTATGGATGTTTGTAGGTACGAAAAGGCTTTGGTTCTTCTTGCATGTAGTTATCTCCTCATCTCCTTGATCTCAGAATGTGCCAACCCAAAAACAAGGTTACTAAGGTGAATAAATGGTAAGCTGGCGAACGGTTTTGGGTTGAATGGCATCGGTTTAGGGATGACCAATGTTAGTTAAGGTGGGATTCCCTAGGTTTACTAAAAATGGTAGATCTCACATCATTTGGATCAGGTTCGTTCCTTTATCCACGGATCAGAATGGACGTTATGTTTTTATGAGCGGGAAGGTGGTTAGAGGAATAATAGGCCTTGATTTTTAGGTTTGGACCAAGTCTTATTCATTTATGGAAACATGTTATGAATAGGTCTATGGTGAGGTGTCTAAGTGAGGTTTCCATTCATTTAATTAAAGTAATTAAATTAATAATGGGGTGAGGATGGGTATTAATTTAATTATAAATAATTAAATTAATGTTAATGTAGGGTATAAGGGTCATGGTTAGGTGAATGTGTTTAAGTTGGTTCTTTGACAGGTGACCAAGGGGAGTGTGACCCAATTTTGGTGTCTACATTTTTCCCCTTTTGTTGTGTAGCTTGTATTGGTAAGTGACGCTGACAAAAATAGGAAATGGTTGTGTTGAGTGTAAGTGAAGGTGGTGTTGCCCCAAGTGTGGGTGAAGGTAACCCCCTCAAACTAGGAACTAATGAGGTGAGAGATGGAAGCGGTGAGTGGTTTGATAAAATGAGTAGGTGGGAAAATGAAGATCAGTGGGCACATTGGGTAAAGGGAAAAGGTCAAATTGGGTAAATAGGTAAATGGGTCAGGGTCAAAGGTAGTGGTAGTTGAACATACGCACACGTTGGAAACTGTGGCATGGTACCAAGGTGAGAAGCTTTCAAACTTTACATCGGCTAAGGTTGATAGGTCTATCCAAACATGGTTGAAGTGATTCCGGTATCCAAGGTATAGGATATGGTGTGGAAACACAATAGAGGTCAGGTGCAAGAACGTTTAGGTATGTTCTAGTACACCAAAGGTTAGGTCAGGATAAACAACACGATAATAGGCAATGTAAGGTCGGTAGGCCAAACAACACGGGTAACCACGTCGTAAGGTACAATGAGCATGGAGGGTCAAAGGTCACAAAAGTGGTTCATGTCAAGGTATATAGGTAACGGCATGGGTAAGGCCAAGGTATAGGTAAAATAATAACTCCTAAGATGCAACAAAGGCAATGTAGGGGTAGGTTGGGTTTTTAGGTTTGGTTCAATGAGGGTTTGTGATGATAAAAGCGATACATTGGGCATGACTAGTTGTAGGTAAAAGGAAGTTTTGCAAGATCAAACAATTGTAAGGGTTGACCGATGTCGGTTATAGGGTGACCGATGTCGGTCGGCTAGGGCACAAAGAGGACCAACATCACTCAAAGTTAGGGTGGGTTTATAAAGCAAAAATTTGTATTTTACTGAGAATCATTGTTTCATTATACCATTGGAGAAAATGAAAAGATGTTTGACTTTTGACACTTTTCAATGGGAAAAGATAAGGCATTGTACTCGATTGATGAGGTGGAAAGATCAGATTGGTGAGAGGTGCTAGGTAGATGGGTCCATGAGATTGGGGAGAAATTTGATTGGTGGAGAGATTCAAGGTAGATTCTGGCATGGCAAGAGGTAGGAGAGGGGTTGGGTGGACCACCGACACAGCATGTGGCTAGACATGCCTCCATGGAGATGACATCGCGACGAGGTAAGATTTTCTCCCGTTCCTTGTTGGTTAGGTGATTTGGTTTGTAGAAATCGGGTTTGGGTAGAAGTGGGTTTTGAGGGGAATTAAATTTGAATTTGGAAAGAAAAATGGGTAAAATAGGAATGTAGGAAGGTGTAATTAGGTGAATGAGGATGGGGAGGGGTTGAGGGGGGATTTGAGTAGGAATGGGTGGGTAGTTAGGGAGAAATGGGAAATTGGAGAGAAATAGGGTAGGGTTTTCATGGATTTTCACCCAAAAGTGACCTCGTCGTCAAGGGTTGGTTGATGTTGGTGGGAGTTAGCTGGCATTGATCAGATGGGTGACCGATGCCGTAAGTGTTATTGATTGAGAGAAAAATGGGCTAGGAGATGAGTAAGGGTGGTTGGGTGAGATAGGAAGGTAATGTTGAATGAAAATAGGTAGGGTAATAGTTATAGGTGGGGGGTCAAGGGTGAATGCGGGTATGGTCAAGGTTTAATAATGTGATGGTTTGTTGGATGCAGGCGAGGGACTAGTTATGGATGCGATAGGGTACCTCCCCTATTAGTAGTAGTACGCGGGAGCGTGATAGTAGAGGAGTGGCAACATGTGGCCGAGGTAGGCTGATCGGGGTTGGGACACTACCGAAACATAGTCCGAGAGCCGAGTTTGATGGTCACCCTCATCGATAGATGGGATTCGGTGACCAACACATTTCACTTGCTTCTGACGGTGTGAGATGACCATCACCTTGGAGGATGTGTATAGGATCCTGCGGCTACCGATAGTAGGGACACAAGTGTATTCAATTTCTTCATAGGCATCTGAGGAGTTGATGCTAACTAGTGTTTGGTGAGGGGCTGGTGGAGTTGAGGTTCCATAGCACCAGCATGAGTTATGGAGATATGTACCGAGCCCATCCGGAGGAGATGAGGCTAGTAGTTCTGATGATGGAGCGGTGTGTTGTTTTACACTGCCAGATGTAGAGGGTGGAAGATTCCATGATCATTGATGGGGGTTCTGCATGATATGATGGAGGAAAAGACCCGGTTTGCATGGGCACCAACCTTCTTGGTGTAGCTATATAGAGAGTTGTGAGCCTATGGCGATTGTGGTAGTTCAGCTTGTGTTGCACCTTCCTACTACATTATTGGGCATATGAGCACATCGTGTGTGTGTGTGTCAGTAGGCATGCCCTTGCCTTGATGCATTCAATCTAGTTTTTTATGTAGGTGGGTTATAGGTGATGGGTACCTATGATTGGAGAGCCGAGCTTCCATGGATACTCATGATGTAGCCTATTACAAGAGTTTACTAGAGGGTTGTCCGGTGTGGACATCATTTGGAGGCCATATGTGGGATTCTCATCATATAGGTAGATGGTCATGGAGTTGGATGGATTACAGATTGGTGAGGTGGATAGAGGGCATCATGTAGGTGAGCACGAGATGATCCCCATAGACAAGGTTAGGTGATAGTTGGGATTTCCCCAAGATATACCTCCACCATTTCCACAGTACAAGAGGGACGACATGGAGAGGCCTATGCCTCTACCACATCTGATGGTGCCTACAGGGTAGGAGGAATAGGTGTAGGCGGTGATTGATGATGTGGAGTTACGTAGGTATAGGACAGTGGTGGGAAGCACGATTGTGATGAGTACCACCAGAGATAGGCGATGGACTTGGACCACCATCACAGTCAGAGAGACGCCTTGCACAGGTAGGGTATGTGGTGACTCTAGTCACACGGTTGGGGATAATGCGAGGGACTAATCGATAGGGTTAGAGTTATAGGTTGCCACATTATTATAGTGCACGAGTTAGTTATAGGGCCCATTGGCCATTGCATAGGCACAAATTATGGCCTTACAGGCCCAGTACAGCACAGCACCCACACAAGCTCACAAGCACCAACAGCACAAAGGCTTAGGGAGAGAGTCCTATGTTATAGACAGGGGGGGATAAGGTCCCTCAAGTATAGGTACAAGCATAGGGACATGGTCCCTTATTACAAATACTATCCCGAGAGAGAGGTCTCGGGAGATAGTTATAGGGTCAGAGGAGAGGCCGATAGCTCCAACGAGATAGTACCTATGGATAGGTTCAAGGATGCCTTAGGAGAGGAATGATATTATTAGGATCACTTGATGGCTTCAAGGATAGATGTCCCCTCCTATGTTGAGTATAGAGCATAGTAGGCTTTGAGTGAGAGGACTAGGTCCCACACTCACAGTGTGGAGAGTACATGGGGGGTTGGTGAGACCAGAGAGACATGATAAAAAAGAGAGGCCACTAGTTTATGAAGGCTAGCTCCGGTGAGGTACCCAGGTGAGGGTGGACCGAGGCCCATGGTGGGTGGTGAGATGCTAGTGGACGCTGCATAAGAGTAGAGGAGGAGGAGACAAGTGAGACAGTCATGGAGGATATCCGATGGGGAGATACTTGATTGTGGCATGTACCTCCATATTTTTTTTGTGTATTTTGAGATATACCGGCCTACGTGCCGAAAGAGATTGAGGATGTACATGAGAGTTTTTGAGATACTTACATTTATTTGTATCTATGTACACATGTATGTATACACAGACTTTCTGATTTATAGATGATGGTATTTATAGCATGGATGGTGTACTTGCTTTTAATTTCCATTATTATGTGTGTATGTGATGAAAACTAGGTGGATTAGGAATGATGGAGTCAAGTCGGTTTAGGCATGATGGAGTCAGGTTGGTGTAAGCATGATTGAGTCAGATCAACATAGGCAAGATTTAGTCAGGTTGGTTTAGGTATGATGGAGTTAGGTCAATTTAAGCATGGTGGAGTTAGGTCAATTTAGGCATGGTGGAGTTAGGTCAGTGTAGGCATGATTGAGTTAGGTTGGTGTAGGCATGATTGAGTCAGGATGGTTTAGGTATGATGGAGTTAGGTCAATTTAGGTATGGTGGAGTTAGGTCGATTTAGGCATGGTGGAGTTAGGTTGGTTTAGGCATGATTTAATGTCCAAGTTGTAGGTAACATGGTGATGTATATACAGGTTATGGTTTAAATTTCCACATATGTGCTATAATGGAAATGTGAAAATGAGAAATGAATGATTCGATGATGTGGTAAAAATGTGTATTAATTGATGCTTGTTTGGTTTAATTTCTAGTTATTGATATAAAATGGAAACTAACTAGGGTAGAATGTGAATAGGAAAGTGAAAGGGGGAATTGGTTAGGGTAAAGAGTGGCGAGCTAACCTCAAGGGCCCCATGCCCTCAAAGTGCTGCCTACATAGTCCCGATGAAAAGGGACCTCAGGCCAATGTAGTTCTCCCATAAGCTAGGGAAGATTATGATGAAGTAGAGGAATGGGTTGGTAGGTGTTAGGCATGGTTGAATGTAGGTTATAGGCATGGTTGAGTTTAGGTTATAGGCATGGATGAGTTATTTTAAATGTAGGTGTTGATGATCTGGTCCTATATAGGATAATCAATAAGTGATGAGGAAGGTGAATGGTAAGAGATGGAAAAAGAGTAGCTTAAGTGATAAGGACCTTAATGAATCTACCATACCCCAGATGGGCTTATGAACGTAAGATCCTAAAAGCCTTGCATAATGGACTATTCTAAGAGTGAAGAAAGTCACATAATCATGAAATGTGTCATTGCAACAAGTCCCTTGAGTAGAGAGGAAATTAGTATGAAAAGGTAATGAGGTGAGAGTGGGTGGTTTAGCATAACTTAGTGTACGACAACATGTTTTTCTTAGCAAGAAACCTAGGATCAAAAAATAGGCAAGTCCATGACAAAAATTTCATCCTTTTCTTCATTCATTTTTTTTTGTATTTTTAATAGACTGATCAATGGGAAGTCTATATGGGATGAGTATATTATCTCCTTGAGGTCTTCGTGAAGTTGATCGATGCGGGAAGCTTCTGGATATTTTTATCATATTTTTGAAATGATTTTATATAGTTGTCCTTCAAGGGAGTAGTCTATTTATGGTGGTGGAAATAGAGTGAAGAGATGTCCCTTTTGAAGGAGTCATCTTTTTTGGAAGTTTGACTCAAGGAGTTGTATCCCTTTTTGTTTTTGGACGTTTAAGTCATGGAAAAGACTATAGAGGAATATTAGGTTCTTGTTTAGAAGAAAAGACCATAGCACACAGAGGTTAATTATGAAAGAGGTGGTTTTGAGTGATGAATGACCATGGGATTCCACCTTGGAGAAGATGAAAAGTATCCATGAGAATCATGCTATGAGTAGAGTCGTGGTACTCATATTGAAGACAAGGCTGAAAGGTGATGGGTAATCACATGATTCTTGTTTAGTCATGGATCCTCAAAATGGGTAATATGGAAGGTGGAAAGTGCTCAAGGGATGAGTGATCAACTGACAGAAAGTGATATAGAACTTGATGTCAACAATAAAATGGTCAAATATGTAAGGCATTGAGGGGCTCAGGTTCGAGGTTTACCTTTAAGTGAAGACAAATGATAAGCACCTGATCCATAGGCATGGGTAATGATATAGGGTCAAGCCAATTAGGGGAAAATTTTCCCGCTTACTTTTCTCCTCTTTGGTTACATGTTGATTTTCTCCTTAGGATGAGGTCATCAACCTAAAAGGTTCATTTGTGAACACATTTTTCATAGGCATGTTTGATATGATTTTAGTAGATTTGGAGATGGTCAAGAGCATTGAGATGGTGTTCATATAATAACTCAAGTTGTGCCAAACGATCTTGGCGAAAGTCATCGTCGTTGAGCATGTCTTGTAGTGAGATGTGAGAGATGGAATCTAGAATTTGAGAGGTAAGACAACCTTGGTATCGTAGACCAGAGAAAAGGTGTGGCAACATTCGACATGTGAATACTAGTGCGATAAGCCCACAAGGTGAAAGGAATGTGCGTATGCCAATCCTTCCAGTATCATTGAATACTTTCATAAGAATTTTGTTCAAGGTTTTATTGGTTGATTTAGCTTGGCCATTGGTTTGTGGGTAATAAGGTGATGAGAAAATGAGTTGGATGCCAAAAGCGTTGCATAGCTTGTGTAGGGTTTTGTTTTTGAATTGCTTTCCATTATTAGTGATGAGACGGTGAGGAACACCAAAGAGAAAAATGATGTGATGGTTGATGAATTCAAATATTTTCTTGGCTTTTATAGAAATGAGGGGATGACTTCTACCCATTTAGTATAATATTCAGTAGCGGTTATGATCCATTGGTGGCATTGTGAAGAATGGGGATTGATCTCACCAATAAGATCCAAACCCCATTGAGAGAAAGGCCAAAGGTCTCATGCGACCTGCAAGGCATGAATAGGTGTGTGATGGAGATTAACATGTTCTTTATCATTTGATACAATGTTTGGCATAGTCACAACAATCACGATTTAGTGTTGGCCAATAATAGCCGGTGAAGAATGTGTTTTGTGATGGCTAAACCACTAAAGTGGCCTTCGTAAATTCCATCACAAAATTCCTTAATGGTGTAGGGAATTTCATAACTTGTAAGGCATCGTAAGAGAATACCATCGAAGCCACACTTATAAAGGATACCACCCATGATGACATAACAAGAGACACTTTTAAGAAAGGCCGTTGTCCATTACGAGTGAGATTAGTGGGTAGAGTGGAAAGGGAAAGATAGTCTACAAATTACTTATACCAAAGATCACATGGGTCAGGTGCAATGGTTCGATGGAGTAGACCTCACGAGGTAAATAAGAGGGTGATTGCAACCTTTGTATTATGACAAATATTTTAGAGTCAACTGAGTGAAGCGGGTATTTGAGAAGCCAAGAAGACCATGGTATCCACATATTTATTGGTAGGACGTGGGGTGGTTTGAAGTTCGTAACTATCAAAGGTGGTCAAAATTATGTCTACGTGATGCTTATACTTTTGAAGTATCTCATTATGAAACTAGTATATACCATTGACTTGGTTTATGACCAGCTAGGAATCACCAAAGATATTGATTGACTTAACATCCAAGGCATAAGCAACCTGGAGACCCAATATAAGTGCTTTGTATTCAACAATATTGTTTGTACAATCAAAATCGAGTTTGAAAGACAAAGGCATAGGTTCACCATCAAGAGGAATGAGGATAACACCAGCCCCCCCCCACCCCATGC
This sequence comes from Taxus wallichiana var. yunnanensis, assembly GCA_018340775.1. Taxonomy (NCBI): domain Eukaryota; kingdom Viridiplantae; phylum Streptophyta; class Pinopsida; order Cupressales; family Taxaceae; genus Taxus; species Taxus wallichiana. Next base: position 894,669,027 of record CM031240.1, on the reverse strand, counting down.
TGACACTTAGAGCCATCAAAGAAGAGTGTCATTTGGCAAGTGGGTTAAATCTAAGGAGAGGGTGGTTATAGAATCATTTGGGAAATCAAAGTTAGTGGTTGATTCCTATGAAGGGGGCCGTTAGATAGTTGGTCAGTGATAGATTGGCCCTTGATGGAATTTTGATGAATGAATCAAAGGTTGAGGTTGGCAAGAAGCATAAGAAAACACGTGCGACACGTTGATGTTGATAGGGTTTGGCATACATATAGTGTAAGGGGTCAGTATTGGTAATAACGAAGGTTTTGTGGTTGAGTAGGTAATGATGGAGTTTGGTGGTGATGAAAACTAAGGCTAGGCAAAGTTTTTCAGCATGGGTATATCTAGTTTCATAGTCCATAAGGGTATGACTTATGTAATAAACCACTTTCTCTCGGTGTTGGTCATCGCGATGAGAAAGCATGGAACCTAAAGAATGGTCAGTGGTAGAAATACATAGGAAAAAGGGTTGGTCATCTTTAGAAGGAATGAACACTGGTGGTTGAAGAAGGTATTTTTAAGGCTTGAAGGATTTATGGCATTCATCATCCCATTTGAATGACACATCTTTCTTGAGAAGATGATGAAATGGTTGACAACGGTCGGAAAGTTGTGAGATAAAATGATGAATAGATTGCATCTTACCTTGTAGACTTCGAAGTTGATGGAGATTAGTGGGTGGAGGAATTTCCAAAATAGCCTTGACTTTAGTAGGATCAACTTCTATGCCACACAAAGAAATGATGAAACCAGGATTTTTTCGGAAAGTACCACAAAGACACTTATTTGGTTGAAGATGAACACAATACTTGATGAGGCAATCAAAGATGACTTTAAGGATGGACAGTTAGTGTTTGGTTTGATGTTTGGATTTGGAAAGAAAATCATCTACATAATCTTCCAATATGTGATGCATGATGTCATGGAAGATGTAAGTCATGGCTCACTGATATGTGACACCAATGTTTTTAAGACCAAAAGGCATGACTCGATAGCAAAAAGTCCCCTAAGGGGTGATGAAGGCAATCTTATGTTGATCTTCTAGAGCTAGTAATATTTGATTGTAGCTCGAGAAACCATCCATGAGCGATAACATTTCATGGCCAGCGATGAGATCAACTAGTTGGTCAATGCCTTGGTAGGGGAAATCATCTTTAGGACAAGCTAGGTTGAGGTCACGGAAGTCTCGTGCAAATGTGGAGTCCCCCTGTCACCTTTGTGACAAGAATGATGTTAGAAATCCATTGGGGATAGTCAATGGGTAGGATGAAGGAAATTGAGAGAAGGTGTTAAAGCTCTTCTTTGACTAGAAGAGTAATGCAAGGATGCATTTTTCGCAACTTTTGTTTGATGGGTTTGGCATCAGGAATGGTTACGATATTGTGGACCACAATTTTTGGGTCAATACCGGGCATATCGGCATAGGACCAAGAAAACACATTGCTATGGTCCCAAAGGAAAGAGGTGAAGGATTCTTGTTTAGTAATGTCTAAGGATTGGCCTATCTTTAGAATGTGTGGGTCATCCTGAGTGTTAATGTTGATTTTGATGGTTGATTCATTCAACATGGTTTGCGTCTTAGAAGGTAACGATCGGTGAATATAAGAATCTTTTCACACCAAGGTAGGTGAGGATGGATTCATCATCCTGACATTGAATGACATTAATAGAAGGTGTATCATCATTGATCATGTCAGGATACATGAATGGGAGAGAAGAGGGAGCCTCGCCATCACGTTGATAGGTCATAGGTCCCAGGGAAATGGTGTTTATGAAAAAGGTAAGAAGGAATAGATTCGGGATCTATGGACTCCGTGGGTGAGGATTGTAATGTGGGTGAATGGGTGGGGAAGGTTTTGAGAATGAGATGATGTGAGCCTTATTGGAAGGTGGTGCATCAAAACCAATGCCACTACGGTCATTGTGTTTATGAGAGGTACATGAAATGATAGTATGGTGGACCTATTTGTAAAAGCCGAAGCCAAATCCTTTCCACATGCACCTAGTGGAGGAAAGTGTGAGTGAAGCGATGGTTAGTGAGGGAGTGTAGGTCAGATGAAAATGGTTGGGTTTAGGATGGAGGTTCAGGTTTATAGGTGGCAATATCAAGTCCCCCATACGTTAGATTAGTGCGAAGGTGGGGAGGGCCATAAGGAAAACCTCACCTATGCGAGATGTCATAACTAGGGTGTTGACGTAGGTTCCCATACTCTTACGGGGTGATGAAGGTGTCGATATTGTATAAGTGGTATTCCCATAGAGTGAGGTGTTGAAAAACACCTTCTAAGGGATTAGTAGTGATATGTGGGTAGCGGGGATAAATGACTCGCTAGATGATGGGGAAACAAGTGAGTTAGTGGTAGAGGCTGCAACGATAGTAGGGATAACAAGGTTAGATGCGGGAGAGGTGGTGGTAGTCTTGGTGGATGGGCTTGTAGGTGAAGGTGAAGTAGGGATAGTGAAAGATGCCTTGACTTGGTACAAGCACATCATTGGGCTGGTATAGCATGTTACAGGTCTTGAAAGGTGATGGGTTAGTTGGGATGGTGTAATTATGTCCCTCATGTTCAAATTTGAGGCAATGGTGTAAATTCAAAGGGACACAACCCATGGCATGGATCCAAGGTTGTCTAAGCAACAAATTATACTAGAACTCCCCTTCTAGGACATAGAAAATTTTTGGGATAGTGTGGGACCCACGCGGACATGGAGAATGATGGTACCCAGGGTAGAGGTCATGGCGTCATTGAAGGAGTGCAACATAACTAGGTTACCATGCATGTAATTAGTAGGTATTCACATTTGGTCGTATGCATGGGAGGAGATGATGTTAATACTAGCACCACCATCAATCATAACGCGTTGTATGCATATATTATCGATAAAGACAAAGATGAAAAAAGAGCAGGGTTAGGGTCATGAGTGGAAGTGAGCGATCTCTTCATCTAAAAAGTTGAGGGCAGCTATTTGGAGAGTAGGTAAGAGGCGTAGAGGAAGGCGATGACTTAGTGAGAGAGGCTATGTGATGAGGTGTAATGATGGAGGCTACGAGTGTGGGGTCATTTGGTAAAACCTCAATAGATTGAAGGATCTCCATGAGGGCTTGATGATGTGACTCAAAGGTTTGGATGAGGTCATATAAAGACATTTTGAGGGAGGATTGGTGTAGTTGTTTTAGCATTGTGTGATGTGTGACCCCATCAAAAATAGGATATGCGGGACCTCGAATGGTGACTTTGGGTGTGGGTGCAGGTGGTATGTTGGGTATAGGGTTGGTTGATGGGATGGTTACCTTTTCTTTACCCTTTTCCTTTACGGGTGTGGGTGGTGTGACATTGATCATGTTGATATCCAATCTGAGGGTGGATCAAAGAGTTACGGGGGTGGAGATACTAGTCACTGAGTAGGTAATGGAAGAAGATATGGGGAGATTGGTGAAGGTAAAATGGGGTCCTCATCAAGAAGATCGTCATTGTCAAAATTTTCTTCGAGAGGACATAATTGGACAAGAGCAGTTTTTAAAGCCTTACAGTTCTCTACATCGTGTCCTGGCACACGATGGTAGGTGAAAATTTTAGTTTTGTCAAACCCTTTTGGTTTGGGTTTGAGTAGGTTGTAAGGTCTAAGAGGTGGTAATGTGATGATAGAGGTTTCGAGGAGATTGGTTAAAATTTTGGCGTAGGACCCTACTAATGGATCGTAATGGGAGGTGAGTGTGGGTTTGGGTACATGTGTGGCTGATTGTGGAGGAAGAGGATTTACAGGAGGGGAATGGGCTGGTCCACTAGTTTGGTATGTGGAGTGGTCTTAGGTCTTGGTGGCATCGCTTGGTTACTGAGCATGGTAGAAGAGATGGACAACAAAAATTTTGTTAGTTTGATGACCTTATCAGAGGGTAGAGGATTTTTAGATTTGGGTTGCACCTTCTTGGGAAAAGGTGACATGGGAGTATGGGATGTAGAGGGAAAATCAGATGGTGGAAGAGGATGGGTTACCCATGGGGGAAACTGAGTAGTGGTGGAGGTGGTCAGTAGAGGTTGGGTAGAAGGTGTGAGTGGAAGAGGAGAGAATGTCAGGGGTAGTGAAGAAGTTATGGAAGGTAATGGTGGTATGGGTGGTAAGAAGGTCACGGGTGACGATGGGGGTTGTGTGGATCACTTGGGTATATTAGAGGTCCGTGATGAGGAGGTGGGCTATTGCGCATTCTTGGTTTATCGGTGGAAGAAGGTTTCTTGGCCAAGGTCAAGGGGTGAGGTCCTAGGATGGACGAAAGAGGTGAAGGTGATAACGGTGTGGTAGGCAAGGTTGGTGTATGAGGCCTAGGAGGTTGGGTCTTCTTTTTAGGGGTTGGAATAAGTTTAGTGTTGGTTTGGGAAGATGTGGCTAAATCTAATTTGATGGGTGGGTGAGTAAGGTTCGATGTCGGCATGACCCCTAAGGTAGTGATGGGTTTAGGTAAGGGAGATGATATAGGCGTGGGAAGGTGTTTGGGTGTAGGTGTGTGTTGGGTTGTGGGTAGAGGTGTGTGTTGGGTTGTGGGTGATGACATGGAAGGTGTTGTAATAGTCATGGTTGTGTTTGGTTTGGTCACTTGAAACACTTTTGGATAGATTGTGGAGGTGTTGGTGAGTGACAACTACATTTGGGTTGAAGTAGGAAGTAGAAGATGTCCCCAAAGTAAGGCTCTATCAACATAGTCCAAGTGATCAGCCAAGCATGAAAATGGTACTTGTTGTAAGTGGGGTTGATGTGGATCAAGTAGAATTCCCGTAAAATGTGTTTGAGACACAAGGAAATGGCTATCCTTAGACTTATGTGGGTAAGAGAGCCGAAAGCAGATCAACAAGATCTTGAAGGTCCGATGGAGAATGGTCATCTAAAGGAAATGGTATTTCTATAGGATCCTCCATGGGTAGAGGAGAGGATGGGCCAAGATGAGGTGGACTCTCCTTGTGATGGTGTAGGTTGTGGACATGTATCTCCTATGAGTAGGAGAGGTGCCACTGACGATTGCTCGGTAATTTGAGGGGCCAAAGGCGAGTGCTAATTATAGGCTCTTCCACGGGTGAAGGAGAAAATTAAGGGGGTTCCTCTGTGGGTGGAGGAGTAGATGAAATAGGTTCTCTGTGTAGGTAGGGGAGCTGGGCTAATATTTCATCTATGGAAGGAACATGGGGCAATTGGGAAGCAACTGGTATGTCATAAAAATAGCATAGACCTCACGGACATTGCTATCATTGGTTGAAGTGTCACCAACTTGGTTGGAAGATGGGGCATGATTAGGGAATGGCTTCTTGAAGATATGTAGGTTTTGGTTAGTAGGTACATTTGGGTTATCCAAGACTAGATCTCTATTGTCTAACATTTCTTGGATGATATTCTTGAAGGTGATGCAATTACCATCGCTATGGCCTTTGACACGATGATAGTTACAAAAGTCATGTTCTTTATACCACGTGGGCATGGGGTGATCAGGGTCAAAACTAGTGTGTGGTTTTATAGGTGGAAGGGTAATGGCACCAACCTTAATAAGATTTTCCAAAATAGAAGAATAAGGTTCTCCTATTGGAGTGTACTTTCATTGTTCTCGTTTGAACTAGAAAGCTTGGATAAGAGAGAGATTAGAAGAAGGTTTGGCTTGGTTTGATGGGTGAGAGGGTCCAACCTTGAGAACTATGGTGTTGGCAGATCCTTTGGGTTTTGAATAGTTGTTTTGGGGTTTTAAAGATGAAGAAGCATCATTTTATTTAAACATGATGTTCTTGTTACATAGCTGAATTTTCTTCTCTTCGATAGCACATGAATCTCTAATTTTTGTTCCATGGTGAATGCCTCATCAAAGGTGTGGAAGGTATGCACCTGCAGGGTTGGTGAGATGTGTCTAGCACAAGCCCGAGTAAACAATCTATGAGTTTAGTTTGAGGTAATTAAAATGTGAGTTGGTTAATTAGGCTTTGCCAACGAGTGACAAAGTCAACGATAGACTCGTCATCGTCATACTATCGTGTGGAGTCAAGATCAGTCATGGTGACTTTCTTGACAACGTTGATTAAGAAGTGGTCTAAGAAGGCTTGGGATACTTGATTAAATGAGTAGATGGAATGTCTGGGTAGTCCTTTGTACCAGTCTAATGCAGTCTTGTGAGGGACATGGGAAGGTTCGTAGGAGTAGAGTGTCATCATGGGTGATTAGGTAACACCCATGTTTGAAAGACCACAAATGTTGTTGTGGGTCTTCTTTACTATTGAAGTGGTTGAATTTTGGCATTTCCCAATGTATAGGGTATGGGCGAATAGGAATGGATGGATGAATGGGCTCATTACATATTTCATCATAGGTGAAAAAATTGTGTGAGCCAGAAACCGATGCTTCCAGTGTCTGCATCCTTTCCATCATTAATTTGATGAGGTCATTGGTAGGTTGTGATGGAAGGGCTCCTCTATGTGGCATAAGAGGGCTGGTATTAAACATGTGATGTGGGTGGCATTCCAGTGTATGGTGGTGCCAAATAGGAAGGTTGAGAATAGGGGATTGACATAGAGGGCATATATCCAGAATGAATGCCGGATGAGATAGGGGCTATTGATAATACGTATATGTAGGTGGGGTAGTTGTAGTGACTCTAGTAGCGATTAGGGGAAGAGACTGGGATGGAGAGGACAAGATTTTGGAATGGAGTAGGGGTCACCGACACCGTGGGTGGTTGTGTTACCACCGATATATGTGAGATAATGGGCGTGGATGGTGTTATGCTCTAATTGGTCAATGAAGGAACAATTGATACTATGGGTGCAACCGTATGAGTATATATAAATATGATCATAATAGGTATGGGTCCTAGCTATGAAACCACTGGGGGTAAAGCGGGTGAAGGTAACGCTGAAATAGTAGGGGCTGAGGAAAAAGTGGGGATAAGGGTAGGAGATATGGATACGGGCATTCCATATATCAATTGACCTGAGGAATCCTAGGTGGAAGAGTGGGCAAGGTAGAATTGTAAAGGTCATGGGATTATAGTTGAGGATTTGTGCAAACTCCTCATTGCTTGTGGTAATGGTGGTAGGTAGGGTTGGATCCATGGGTGATAGGACAAAGGGTGGTGAAGGACTAGGCGGGAGTGGTTGACGACTAACATGGAATATAAGAGCGTTAGCTTGGTTGTGAGTCAACACCATGTGAATGAATGTATATCAAGTGATGTTATATCCTGTAGATGACATAGAAAGTAGTAGGAATGAGAAAAATAGGTGTTTGTAGGTGGATTTTGGTAATGTATCAATTGAGAATCAGCATAGGGTAACCGACGTCGGTTAAAGATGACCGATGATGGTTCAAGGGTAACCGAGGTCGGTTATTATGAGAAAAGAACAGTTTGACCAAACAAGGAAAAAAATTGATGAATGTCAGATAGGTAAGCTGTATAATGACCATTTATCAAAATACATAGATAGTACAGAGACTCAGAAAAACTCTAAATAGTAAAGAAGATGAAATAGGTGTCCCTTGGACAAGTTAACCAAAAGGATAGGGAACCGATGGTAGTTAGGTAGAACCGATGATGGTGAGGTGTAAACCAACGTAAACAGTGGATAATAAACCGATGCCATTTAGAAATGTAGGAAAATTTGAGAAATGTAAACTAAGACTAGATGAATGATTAACCCAAAAGTCTAGAGATGATATGATGAGGCCCTAACACACTCAATGAAGTCAGAATACTCCAACTATGATTATGGAGTGTGAAAAAAAAAATGGGAAAATGGAGAAATGTATCCTCACACCTCAAAACACACGTAAATCAAATGCTAAAAACACGTATCCAACAAGTGATTTTAATGTGTTGAGCTTATGTTATTTAGAATACTGACTCATGAATTTAGAGTAGATTTTTTTGGTGAGGAAGGTTTCCTACGAAGAAGGATATCTAAAAGGAGAGGTTTTAGGTTATGTTATGGTGGGGGTGGGCCATCCTCTGAGGTAATGACTAGATAGAAGTAACCAGTTGGGTGCCCACTGTCAATCCAATGATTGTGTGATCATTGAAAACTTCTTTCGGGTGAGATGTTGTTTAAGAAGATGTGTATTTTTCAATTTTGTGTAGTTTGGTAGGAGAAGAAGAAAGAGAGTGCTTTTCTATGATTCTTTGTGTCAACCATCAGCTGGGCATGAATTCCAGCATATAGGTTGCCCTCATTTTAATGTGAGATAAATGCAGATACAAGGATGAAATGCAACTAATTTTAAACCCAAATCAACAAATTATGTTTGATGAAGAAAATGATGAACATGTAGGAACATGCTCTTTCACTACTTATGCGAATGCAAGAAAGAAGAAATGGTTCATTTTAAGCACCGGAAAATAGATGTTGTTTTAGACAATTAGAAGAAGAGAGGATTACTAGGGAAAGAAATTTAGTGTGAATAAGTTTAGAAAATAAACAAACACACAATCTTTACCTAGGAATGAAGAAAAATGCAAGGAACCCCAGATGGGTCCCCCCTGGGCGTGCCAAAATGTTTCACCATTTTCTTTACATTTTGAATGTGACGAAACAGATAAGGGTGTGGGTCAAGGAGGAATACCTATTATGATGGTTGGTTTGAAGTTGTGCGTGCATTCTAACTTCTTGATCCAATGCTGACTGTGAGAGCTTCCTTTTGGCTAGGAGGAACTACCTAAAATAGAAAACAAGACCACTAAAGAAGAGTTAAATAATATATGATAGTGGACTACCTAGTGTATGCTAGATTCGGGAAGTGTGATACTCCTAGAAGGCTATCAATCCATTGTTTTATAAAACAAATATGAAATAACTGAAATACATACATAAATGAATCTAGTGCTAGTATTCTGATTTGGGTACCTCAGATCACTATCAATGTCAATCCGATTAAGTACTAAAAACTATGCGGGTCAAGGTCTTGAGTCGGGTTGCAGTTGTTCGGGTGGTGCATGGAGGTCAGGCATGTGGTCTTAACAGGATTGGGTGAGGTGTTTGGGTTGTTTTTGATAAGCGGGTGGTTGTTGGTTTACATAGTATTGGAAAACAAAGGACCAGTGTCGGTTGAGGTATGACCGATCACGGTTAGGATGAACCGACAACGGTTATGGGTAGCGGTGTCAGAGAGGTGGGTTGATAAGATTCACTAAGATTTGTTAATGGGGTTTGAGATGAGGTTAGATAGAGATAATAGAGGGCATAATGAGGTATGTGGGGATCTTAGGAACACTCAGAAATATGCAGAGGTTGGGTATTGGTAGTTTTATGGTGTGGGTGGAGGGATGACTGGGTTTACAAACAAGTAAATGGTAGGGGAATGAGGGTGTAAGTGGAAACTAATAACAACAATAGAAGAACCTAATAGACTGAAGTGGAAATAGATGATGCAGGTAAAAAGTGTACTTACTGGTGTTGCAGGTCCAATGGCTATGTGGTGGTGGTGATTGGTTGGTGGGATGGAGCTTGGTGTAGTAGTGATGCTTCCTAGAATGTCACCATGAGTGCAATGCTTCTAGATCTATCCTGTGTGGCTATGGATGTCTATAGGTATGAAAAGGCTCTGGTTCTACTTGCATGTAGTTCTCTCCTTGTCTCCTTGATCTTAGAATGTGCCAACCCAAAAACAAGGTTGTTAAGGTGAATAAATGGTAATCGAAGATAGTTTTGGGTTGACCGAAGTCAGTTTAGGGATGACCGATGTCTATTAAGGTAGGATTCCCTAGGTTTACTAAAAATGGCAGATCTCGCATCTTTTGGATCAGGTTTGTTCCTTTATCCACGGATCAGAATGGACATTACATTTTTATGAGTGGGAAGGTGGTTAGAGGAATAATAGGCCTTGATTTTTAGGTTTAGACCAAGTCTTATTCATTTATGGAAACATGCTATGAATAGGTCTATGGTGAGGTGTCTATTCATTTAATTAAAGTAATTAAATTAATAATGGGGTGAGGATGGGTATTAATTTAATTATAAATAATTAAATTAATGTTAATGTAGGGTATAAGGGTCATGGTTAGGTGAATGTGTTTAAGTTGGTTCTTCGACAGGTGACCAAGGGGAGTGTGACCCAATTTTGGTGTCTACATCAAGGAATGATTTCATGTTATAACCTCCATTCAATGACGATGATTTTTTTCATGAAAAAACTAATGATTCAATTTTCAAGAATGTAGAGGAATGGATTCTCATGTTCACAAAGCATCCGACCGAGGCCACAAGAAGCAAGGATTCCAAATAGGTAACAAAGTGTTTTCAGTTTAATATACATATGAAGATGGAATCTTGGTCTCTATCCTTCTTCTCAAACCATGCAAATCCATCACAAGAGCATGGTATGATCAATTAATTATCTTCGAGCTTCAGAGGTATGAATTTAGTCTGTTATTCCATGATGGTACATAATTCTTTAAACCTATTGCAGGTATGTGCACATTCTTCCCCCGCCTCTCTAAATTTCCCTCCCATGTAATATAGTTTCCATTTCTATTGTGTTTTTTTCCGCTTTTGGTGTGTTTCCCATTCGTTGGTGTGTTTTTTTGGAAGATTTTTGGAAGAAATGATTACATAAGCCCAATGAATAAGGCACTAGTCCACATGGTGTTTTAAGATTCTATGGTTCCTTCTTGTCCCATCCTCGTGTTTAATCCATGACAAGTCCCCAAACTAGATCCAACTATTGTCATGTAAATATGTAACATGAAAAATTCAAAATTTCAAGCATGACAATCAAGCCAAATTTGAATTTTTTTCTCTTGAGTCTTCCCGAACCCCTCTCCGGATTAATTCACCTTTTTTATCATGCTCACCATGAAATTTTAGGTCCACCTCATGTTCTAAACAAGATTTTTCTAATGTTTAAAATGAGCTAACAATGTCATTCATCTCATATGGTGAGGTGCTTCCAACGTCTAGTTTTTCGATAAGCTTGGAAATGACAATTTTGGCTAATTCGAGACTATTGTGCACCCTTCATGAAGGATATAAAATCTCAAACTCATTTAGAGATGGTATGAAGAGCTATGAAAGTAATGGATCTGATCTAGGAAATTTTGGGAAATGTTTGAAGGTTTAGGGACAAACAAAGCAACATCGGGTTTTCAGTGTATGGAGTAAGTAGTCAAAACATGGACTTGGTCTTCGCAAAGGATTTTGAGAGTTCCGTAATGAAATGGAAATTAAAAAAATACATATTATAAATGTTAAATAGTCCTTTACATGGTGGAATCATAAAATATTTCATATTACTTGATGGTTTCTCATGTCAGTTTAGTTTTGTGAGACACACCTTGTTGTGAAAAATAAAAAGGAGCCATTTCAGGAGTTTCATGAAGGATTAAAGGTTAAGATCCATCCCATTGTTCTTGGAATGATATTTGGAGTCAAAATCATAAAATATTTCATGGTAGAATTCCATCTAGAAATCTAGGAATCATCTCTTTAAGTTGTCTCTCTAGCAGGTATGCTTCTCATAGTTAGTCAAATTTTCAAGTGGACACTTATCACCTCCAAGTTGAGGAAAAATTTTGTGTCCCTCTTGTCTCAATTCCCAAGGGGACATAAGGGACACAAAAATTCACCCCTCCTTAGCCCTTCCTCCAAGTTCTCCACATGACCAAGTCAAGCACTCTAGAGGGCTTATGTGGCCTATGCCAACGCCAAACGCCCTCATCCCCACTCTCGGGAACCCCTCTCCCCTTTGTACTTTTTTCACATTTTTGATCCTTTCTATCCATTTCAGCATCTTACCTTTTTGTTATTGGCATTTTCGAGGTTAATTACGAAATTCAAGCAAGGAAATCATATAAATATAAATTTATGTGATCATAATAAGGGACAAACATTAAGCATTATAAGCATTATAATCATCCATCAAGCATCTAAGAGTTTCATCCATCTAGCACCATCCAAGTGACATAAGGGTTGCTTATTCTTCATACACTTTTTGTGTAATGAAAAGTTTGAAAAATATTATAAAATGGGGGTAAGAACTCAAAAGAAAACTCCAAAATCTTTAGAATAAACAACTCAAATGACCATCAGATTAGAGATAAGAAAGAGCTACCTATTTGCATGCATATTATAAACTGGAAATAAACAATCAACCTCTAAACTTGACTATATTAGTTCTCTACTCCATGAAAGCTATCTATAAGTGAACCTAGTAAAGCTCTAGCAATCAGTTTTGTGTTCATTGATGTTTCAAAATATTAAGAATGGAAGCTCACCATTAATGGCTTCTCTCATTTACCTAAAGTTTTGAAAGGATTAGCAGGTAACAAGTAAATAGCTGAAATAAACTATGAAATGACTCTAAAAGACCTAAGCATGACCTAAATCAGAAATGAGAGAGAGAGAGAGAGAGAGAGAGAGAGAGAGAGAGAGAGAGAGAGAGAGAGAGAGAGTTCTTAGGAAAAGGTGGGAGGGGTATCCCTCTATTTATAGTTTTTGGATTTGAGAAAATGATGTTTTGGAAACATGCGAGACTAAAAGGGTTGAAAAGTAGATTTTTAGAAAAACATATTTGGAGGTGTGAACAAGATTTTAGAAAGCTAAGTGGCTATTTAGAAAGGTAAGATATTTGTTTAGAAAGTCAAATCCTTCTTAGAAAGTCAATAGGAGAGTTAATTAACCTAAACAAGGTTAATTAAAGGGAAATAAGCTTATAGAAGCCAGTTAGAGAGGGATTAGCATGGTTTTGGGGTTTAGAATGGGTTAGAAAGGGTAATTCAATGGTGTAGTGTAGTAAATTAACACGAGAATAGAATAGTTTGTATGATCTTAGTAATAAGATCATGTAGACCAAATTATAGGTGTCTACATTTTCCCTCTTTGAGGTGATGTATGTGACGTCACTTCAAAGAAAGTAGACAAATAAAAACAACTATTTTTTGAAGGGGTAGAAGAAAAATTAGTAGGAAGAAGGATGCCCCTTGAGTGTCGATGGGGTGAGGAAGGAACTCAATCAACGATCGAAAAAAGAATAAAAGAAAGAATAGTGTGAAGAAAATGGAGATAGAAGAGAAATAACAAGAAAATGGATATTGAGTTATTCACAAGGTAGTGCTATATAAACAATTTCATTCATCATATTACTAGTAATCTTCATCATCGGTCTTGATTATTAAAATATAAGCATACGCCAACAACTAAAATGACATGAAAATTCAAGATACAAAGAACTGTTCATTGCTTAAAAACATCTAACTCCATGTAATATACATGAATGTAATGTAATACATGAAGATAACAAACTCACATAATAGTAAATAAGTACAATCATACACACTCAAACCAAAACGTTCAAGATAGTTACACAAATAGCTTGTTATCAAGTTGCAATCCCAATTTTTTTCTAAACAACAAGGGTTGAAAATGATGCCCCAAGTAATTTTGTATATTCAAGGGAAAGGATGGAGGACATGTAGGTATGATGAGAAAGCATCAGGTTACAACGAAAAATACCGTGCAACTCGTGCCTTCGAGTATCAACGAAGTAAGCACATAGCTTTTGTAAATGATTTGGAGATTAGACAATCCGCGAGTTGTTATACTAACACACATGGTTTTGTCAACAATATATGAAATGACACCATATGAGAGACACAAATTTCAGCTATTTTTAAGCTTGGTATCACTTTTGTCAATTTTAAAATTTTCTAATGTTTTTGGTTTTTTTAACAAATTTTAAAATTTTAAATTTTTGATAGGTCAGAAGAATTTTAGAAATGGAAGATCTCCTTAGAAAAATGCAAAAATTCTCCAAAGTGAGGACAACGAGCATCGAAGAGCAATAAAAATGCCCCAGTGAGAAGAAAGACGGGCTAAAAATTATTTAAAAATAATCATGGCGATAGATAAAAAAAGAAGAAGAAAAATAACATGATAAACAAAGGCTGAAGTATACTAGAAATACCCCAGGGAGAAGAAATAAATGCTAGGTGGAAAATAATGCCCTAGTGTAGTAGAAAATTAATTAAAAAATAATTATTTAATAAAAATAATCATTTTGGTGAAGAGAAGAAGTGTTAGAGTGATCACGACGGAGAAAACATGCCCTGGGGCATCACAACAACCTAATATACCCACTGGGGGTAAATCAATCATGACCAGTTCATTTGTAGTAGAGCTCTTGCAAATTTTTACCGCGAGTGAGTGTGAGAGCATTGGAGTGAGATGGTGAGGCTTCTGAGGAGGAGGAGATGAGCAGACCACATCCTGGGAGTATCTTTGGGATGCAGCGGATGGACCCTATGTGAGTGCTCTATCCCTTCTTGGTCATTTTTGCATTTATTTCATTTTTTAATGTGTTTTAGGTTAGTTAGGGAGAATTTGGCATATGCGTGTGTGCACATGCATCAAAAACATGGGTATGCATAGGCGTACCTTTCAAAATATGGGTACGCACATGCGTATCTATCAAAGGGGACATGCATGTGTCGGGGTGGGGGGAACATAGACACGCACACACGCTCGTCGACCGACAGCATAGGAGTCGACTAGGCACATATGCATCATGCAATAATAGGGATAGTTATGTGTAGGAAGGGGGGGTGTATGTGTTGGGACATGGGTGGATAGGCTTTGAAAAGGAAGCACACTCGTGTTGGGAAAATAGGCGTGAAACAAGTGTGCATGAATTGAAGTAGGCACCCATGCGCGGGGAAAATACATAACCAATTTTTTGCAAAAATAAGCTAAGTATAGATGAATATAGACTAGAATGTCATAGTAGAAGGTGAAAATTAGTACCTTAGATGAATGAAATAAGAATTTACTAGAAACATAAATAGAAGTAGATAGAAATATAACCCTAACACATGTATCATTTGCTTGTGTGTAGAAGATACTACCCATCCTTCATACCAGAGAGAGATATGGTTATCTAGCTATGATAGAGGCATAGTTCAATGCAGATGATCGGAGGATATTAGATATCCTTCTATATGTGACGGGGCTAGCCTATGTGGCTGACATGCCTCGGGTTACACTAGACCATGGCCTCCTGATAGCCATAGCCGAGCGGTGGCATAATGAGAGTTAGTGCTTCTGACTCCCCACTGGTGAGATTACCATTACCTTGGAGGATGTATGGCGTATTATGTGAGTCCCCATCTAGGGTGAGTTGATTCAGTACATGAGTCACCAACCTGATATTGATCAGTGTATTCTAGAGTTATTTGGTATTCTAGATATACTACGTCGTGGGATGACAATGAGATTATCACCGTGTATAGCGGATCCTGAGCTTGATCGAGTCAGTAGTATACCTAATGGATTTGTTAGTGGAGTTTTACTCCTTGACAAGACCAAAGCTTCATTTCCACTTGGACTCACCTTTGGATTAATACGCGGTTTGATTTACGGGAGACATATTATTGGGGCCAATGCATACTGACACATTTATACTGGGATCTACACTTGATTACATACTACCGTCAGAAGATGGTATGACTTTCCGACTACTATAGATTTAGGTGTGGGAGGACATTGCCATTAGGCATCCCATAGGTGTATTGAGGGTCCGAGCTCTAGAGGATCCTTTTACTATGGGATGGGTTCTGATTGGTGATGACTTACGACCAAATATGGGAGATACCTACCATTATCGCAAAGAGTTGGATGATCTACAACAAGTTGCAGTAGCATGGAGGCCATATAGACATTTCCAAGTGGCCTCGAGATGGTATAGAGCTTAGTATATCGACTATGGAACATGTCATGTTTATCGATCCATGATTATATGCGAGAGTTTTATAGATTTTATCAAGCTGAGGAGTGGTAGTTTGGTATTACATAGGATGTATAGGGCCATATATGTGGTATGCTCGTAGGGCCTAAGAGTATGTCGATATGGGGCCACATATCACTAGAGACAACAATGGATAGTTATCTACAAATGGTGCCGATTCAATGGGTAGCTTTGAGACAGTCGGGGACCCTAGTTATACAATTGAGTATGCTAGTTCTACCTCATCATTTGATGATTCCTAGAGCAACATGGGATAG
Source organism: Taxus wallichiana var. yunnanensis (assembly GCA_018340775.1). NCBI lineage: Eukaryota > Viridiplantae > Streptophyta > Pinopsida > Cupressales > Taxaceae > Taxus > Taxus wallichiana. The sequence continues at coordinate 894,652,999 of CM031240.1, read as the reverse complement.
GAGTGAGAGTACCTCTAGTGGGGCCTCCTAGTAGTGGTGATGAGGGTGGTGGGGATGATGGAGATGATGATGATGAGGATGATGATCCTTTCAATGGCTAACATCATGATGGGGGTGGGGGACAGGGTCCTCCACTACAACATCCACATGGATAGGGGCCGAGGCCTAGTCAGAGATAGGTACCACTGGCTCCTCACATGCATAGTTGCCTCTAATCCATATTCCGGTGGGGTACATATTCTGTTAGAGTAGGTACATGTAGTGGCTCCATAGGGTCCTCTTCTTCACCCTCCAGTGGATATGATAGACAGTTAGATGCACTTCAACAACAATTACACGCAGGCCATAGCCATGTAGTTGCGGAGTAACGAATGAGTGAGATCAGGACAAAGCCCAACTATAGGTCATGACAACAGAGAGAGACCAAGCTAGAGCCTAGGCTACTTAGGGTAGGAATGGAGGAGCATGAAAATAGTAGATTAGGAAACTAGTGGCACAGGGGTGCTCGGATATTGAGTCTCCTTCATTAGGAACAAACATATGCATAGGGTGTCACTACTTAGTGGGACCAAGCCAGGCACAGGTATATGGTATCACAATCCAGAGAGATCGAGGCACGTGCCCAGGTCCAAAATATTACAATGGACAAAAATGGAAGTCCATAACCCTAAGAAAAGCTCTGTGGACATTGGTAGAGTGACATGGGAGTGAGAATATGTTGTACATGAAGCCACAACTTTTGGGGATACATAGATGATTTAGAACATTATGAGAGCTAGTGGCGAGGCCTCGTATTATAAGGTTACCTATTATTAAGCAATTCCAAGTAGGAAGTGGGTAGTACCCTTAAATCAATTAGATATGAGTAGGACATGTTCCATATCATGGAATCGAGGATGATTAGTTAGATCGGTATAACAACTAGCTAGGCACTTGGGGTCATCTCATCACATCAGTTGTCATTTCATCCTCCAGGCCATAGACCAAGCATCCCTAGAGAGGGTGAGAGTCATAGTTGATTCTCTCCTTGTATTTGACATATGTATGTATGCATGCCTCTTATGAAGGCTGATTTTGATCTATACATGTATTGATGTATTGGTTTTTTATTATGCATCCTAATGAAGGCCCACTTTTGATTCATGCCCTTTTCTTTGGTAGATGTTGTATCGATGATGTATATTTATTTTGAGATAGATATTTACACATGTATATATTGTCATGTTTTATATGCCTTGTTATGATGATGATTCATGTTTATAGATGTATGATGAGTGTATCATGATGATGTATGATTTTCATTTTATATGTATGTATCATGATAGAAATTCATGATATATGACATGTTTTTATATTGATGATATATCCTTAGATAATATCATATGTTTTGGACACGAGATACTTTGGTAGATGTTAGCATTTGGGATGATATTAGATGATATTGGTGCGGGGGGGGGGATAGATTTTTGATCATGCACAAACCCCTATTTCTCCCATTGATGATATGATATGTGATGATTAGCTTAGTATACATGCATGATGTAAAACTTAGCATTTTGTATATATGATGTATTTTGATGATTTTTAGACGTGATGATAGATGATAGATGTGATATACATGATGATGACAACAATTTTGTACAATTAATTTACAAACACAACCTAATACAAATAACATACTACAAATAATCACAAGCATGCAAAGTGAATCTAATGCAACGAATTAAGTAAATACTCAACTAAAGTAAGCATTTGAACTCAATCTTGTAAACATCTCATACAATGCAATGGAAAAAAAATAAAAATTATACAAGTATACATGATAAAATGAACTAAATGCAATAGCTAAGTAAAACTTAACCTAAGCAAATGAATCCAATGTACAAAATGCAATCAACATTTGACAAACCAAAACCAAAGCAAGCCAACCAAAAAAATAAATCAAGAAAACTAGAACTCTATTTTTGCGGGATAGTTTTGACATGTTTTCTATTATTTTTGGTGTCATCATGAAAGACAAATTTTCAAGGCTACTCTTCACATTGTTTTCAAGCGTTTCCTAAAGACAATGTTATTCTAATAAATGTAACGTCGTCCTGAAAGGGGATATTATTAATGTTTATATTTTTATAGCTTTTCTGAATGTTTTGGTGTTTTCTAAGGTCTATTTTGAAAGCGATGCCTAATGACAAAGAAGCATAGATGCCCCTAGCATGATGTGGGAATATACAAAAGATAGAATTCCATGCGTGTATGTTTAAGAATGTGAAATGTGAAAGTGCCTCTAATGTTAGATGGTAATATACAAAGGCAATTCCTTTACACATATAGAAGAACAAACAAGCCCAATCATGGCCTAACGAGATAGATGTAAGGGAGATTCCTAAACTTTTCAAGGGAAACCAACCTTACATAGAAGTAATAGTTACTGTCCAAGTGGGAGAGTAACTTGTGAACAGAGAACCTTCCTTGAGTGCCAGAAACTGGTTTTCACCCAAGGACCTATCCAATGTGCCACAATTGTGTGGTTTTCACACTTGGACGACCTATTTTTTTCTTTACTGTTTTCTTGAATTTTGATTTTTTTTTCTTGCTTTTTTTTCTTTGTTTTTCACTATTTAGGTATTTTCTAATATTTGCACCATTCTTAAGCATAGAACCACTTGATATGCATGGAGTTCATAGGTTATGGAATCTCTTCACCATTGAAGTATACTAGTTTATAAGCTCCTGATCCATATTTAGCAACCACCACATAAGGCCCTAACCAGTTAGCCTTAAATTTACCTTTCTTTTCTCTATCCTTGACAATGTTCTTCTAATTTTCTTTTAGAACAAGGTCACCTACATAAAATTCATGATGAATGATCCACTTATTATATCCTCTTAATACCATGTTCTGGTAAACCTTTAGGTGATTAAGCACTCTCATACACTTCTCATCTAATAGCTCTAGCTCTACTAGTTGAGCAACTCTATAGTCTTCATCCTTATCAAGATAGTCCCAAAGTGAAATTCTTAGGGAAGGAAGCCCACCGCCAAGGGTATGATGGCTTTAGTTCCATAGAATAGTGAATATGGGGTTACACTAGTAGGAGTATGGATGGAGATTGATAGACCCAGAGGGCAGGATGTATTTGTAAATGCCAATTACATAGTCTTACTTACCATTTTCAACATCATGGATGCATATGGTAGATATACAGAATAAAGGTTCCATCCCTGGTAGAGGAGCTTCTACCAACTAATCAACCAATACCTATCCTTTCAATGAATTTTGGTTAACAAATTAATTATCAAATTCACTTAGGAGAATGATCCAATTATCCATTTGTTCTATAAGGTTTGGTTTGGATAAAAGGTACTTGAGAGGGTCAAATATGGATATCATCTAGTCTTATTGTTAGGAGGTAATGACACAATTTCTGAAAGGAAAAGACAACAACCAAACATTCCTTTTCAATCAGTAGGTAATTTAATTCTTAGCTAATCAAGGTGCGACTAATGTAATAAACCACCCTTTATTTGTGGTCTAGGTCATATTGGGCAAGTAGTGCACTAATAGAAAATTGGGTAGCTGAAATGTATAATATGAGATATTAGCCACAGTAGGTGGAATGAGTATAGGTGGGTTGACAAGGTATTGTTTAAGTAGTTCAAATATCTCTGTGACAATCGGTCCCAGGTTGAACATAACATCCTTCTTGATGATATGTGTGAATGGATGACACTTATCTGCAAGCTGTGAAATGAAACGATATATTTCCTGAATCTTTCCTTGTAAACTTTGTAGTTGTTTTAGATTTGTAGGTGGAGGCATTTCTATGATAACTATGACCTTTGTAGGATGCACCTCTATTCCTCTATGCGAGACGATGAAACCTTAGAGCTTCCTGACAAAATAAAATACACATTTCCTAGGATTTAAACGTACTTTGTAATCTCAAAGACGCTGAAAAATATGTCTTAGCACTTTTGGTGCTCTCCTCTAGTTTTAAATTTTGCTAAAATATCATCAACGTAATCTTCCATGATGTCATTCATCATGTCATGAAAGATCACTTGTCATTACTCATTCATAGGTAGCCTTGACATTATTGAGTTGAAAAGACATCACCTTGTAACAAAATCTCCCCTTAGGAGTAATGAAGGTGGTCTTATGTTAATCCTCCTCTGCAATTCGGATCTAGTTATAACTTGAAAAACCATCCATTAAGGACAACATTTCATAACCAGCGAGTGGAATCGACTCTCATATCAATATTAGGCAAGGGAAAGTCATATTTGGGGCATGCTTTATTGATTTCTTGAAAGTTAGTGTAGATTCTTATACCAACTGGATTCTTCGAACCATGACTATGTTAGATATGCAATCCGAGTAGTCAATGGGTTTAATAAAATTAAAACTAATAATTTCTCTAAGTTCCTCTTCACAAGTAGTGTAACTTTGGGGTGCATCTTTCTCAATTTCATTTTGATAGGTTTGGCATCTAGGTGCACAACAAGGTTGTGTACGACCAATTTTGGGTCCAATCCTAGACATATCTACGTATGCCCATGAAAATATATCTACATATTCTCTTAATAGCTCCACCAAAATTTATGTTCCGAGATGAGAGTGAAGCTCCCAACTTTATCATTCCAGGATCCTCTTCTGAGCAAATGTTGACATTGATAATTTCTTAATTTGGAAGCATCTTCCATCCGTGTGGGATCAGGGGGAAGAGTAAGATCAACCTCGATATGAGGGGTGATATCATCTTTATAAGGATATTCCACCTTTTCTATGATTTATTCATTTTGCATACTTACCGGGGTCTCAAAAAATTGTCACTATGAGACTTACATGTGTTCCTTCCACAAGTCTTCTCTAACACACTCTTATTTTTACTTACAACCTTCTTACTCAAGTGCCCACACATCTCTGATTCTTCTCTGAAGTATGCATAAGTGTCTAGCCTAGTAGAAAATCCTTTCTTGTGATCCCCAGTCATAACAGAATCCTCGAGTCCCATGAATTTGGCAAATGCCTCGTTGTTTTCAAAGAAATCGAGTGACACATGAAATTATTGGTCCCAATCTACAAGTTCTGGATATATAAGGGTTACTTGATACTTTGTTTAGGAATTTGATCTAGATAATGTAAAGACAACTAATTATGGGAATAGGTTTATGGAGGCAATATCCTCATAGAGGTTATATTGGAAATCCACATTGTTGTTGAAATGAGATGATTTTTCTCACATTCGTAAGAGGTAACATCGATCTTAACAGATGGATTGTCATGAGGTCCAATTCCAAGACCATTTTTGTTGGTTTTGAAATGAGGAATAGGGATGGGTTCTAACCATCCTTGTACATTGATACCGCATCCAAACCCATTATAACCCATGACATACATCATGCGGTGGCCTTTGATATAATACGGGCCTAATGGCATATGCCATATGGTACCCTTAGGTACTCTCTTGGTAGGATCTTCTAACATCTTTTCCTTAGACAAGAGACCACTAGGGATGAATCTATCAAATGGTTTAGGACATATATCTCAGTGATTTTGAATTGAAAGTAAGGTTTTCCTATGTCCTGGGTGATACTAAAAGGTCTAGTATTAGTAAGGCATGTTATAGAGTAAACTTCTCACTGGGCCATATTTTGTTGATGTTACCTCCCATGATGAGAAAGGGTTGACCAATGAAGGAAATTTCTTATTACAAGGAGTGAGTGTGTCTAGATCCACACATTCCTTTATAGCTTCTGTTTGTAAAGGAACAATAATATCCGCAGAAGGACATTCATAAGCCACACGAGAAAAATTGTGTAATGCTCTATAATGTGTGAATGGTTATGGATCACCTAAATGGTGATTATCTATCCTCCATGGAACTTTATACACTGATGGAAGGTAGAGGGAATGGCCTACATGGCATGGATCCATGGGCATCCCAAGAGCATGTTATAGGGAAGATCCAAGTCAAGGACATGGAAAGTTGTATCGTGACATGTTGGCCCTACTTCCATAGGAACTACTATAGTACCTACTGACTCACGTTCCTCATTATCATAGGTTGTGATTGTAATATTTTTAGCCCCTAGATCCATTTCTGAATGGCCCAACTGCTTCACTAGCTTCAACGTGCAAATATTTAAACCAGATCCACCATCCACAAGTACTATCTTGATCTTACGATGGGTAACCACTACTTCTAGGTACAAGGGTAGGTTGTGCTCTCGGTCATTACATGGGATTACAATGTGATCAAAAGTTATATGATCATTGGAATCAAGGTGTGCAATCATCACTTGTAGGTGTGTGGGATCTATATGAGTGGAGACTACTAAACTCGTAATGTTTTATATAATATGTTTTTTTGGGCAATAAAGATTTGAGGAGATCTAAAATCGATATCCTAGTGGGCATATTTTGTAATTGTTCTATTAAATTATATTGACCTTCCTCAGGGACAAGTAGGGGATCCGGTATGATCAAAATGAGTACGTCGCGTTCCTAAACACAATTGTTTTCTATGATCCTAATAGCATTAACATATTCATAAGATGAAAGGATACAACCTATAAGGGAATCAAAGGACTATCATTAGTTGGATAGACATAAGCATCGGTCCTATAGTCATTGGAAGTTTTTCCGTGATCTAGATTCTTATTCTTCTTATCTGCATGGTTAGGAAAGGGCTCTTTGAAGATACCCATTTTATCATTGGGACCCTATCCTGAGTCATAGGTGAATCTATGGTGATTTTTCCCTCTTTGATGAGGTCTTGTATATAATGTCGTAGTCTCAAGCACCTATCAATTTTGTGTCCTTTGACATGATGGAAATCACAAAGTACTCATGCTCTTTGAACCAACCTAATTTTGGAGCATCTTCTGGATATGGTACTATCGTGGTTGGGTACTACACCATGTTCACTACATCTAATTGTTTAAGTATGACATATAGTGATTCAGTTAGCGGTGTGAATGTATGTTTGGTGGGTGCTTTTGGGTGAGGTCCTTGTGAAAGCTTTAGAAGTGAACCAATTTGCACAGTTTGGACTCTTTTGGAGTCCGTAATGTTGTTGCCAATGACATGTTTGTTCTTTTGAAGAAATTTGGTTTATCTAAGGGTTTTGTTTCATGTTTGTCCTTTATGACCGGTTTAAGTGTACCCTTCACAATGAGAGCCTTTTCAATTTGACTACCCTTCTCTATAACTTCTTGAAGTTAGAGCCACAATGCATTTGTAAATGAAAGGCTATTTTTGGGTTTAAGTTAGGGAAAAATATGCTTACTAGTTTTTTCCGAAAGGGCACAAGGGAAATGAATTTCCAATCCATGCCATCATTGTAAGAAGCCGCGAAAGGTTTTTTAGGTTTCTATTTTGCATTGTAAAGGTCATTCATCATGATATCATTCTCCATATTGAAGGAGTAATGTCGCACAAAATTTTTAGCTAGTGTGGGCCATGTTGTAATGTATCCCTTGGGTATACTAAAAACCATTCTAACACCAATACTCCTATGTTGTGAGGGAATAATCATATTAAGAAATTATTGATGTATGTGACCTATTGATAAGCCATGTAGAAGTCTTTGATGTGATCATGAGGATCACCTTTGCTTTTATATTTTTCAAACTTAGGGATGGTGAAATGTTTTGGAAATGGTTGTCACAACATGTCCTTATCAAAGAGGCAAGGACATAGTTCATCATATAATTATTTCCTACTGTGTCCTATGTTGCTTTCTTGTAGTGTAGTAAGTGTGTTCTTCATTGATTGTAACTCCTATTGAATGAGTTGTTCCTTTGTAGGTGATACCGGTCTATTTACCTTAGCAAATTTAAAATTTGTGTCAACATACGGATCAAAGTGAAACTCAATTTCATCTTGAGTTTATCTTTATGCACGTTCTTACTCAAAGAGCCTAAATTTTCTAACTTTTGACTGAGTTTCAATACTTGTTTTTTGAGGATCTCTTCTTTAACTAAGGGATCATCTTCCTCATCAAAATTAGAAGGTGCTTGAGCCTTTTCACTCACGATCAACTTTTAATTTACGTGAAGCCTTATAATAAGGTCTTCGTGAATTTCCAATTGGTTTTGATGGGTCTTCTTCAATGTTTTTGTTATGTTGTTTGGAAGTGGAAGCATACCCTATGTCAAAGGGATTATCCATTTCTAAGAGGAAAGTCTCTTTTTGTCTTACGATAAATGATTTTATCCTCACTTCGCATTCCTACGGAAGCTTAGCTCCTAACTTGAGAAATCTTGCAAGTACTTGATCTTTATTATAATAAAGGAGCTCGTCGAATCAAACTAGGTCTAACTTATGTTGTTCCTTGGAAGAATCAAATTCTTCTCTACTATGATTGACCAAAGGTTTTGTGTCTTTGACTTGTGAAAAGAGAGGTGCTAAGTTATTACCACTAAATGGGAAGGATGCAAAAGGATTTTCTTCTAAGTCATGCTCATTTGGTTTAGATGCCATTTTCATGATTCTTGGCATTACTAGTCGAAGTTATACTAGGTTTTTTTAAATGTATTCAAAGTTATACAAAACCTAGGTATGTTGTGTAAGTTTTCTGATGGCCAAAATATCCTAGTGTGTTCTAGATGTAATGCTATGCAGCCATTATCATTCAAAGAACAATCATATGAACACTCTAGCAAACCAAACAATCACTCAAATTGTCATTTAGCAAGACTATACCCTAAACTATGATTTCAATGAAGGGCTCAAGGAAGATAGTGACAATACCCTATCAATACATAGAGTGAGTTAGAATACTAATAAGGCCTAAGTACCAAAGTGATATTGACACGATCCCTCCATGAGATATACTAAGACTAGTTTAAATGCCAAAAAACCTAATTTTTTTGAAAATGGAAGTTGCAAATGTGGATAGCATAACAACACTATCTCGACACATTAACCTAGCAAGTGAGGTATTAGTATCAAAATGATGCTATCGCGATATACACAAAGCAATATCAACACTCTCAAAATACTTAGATGGCATTGGAACCGAAACTAGGTACAATTATAGCAAAAAGTTTATTATTCATGTGAGCATTGTAAATATACAATAAAGGGACTTATACCAGTTTTCAAAAAAATTAAACTAGATGTAAGTACTGAAATTGTATAGCTAAAATGTGAGAAGTAAATAACAACCTTAAGGAGAAACAATGATGCATTAAAATCCTAACAATGAAAACGATCTTGAAATCAAGATCAAAGGACTATCAAAGACATGAAAACTCACACACTTTAGACGTTTAACAACCCAACCGCAAACATGGATGGGTGTAAATAGATAAAAAGTGGTGAATATTATCTATGATAAGAATCACGAGGTATGCCTCCTTCTTGTCCAAATGGGCAACAAGAATGCAAGGGTATAGATCAAAAGATGAAAATAAACTAAGTGCCACTTGGGCAGATTTTGCCTCATCCAAGTCAATAAAGAAACCAAGCTAAGTGATACGTCATTTAATTTCATGATGAATGACACTTAGATCTAACTTAAGTGGACTCTTTTCCTTGTTCGAAAAACAAGGTTTAGACTCCAAGTAAGTCATCACTTTGTGATGGCTCGACAAGATGTGATAATGGACTAGCAAAGTGGGCTCCAAGACAAAATGACTTTCTAATAAGATCACTCAACTAGGTGTCAACAATTTGTCTAATGTGAGCTTGATTTACCAAGGTTTCCTAAGGAGTATCTCAACTTTACTTTACCCCCTTCAAATATGATGAGAAATAAATTTGTTCACATGTATTCTCACTGTGGTCATGATATAGACAACTTTGATGCTAAATCACAATGTAAAAACTAGTAGGTGGTTAAGCGAAGTGCTTCTATTTCATCAACGAGGTTATTCGGTGGTGGATTACTTTAGGGTTCCTAGAACCACCCCCATTATTGTAGCTTAAGGCATTATGTGTTCCAGCTTGAGCGGATAGGGATGTACCCTTTTCCGAAACCTACAATACAATGTGATGTGAAGTGGTGTGTTTTTATCTTACTTAATTTAATGTGGTTTTAAGTAGCACACCATTTGGAAACCTATATGAAAACACATATTAGAGGTTTCATTTTTAAAATTCCTTTCTTTGATAAGCATTTTGGTCCTATATGTAAATGGTTAGAAATTTTCCACAGAAAGATCATGATATTAAAAGAGAGTTTGTGTGTTGCTTTTGATTCCTAAGATCACCAAAAGGCATGAAGGAAGAGCATACACAACTTGGAAACTCAACTAAAACAAGTTTATGGAAAAACCTTTAAGTGTTTTGTAAAATTTTAAGCTCATTTTAACCAATTTTGAAAGATCAATCCATTAGGAAGCATAAAGTAAGTGTTTTGAAATCCATAAGAAGGTTTGGGAAGTGTTTTTGGTTCCCAAGATCACTAGAAGGTACGAGGGAAGAGCATACACACTTCGAAAACCTCTATCAACTAAGAAAATGAAACACTTAAACTAAATTAGTCAATAAAAAAACCCCGCAACCACCATTAGAACTCGCAAATAATTAGAAAACCCAAAAAAATGATCTTAGAGCTTGAAGAGAAATTTCAATTTTTAACTTAAACACCTGCGTGCTCGGACTCAATGCACGCACGTCCCATCCATCGGATATGCACCTGAGACCGATGTGTATGCGTGGTAGAAATTTATGACAGTGAATTTCCAACACCTACATGGGTAGAGAGACAGTACACTAGGGTTTGAATGGAGACACCTCCTTCTCGACGGATATGCCTACAAGCTAAAATATGAATCAACATAAGTATGCAAAGATACACCTATGCATCCAAAGACATAAATATGTGATGATCAATAGAGACGCAAAAATTCAACAAGTATGCATCCCTTTGTAAATGATCCGACAATGTAAAATTTAACTAAACGGGTGCGCGCGAACAGTTCGAACATCTATGCATTTGTTTTGATGGAGACGAGTCAATCAGGACACCGCACGTATCCCCGCAAAAACATGAAAACTCATGGAAATGAAATTTTAAGAAGCAAACAGGTTAGTTTTTATCATGGAAATCTATTTCTAACTTGAACCCATTAAATGTTTAACCAAAAGGGAGATTTAGCTTGTTTAAAACATGAAATCTATTAAAATACAAGCCTTTTAACCCTAGAAATCTCTACAATGATTAAAAATGGACATACAAAGCTTAGAAATTATTTCAAAAGGACTATGGGTTGTCCCATCGGGCGTGCCAAATGTGTGCAATGAAAAGTTTGTAAAAGCTTATAAAATGGGGTAAGAACTCAAAAGAAAACCCCAAAATATTTAGAACAAACAACTCAAATGACCATCAAATTAGAGATAAGCAAGAGCTACCTATTTGCATGCATATTATAAAGTTTGAAACAAACAATCAACCTCTAAACATGACTATATTAGTTCTCTACTCCATGAAAGCTATCTATAAGTGAACCTATTAAATCTCTAGCAATCAGTTTTGTGTTTATTGATGTTTCAAAAGCTTAATAATGGAAGCTCACCATTAATGGCTTCTCCCATTTACCTAAAGCTTTGAAAGGATTAGAAAGTAACAAGTAAATAGCCCAAATAAACTATGAAATGCCTCTAAAATACCTAAACATGACCTAAATCAAAAGTGATGAGAGAGAGAGAGAGAGAGAGAGAGAGAGTTCTTAGGAAAAGGTGGGAGGGGTACCCCTCTATTTATAGTTTTTGGATGTGAGAAAATGATTTGTTAAAGCATGTGGGACTAAAAAGGGTTCGAAAAGTAGATTTTTAGAAAAACATACTAGGAGGTGTGAACATGTTTTTAGAAAGCTAAGTGGTTATTTAGAAAGGTGAGATATTTGTTTAGAAAGTAAAATCCTTCTTAGAAAGTCAACAAGGGGGTTAATTAACCTAAACAAGGTTAATTAAAGGAAAACAAGCTTATAGAAGCTAGTTAGAGAGGGATTAGCATGGTTTAGGGGTTAGAAAGGGTAATTCACTAGCGTAGTGTAGTAAATTAACATGAGACTAGGATAGTTTATATGATATTAGTAATAAGATCATGTAGACCAAATTATATGTGTCTACACACTTCATAGGAGGGAAGTTCATTCTATTCCATGTACAAATCTATTACATTTCCTTACATCTAGCTTACTTGATCGCTATCAAGTGCGACACACATAAAAACCACCTAGGGCATGATTCCACACACACATACAAAACTATATTGGGTTTGAGATGTAGTGCAACACTCAGTCATAAGTTCATCATTGTGATAATTGAGGAAATTTGACCCCTCATTATGCATCTTTCTTTTTAGGATTTGATGTCTATTTGAGGGTTTTACAGGTTCATAATTCATTGAGTTTCAACGACCTCGAAAATCTTGGTGTGACCTCATAGGACAATAGTAAATAATAATGAAAAATTAATGAACCCTCGAGGAAGTTTCCGAGCTTTTCCATAGACCCAAACCTATTAGAAATAGGTCTAGGGCACTCGTGGGTGCCCCTGTCCTCTCAAGCACCCTAGTCTAGCTTATTCTCAATATATGCATTTTTTGTGTCTTTGTGCAACGATCCTATTTCTATATTCACCTGGTCAACACCTCGGTACAGTTCAGAATTAATTGCAAATCAGCTAAGTACCTTTTTCTCCTCCTTGCAATTAGGGTTTCATAATTTATTGCTTAGTTGTTTGGGTGTAATTTATGTACTTAATTGTTATTCATTTACTACTACTATAGAATTTAGATTAGGCTTATAAATTCACATTTTATCTTAATCATTAGTCTTCACTTCATGGTTTCCTATTATTCTATGGCTTTGATTTGTCTTTGGTGGTTCTCTATAGTGTTAAATGAATTCTCAATGATCTCGTGAAAATTTTCCTTGTTTAGTAGACTATAGTAGTTCATGATTTTGTACTTATTACGGTGCATAGTTTCCCATAGCTTATACTTTGTCAATTCCTTAGTGTAAAAAACTAATAAACAACCATGTTAACATCATTCCTGAACTTAAAACCATTGTCTTGTCCTTAAGGCCACCCAAATGAAGAACCATGTCAAAACTGATTTATCTCCAAAATATTCTTCCAATTTACTTCAGTATCATACCATTGTGATTACCAACCTTCCCAAAATGCGAATAAACAATTGCTTTCCACCTTTCTATGGGAATGAGAAGGAATCAACCTATTATAACTTAGGCATATGGTGTAAGGAATTATTCCTTCACTCAATTTTATTTTTGGGACAAGGTACGTTCCATTAATATGTCTTCACAAAGAAATACTTATACAATATGGTATGCATAAATTTGTACCTACTTTATGGGGTGGTAATAGATAAATACTTAGCATATTTTGTAGCAATTTACCCTTCAAATGTCTTCCATGTGGTCAAGTGTTGTTGATTCTTTCCAAAGGTGAAATTTTGTATTCTCCTCTATGAGTGATATGATCTCACCAAGGGTTGTGTATATTTAATCCCTTTTTATTTTTAGTTTATAACATAAATCTCACATTACATTAGTGTAATGGAGTTTTCCGTGCTCTACTACTATATTCTTCCATATCATTGATTTTATCATCCCCTTCAATCTACTTTTGTGCGGTACTTATTAGCCAATTCTAATAGCCATGTATGAAGTGGGAGTATAGATGGGACCCACGACTATAGTCGATTTGATAGGATATCATGTCTATCTAGATATCAATATTTTCTATAGAGAGATCCTCTCTATCTAGAAGAGGATCTTTTGGTAGAAAAACCTCAAATATTTAGATTTTCTATAGATAGAGCCTCTATCTATCTATATTTTGAACTCTAAATAGAGTGGGTTTGGATTTGGATTTTGTTTGGGAACTCGATCACTTTCCTTCCCTTCCTTTGAATAATTTATCTATCCCCCTATAGATATCCATATTTTGATTCGGAGGGAATTTATACCCCTTGAACTTCTATATAGTATGTAGTATATAGGAGAGAGCAGAAATGGAGTCAGTCTGCCCCCCATAGACATAGAACCCATATAGAGAGAAGGGGGGCTCCTCAGAATGACAGTCTATCGCCCTATCTATATATGGGAGTTGGGAGTCCTCAACCCTGCACTACCCATTGAACCCCCTCTCTATCTATATGGGGCCCTCTATATAGATAATTTTTTTCATCCATTACCATCTATTTATCTGGTGATATCATAGGTTGTCGATGTTACTCCTGGTCAGCCCATAGATAATGCATAATATGAGACAACATTTACAATAATAGATTCCAATCTAAAATAATTTTATATAACTGATCCTTCTCTCCTTGTTTATTATTTTATATTTACTTACCTCTATGGATTGATAATTGACTATTGCCTCCTTGATTTGTGTATCTCTAGCTTCATCCTGAAAAATGTGTGAAAGAAAATTTTATAGGGTATCCTCCATTCTCTTTTCAATTATAAGAGTAGATTCTGCCTCATATTGGGTTCTATATGGATGGATGGATTGTATCTTTTTCCATTTTGTCTTCCAACACCATACATCTTTACATCCAATCAATTTTAGAGCTTTCCTCCAATATAGTGATATTTTTAATTTTTGAGTGGGAGTGAGATTATTTAGATGCATCATGCATCCCGCTTTGGTTTTATCAATCATTTCATGCTATAGTTAGAAATTTTGAGCCTATTTACTTTGTGCCAGAATTATCTTTATTAGTTTCAAGGAATACCATGGTGGATTGAAATAAGCAGAGCCACAAGATACCAAAATTGTACTATCTTGTGATGTGTTTGGTGGTTTGTTTTGGTTTGAAGAGGAATGCGGATTTTGTAACTCGAGTATCTTAAGGATTCTCACTTGGTCGTCCTACCTTAAATTCTTATGTTATAGGCAAAAATTTCCTTGTGTAGCTGATATATTTTCTTCCACCTCTGTTTATAATATTTTGTATTTTATTTTCTCCTCTACTTATTTCTCTGATGCACTTTGTGTAGTAATAAGTTTTTTCACGATTCTCCTTTATTTTTATCTCTCCTCCTCCTCCTCCTTCAATTTCTCCTCTTTATTATTCTATTCTTGGTCCTCCTTTTACTTATTCTCTTCCTCCTATTTTTCCCTATATTCCTCTTGTTTGTTGTTTTCCTTTGATTTTTCTCTATTTCCTTATGTGTTTTCTTTTTTTCCTTTCTCTTCTTATTCCTTCTAATTTTTAAAAATTTATTTTTCTTTCCTCTCTTTTTCATATTCAACCTTATCCTTTGTATTCTTTTCCTCATGAGTTATTATTTCTGTGTGTTGTTCCTGAAGGTGTTCTTCTAACTCTCTTATCCATGCTTTATCCTTCATGGATATCTTTTTCTTCTTTAGAAGTGGCTAGAGTTTTGCCTTATTTTATTATTTGATGAATTGTTCTTCCAGTTTTAATTGATCTTTAATGTTTTGTGTCAATTGATCTACAAAACTAATGGGCCATGTTTTCTAGGAAAAAATAAAACCTCTTTATATAGTGAAGTAGTTATTCTACTATCACATTTTCTTCATGTTGCTTTGCTAATGAATTAATCCTTCCTTTTCCAAGACAAACCTTATAAAATTTATAGGTTCCTAGATAAAGTTAATATTATTTTAATGAATCAATACCACTGATATATTCTGGTTCATCTTCACTTTGATTGGGGGATGCTTATTTTTTGTTAGTATCTTCCTTTGTTTTTGCTTATAATCTTCTCCTTATCTTTAGATGTGGTTTCTTCTTCATCTATCTCTTTTTTAATTTTTTTCTCCATATTCTCCTCATCGCTTTCCTCTTCCTCCATGCCTTGTTATTCTAAGACTACCCTGATTTTCTTACGCATTTGAGCCATCTATTTCTTCTAATTTTTGTGGCCATATTTTTCCGTGTATATACCACATGTTCTTTCTTTCTTTTCTCCTCCATTAGTTTCTTCCTTTTCCGAGCTCAAGTTTTTGACAACTTTAATTGTGGATTAGATGACCCATCCAACTCTACAGGATCTCTCTTTGTGTTAAGTCCTCGGGATCCAATTCTACAAAATTGTCTTCTATTATCTTATCTATGCTAGCAAAATGGGATTTTTTTCATATTGGCCTCTATTTCTATGAAACTATGGAGTTAGATGCGCTATTAGTGAATTTATTTGTTCTACCATAGGTAGAGTGTTCACGTGGACATGGATTTATGTTTTTATTGGTGTATTTTTATCCCATTTAACCTTTTCCTCCTTTTAGATAATGTTCTTTCTTTTTTTCTCCTCCATTAGTTTCTTCCTTTTTCCTGAGCTCAAGTTTTTGACAACTTTAATTATGGATTAGATGACCCATCCAACTCTATAGGATATTTTGTTTGTGTTAAGTCCTCGGGATCCAATTCTACAAAAAATTTCTATTTCTATTATCTAATCTATGCTAGCAGAATGGGATTTTTTCATATTTGGCCTCTATTTGCTATGAAACTATGGAGTTAGATGAGCTATGAGTGAATTTATTTGTTCTACCACAGGTAGAGTGTACTCACGTGGACATAGATTTATGTTTTTATTGGTGTATTTTTATCCCATTTAACCTTTTCCTCCTTTATAGATAATGTCTGAATTAAATACATGGCTAAACATAAAAACAAAGCCCTGTAGTAGAATGTATGCTTACCTTATTTGATTTTCTTGGTATTATTATAAAATTAAACATTTAGGATCTCACATTAGTTGTATTTATAGTGTATTAGTATCATATCTAGGGATATTGTTGCGCTCTCAGACATGGACATCATGTTTTGTGTTTTTATGGAAAATATTCAAATAAATCACCTTTGTTACTTACCTCAAAACATTATTTTTAATGTCTCTCATTCTAACCCCATTTTATTCTATGTTTTTCTCAATATTCATATTTCTTGTTGTGTTGTGATCTCCTTCTTATTAGGTTTTACCACTAAATTCCATATTTTCATGAGTTTGGTTACCCTTTCCATAACTTTAGGGTTTATCACGCACATGGAATCCAAATAACATTAAATCCAACCTTTATGATATGAATTGAACCTTAAAATATATCAAATTGAAAATGTGACCATTTGGTGGCTAGGGATGAAAACATCATCCTCATACCAATATGTTGGATGGTTTAGTCATAAATGAATGGTCTCATATAGGCGTAATTTATGGGATTATGCAAAGGGAATCTTATGTGGATTGATACAATTAATTTTTGAGGTGAATTGAGGAAAAAATTATGAAAGTGAGATAAGTATAGGTCATCTAGGCTTGGAATGTGCACACAATTTCGTGATCTAGGATACAACCAAAGTTGTCATTTCCAAATGATATATTTCCAAATTTAGGTGTCTACACCTAGTAAAATCAAAGTCTAAGATAAAACAATATGCTTCAAGTTTAGTCAATAAATAGGTAAATAGGATGATGTTAGGATAAATTCTACCTAATCACTCTCTCAAATCCTCTATCCCTGCACCTTTCAAATTTGTGCTTCCACATCTTTCCTCTTCTTCTCATGGTGGACATGTGGAATTTTATTTGTCTTATATGTTTTTAGTTGATGGTTGGTCAATAGATATGATGTCATCTCTTTTACTACCAGAGATTTCTTAGCTAGGTTACTTCATGCATATAAAAGGGTCTCAATGAAGGTAGTCATGGCTTCAATGCTTTAGGAGATGGATTCTCTTCTTCGATACCATATCTATAATGGATAGGGTTTGGGAGCTCGACTCCAAAATATCTACTATTTCTTCTCCTCTAACACATGATAACAATGTTTTCCCCTTATGTATTTTTATCTTCATCCTCTAAATTGACTCAATGTGGGATGGAAATTCACGTTTCTCTTCATAAAATCTAAATATAATGGTTGCCTCCTTAGGCCCATTCTCTTAACTTCTCGTGCTCTACCCATGAGGGTATATCTAAGAGGGATATTTTTCTCTCCACTTATATTTCTCTCTCCTAGGTGTTTCTTTCTTGTGGCATAGGTGTACTTCTAGTTATTATTATTTCTAACATTTATATAATGGATGTGATCTTCTACAACAAACCCATCTTTACGAAAAATGGTCTATTGGCAATTACTTCTCTTTTTCCCCATGGGTGATGATCAAATATCTATCACTTTTATGTTTAGGTTTTTCTTCCAATTATTCTTCATCGACATTTATGTAACTACCACACTTCTTGTAATTACTCTTTTTTCTTATTTCTTGGGGTTCCCACTTACATTTTGAGGTATTGGATCTTAGGCCTAATGTGGAAAGCCCTTCATAATAATATGGGGAATGTCTATAGAGTTTGTTTCTTAATATGGTGTGATGTATTGGAATTATAACATGGTGAAGGAGTCTAGTATTTACTCTCCCTAGAAGTGCTTGAGTAATTTATTTTTGTGATTCAAGTTGATGACCAAATCTCCTTTTGGTTTATTTTGAAATATCTCCTCTTACTAAAAACCCTTGTTTCTTAATCTATGGTATTTTTCATTTCTCTTTCAAAGATCTATCCTAAAGGGTTTGTATTAACCACTACTTGATTCCTCTATGAGGGAATTAAGGATCTCTCTTTAGTCATGTTCTTTCTAGGTTTCATCCCCCTTCTTTTATTGTCTATTGGTCTTTATCCGTCGCCCAATATTTGTAGTGAGTGTAGTAGTTATGGGAATACTTCCCCTTCTTCTCTTTTCACTACTGGCCTATGTCTCCTAAATATTCAAGTGCCTTGGGAGGAGGTCACCCAATTTTCTATTTTAAAGGTTTTTATTGGTGTTTTCTATTTGTTTTATGGTATTGTCACTCATGTGGTGGAAGTAGAAAATGAAAGACTTTATCTTTATTCTCCTTTTCTACCGGCATTGAGATATTAGGCTCTCATTATCATAGGATGATGCTTACATTGGAGACATTCTATTTTCTTGTTCATGGGGCTTCTATAAATACTTCTATTCAAGCTTGTGATTCTTCAATTAGTTGCACATTTATCTTGATGTGCATATTTTTCTTGGTTCATGATTCCTTTCCCTCTCTTTTCTTTCTTGCATATATTGTTTATTTGAATTCATGGGCGAGGGCCCCAATATGAATCCCTCACTTTACCTAGAATTTTTTTTAGGATAAATGTCATACTATTTTTTCCAACGCCACAAGACCAAATTTTAGTGCTAAAATCCATACACAATTTTTTTTTACAATTCCAAAGATCAATAGAGAAATTGGTACCATGTTACAATTTTGGTTTCGATATCCATCTATTATGGATGATCCAACATTCAAAAATCTAATTTCGTGGTCCACATCAAGTATCAAGTACATCACCTTGTTCAAATACTTGGCCAACAAGGGATGAGGTTATTCAAATTTCACCATATAGAGATGGCCATCTAAGGTATATGGGATTTTCACTCTCCAAATCTACACAAAAACATTCTAGTAGCAAAATTTGTTCACAGATCATTAAATTTCACATGTAGAAAATGACACATTCTAGAAATACCTATCAAAACCTAACGTGACTATATGATGTACAAAATTTTATTTTCTAATTTATGTATCCAATAGACCCCTCATTTTAATTATAAAAACATATAATTTAATTTAGAAATTTCAATATTAGATTAAATTTGGGGCATCCGTAGACACCTAATTTCTATTTTTCACACTTTGACAACATAAAATATGACATAATTTAACACACTCTTTTACACTCAAACAAAACTCATATATTTGAATATTCTACACATTTTCCCTCTTTCATTTTACCTAACTACTGTCTTAGACACCACTATATACTAGCTACATATATTCAGGATTAGATCAATGTATACTAAAACACTCCATAATCCAAACAAATATTCTTAATACCTAGATCCACCTTTTCGTATTCCCAAATTATTACTATTACGGATGGATTATTAAGGTATGTGGTAGGAATCACCTCTTTCAAATAGTGTCTACATGAATCAAATGTCTAGTATTCAAACTAAACAATCATCATTAAATAAAACTAGGCACTCTCTCTCGTGTGTGGGGGTGGGGGGTCTCACACACATGTGTACGAGTGTATGCGTGGGTGTGATCATACATGAACGTGCATGTGCATGTGTGTGTCACCCTTGAGTCCATTCCCCACCTTTCGTATATGTTCTTCACCTCTAAGAAACTTTAGAGACATCTAGATCACTACCAAAGCTAAAACAAATATGTAATCTCTCAAGGATCAACCCTACAGTAGTCCATAAAGATAAATCTAAAATAGAAGAGGTCAAAGTTGCATGGTGAAAAACATTAAATTCTAAAGGAAGGAAAATTATTTCAGCATGATTCACACTTTCACTTAGATAGGAGAACTAAATGGGTATGAGGCCTCTTTGAAGTATTATCATCTAGGAAACACTTAAACATTAGAGTAATTAGGATCAATCTAACTCAAAAACTAACCCTATTTGAAGGTCCCTTATCTCTTACAAGAAAAATTAGGGTTACAAATAATAAGATCATAAACAAGCATCGACATAGAATATCAAAGAGCTTATAAGTACTCAAAAGTGTAAAAAGACAATGGTGAGAGATTTCAGAAATTAAAAACCCCATAATGTTCCCAAAGACAATAATAAATTCAAATTATTCAAGTTTATTATAGGTGTTTTCTCTGCCAATAATGTCTAAACACGTGTCATCTTCTTCATGATATGTACATCTGATGTAGCACCTTTTGAGAATTTCCAACTATCGACAACTCATTTGTGGCTAATATACATCTAGAACTAGATTTTTCACCTTTCTACTATCTTATAAATTGTAAATCACTTAATTTTAATATATAAATATTAAATCAAATTCATATTTTGGTGATAATGTACTAAGGTTCCTTAATCACATAGTATATATTATATATATTAGTTTTCTCTAGTTTATGATATGATGTGTAAAATGAGTACGAAATGATATTAAATTCAATAGGATTGTAGTGCCTATAGGTATTTAAATTATGAAGATGTACATAATAAAACAAGTATTCATTTTTGTTAAGGAGGGCATAGCCAATGAGATAATCAATTATAGGGCATGGATTGTCAAAGGTATAATTATAAGATCTAAGATAAGCATACTAAGAAAGGCTAGAGAAAGTAGTGGGTTTGTACATTTGACAATTACCATAGGAATATGTTCAAAAATATTGAGACACGCTGAAGTAAAATCACGGTGGTCTTATATGCCATGACATAGTTATATTCATTATTCACATGAAGAGTACTACATGTGCACACTTTTGGTACCATCAAAGGAGAGTTGACATGCAAAATCACATGTGGCCCAATATTAAACTTAACCATTCATAGGGAATAATAAGTTAAAATGACCTACCTCGCAACCCCGAAGTGGTGATCAATAAGTTGTGTCAAGGCATTATATATAATCTTCCATTTGTAATTTTAGCTTATTAGTTCTTGATGGATATTGATACACACTAAATGCTTCCATTTGTTTAATGTAATCATCATAGAAAAAAATTGATTCATCCTTCATAACTAACAATATAAATTAAAAACATGCAAATATTGATTAAACTTGTACTACTATAAGATATGAGCCAAAATGTCGATGAAATACATATATATTTTTCTTCTTAGATTAAAAGGGAAGAGGAGTAAGCCAATTATATGGATTGATTTGTTCCTATTTGGGTTTACTTGAAATAAGAGAAATATGGGTGGATTTATATTTTGATGGGGTGTGTAGACACTAAAATATGTTAACTTGTCTTTATGTGATGCCAAGTTTGATCATATACCCTTACCAAGACAAATGCTCATTCAGAATCCAATCTCCTCATCTCTTTAGCCATTCTACAACTTGATTATCTTTACACTATGTTCTATTATTAATTTTGGGAATATTATTTCATCAAGGCAACATGAAACACATGATATTCATGGAACAACCTTGAATTCTATTGCTTATCTCTCTAGTCCCCTCTTTTCTTGGCCTTTTTCTCTTTGAAAGTTTCCCAAGTTTTTCAATAAAAAGAGGGTTAGGTCACCTGTCTGCGGCGCGGTCCACTGTGACGGGATCTGGAAAAGTCCAGTGTAACACAGCATGGCGGCGGTTTTCCCTTTTCCCCTCTTTTCTGCTAACCACCGCCACTTCGGGCGGTCCTTTACGCATTTTCATTTTCTAGAAAGCTCTTTTAACATGACTCACGTAATTTCAACGTTTTACAGCTTTCTTTCACCACGCCATAAGCTTGCATTTATGATTGGTTCCTGGAATAGTGTTTTGCCATTGTTTATAGTTTAAGAGTTCTATTTGGTTTTACCTTGGGTAAATGCAAATCTTATAAATAGATGGCTTGTGCTCAAGCAAATGGCCCCTCAAATTTGCCTCGATTTCTCTTTTTGATAGATTTAGTTTTCATTTTGCTTAGAATGCTTAGTTTCTTTCATTGCATGCTTAGTTAGCATTGTTTTCTTGTTAGTAAGCCACATATCCATCTTGTGCGAAATCTTCTTTATTATTTTATCAATCCATTGGAGTAGAATAGCTTGTTTTCAATAGGAAGCCATTAAAGTTGCGAGGTTTTGTTCTTGAAAACGAGGATAGTTTTAGGTTACGGATGCTTTATGTTGCATGACTCATGATAGATCCCGCTAGGAATTGCATAAGCCAAGCTCTGTACTCTTGCGCTATCCCTCTCTACTCGCATTGTATTCGATCTGTATTCTTGAGCTGCCTTTATCCCAATATCTACTTTGTTGATGCTAGCATTACACACTTTTACGGATCACGTGAACACGAAGGAGCGAGGAGATCTGCTTGAGGGGACAAGATCACACACACATCGGATTCGCCAGCATTCTGCGAGAATCCAGGTTTTAGCTTTCAAAGTTATAGTTAGAATCATATCAAATAGAGTAGTTAATTACTTTATTTCAGTTAATTCTACTCTCGATATTGCCGGGGAAGTTGTGGGGATTGATAGTTTCTGAGAAACTATGATTCACTCCTCACTTCTGAGGTAGGATCGAGAGTCTTGCAAATAGATTAGATAAGTTATTTCATTGTTTAGAATAGATCTACAAATTACACAGACAAATAGCTACACTCGGTTATTTTGTTTGTTTTAAGTTGTTATTTTAGCTGTCAATTCTAGATATTTTAAATAGCTACTTTCTTAAATTCATAAAGTTCATCAGAAAAACACAAAAAATAGAGAAATCATATATGTTATAGATATACTTCACATAGTTAAATTTCATTTTACTGTAGTTCGTTTTACATTGTTGCTTTTGTATGACAATTACGGGACCTAGGAGCCCAGGGAATACGTATTCGAGCCAATCGTGCCTCAGCCCAATCTCATCACAGCAATAACTGATATAGATCAAAATCTTAGGATCCAAGTCTTCCGAACAATGGTAAGCTTGCAACAAATCAATTCCCAGTTGAGCGGGTTAAACATAGAAGACGACCAAGCACACACGTTTTGGTCGAATCAACCAAACTACAGATTACCCTAGGCAACATTCATATGACTGTAGAAGGGCTTGAAAGAGAACAAACCTTTGGTTGTGATCCTTTGGTCCCACAGCCAGACGCAGGAGACATTCTCACAGACATAGATACTAGCCTAAGAATTCAGGTTGCAAGAATGCCTGTGAGGCACTCTGAGAAGATCACCACGCATTATTAGTTTTGAATATAGAGAATTTGAGAAAGCATACGATTACTGGGTGTTAGGGATTAGGAACTAATTCTACGCATGACCATAGCAGGACCACAACAAACAAGAGTCTACGGTTGCGATCCACAAATCCCGCAACCCAACGAATCCGTAAGTCAATCAGGACATAGACATTGGCCGCACGCACTAGTATTAGATCTACCCCACTTCCACCTACCATCATCGAACATAGTTATCCTTACTAGATATAGTATGACAGGCTAACAAAGCTAGAGAGTTGGACTAGGCCAGAGAATCATCCATAGAGTCGACTATATTTACCATCCACCATATGACCTTATCCGGAGACATACGAAACTATCCCAGGTCATTTTCCACGTATTCCATAACCCATAGATCGAATCACGCCAGAGCTCGATATTGATTGGAGCCTTCGAGCAGTCATCCTTGCCGATCGATCTATCACACTAGTTCAGGTTAGAAGGGCCTTCTTTGCCTTAGATTCACAAATTCCACTAGTGCGTATTGAAGACATTAGATTGCCTAACTAGTTTTTCTGCATCCCATACATATTCCATCCCCACCGGCTGTCTCGGCACGACCTCGGGAGGTCGGGTGCGAGGAAGAGTTACTTGTAGATTCCCACGCTCGCATGTCACTTTTTCGTCGTACAAAATTGGTGAACCCTGAAACAAAAACAATTGTGTACCTCAACCTTCACATCAGCTTCACCAACAAAATTGGGTGAACTTCCTACTTTTTCTTTCTAGTTAAGTCATATTATTACGTGTTCTTCCAAATTAGTATACTTTTCATCTTTTCCACCTCATTGGCTTTCACCATCACCTTCGCTCCTTCCCATTATTCTGCGGGTATTCATATACCCCCCGAATATGTCGGGATTCGATGCATATGGCAGACCCCTCTTGGGTCTTGAGGCATACTACGCCCAACAGAATAGACAATCATCACCCTCGCTCTCAGTGTGGGGTGACAACTATTCAACTAATCAGTTGTCAACACAAACTCCAAGGATCAGATATAGCTCATCCTTCCAAACAGAGGAGTTGGAGCAAGCTCGCTCAAATGCAACAAGCAGAGCCTTGGGCTCGAATAATATGGCGTTCACGGAGAATCTGGTTCATCTCCTCGAGTCTTGCTTAGACCACAAATTAGTAGGCAATCAGACTCATACCGAGGTTTAGATGATGAACATTCGGTACATTATGCCAGGAATGAACAATGCTCTCGGAGTATGTACCCACCTATAGGAGGTTTACAAACACAACCCGAGGTCTCTTTTCAAGAAAATACTTCCATCCCATTACATATAGGAAATGCCCTCGGGGAAACTTGGCAGGGTAGTGATCAGTTCATAGCGGGGTATCATAGACCTATACAACACCATGATATACAACAAACGCCACCAAGGCAGAATATCGTGACTTCACCAAATGAAGTCATTTCAACTCTAATAGAAAAGGTTAGAGGGTTAGAACTTGCCCAAGCAAGTCAAAATTCACAATTCATGCAAGCAGGAAGTTCCAATCCTCCACACCATCCTAGCCAAGTAGATCTCCTCACAGGAGTAGGCACGTTAGGCATGACTCCTCAGTATTCACAACAAACGCCAACTAGACCCACCATCTCTAACATTGTTCCTCCCGGTCTAGTACAAAACAATCCATTCTGGACAGTACCCGTCATACTTAAACATGTACTCCAAATCACCACAAGGGGATATGTTCTCCTCTCGGCATGTTTTCTCAAACACAGGGGCTTCCTTATGCCCCCTACCAGCATGCATATGCTACGCCATATCAATGACCCATTCCACCCCTTGCTCCCTCAGCGAGGCACCATCGATGGTGAAACATATGCGATAGGGACTTATTCGAGAATATTTGAAAGAGCCCTTGGATTTCACCATACGAAGCGTCATGCTTCCAAGACCTCTTCCGATTTTCCCAAATACAAAGGTGAGGGAGATCAAATGCACATATCAAAGCTTACGCTCTGACCATTCGAGAACTACTCCCATGGGATGGGGTTGTTCTTTAAGATATTCCCAAAAACCTTGGAAGGCATCGCTCTCGATTGGTATTATAGAATACCTGAGGCTTCCATCCATTCGTTCAAACAACTCGTTTCAGAGTTCATTAAGGCCTTTGACATGAATAAACTATTAAGGACAGGAATCAGGGAGTTCTTACACATCAAGCAAGAACACAACGAATCATCGCCCATTTCATCAAAGGTGGCGTACGAGTTCTTTATTCTTGGCAAGTGCTCGAAAATGGATCAGATGGAACTATGTGATTTATTCCTTCATTCTCTTAGCAGAGAAGTGAAGGAAGAAGTCCAGAAGTTCCCATTAAGAACTTACGATGAAGTACTTGAGAGTGCTCTTGAATAGATCAAGCGGCGATTGATAGTGGTGCAAAACATATGGAGCAAATGGGAGGTTAGTCACCCCAACGAGAACACACAACTTATCCTACTACCCGACGTCGATCAAGGACCTAAAATCCTTAATAAAAATCGGGGTGTAACAATGACGGATGGAGTAACCGAGCCAGCCTAAGAAGGTAAATGTTGTCAATACTCCATCACAAATAAACAACCAACGAAACAACAACTTTACCCCAACAATCAATACAGTGGATTTTAACCATCCACAACAACAACAACAACAACAACGGCAAAACCCCACACAGGGTCCGAGCCAAAATTCAACTAGATACCAAAACCAGAATTCAAACCAAAGACAACAAACGCAAAATTTTAATCCTAGTAGACAACGGTTTGATCAAAATTTTGGACCCAATCGCACCAAACCAACAAACTAGGAATTCTGATCCTAATTCGTATTGTGGTTTCCACAAAATTCAGGGGCCATGACACTAGAACGTGTCCGTGACTACAATAAATTCATGCAACGCTTGCCAGATGAACAAAGACAACTTTTCATGGATATGTTCTTGGCAGATCCTACGTCACCAACATCAAATACTTTTCGAGGCGGTTTCCCCTCAAAACGCACCCCTGAAGATCTTTAATGATCCACTCCCAAATCACGATAACAACAGGCTAAATCTAACTGGGACAAACAAGGGTGTAATGACAGGAAACAATGATCATGAAGCCTCGACTTCACTAAATCCATTAGTTGCGCCACAACTAGGAAGTCAGCCATGACCTAAGGTAGTCGGTTTAGTGGAGTTAGATGTTGAACTACCCATCGAAGCTATAACAAGGACATGAGAGTATTTCTCTCAGCCAAGTCCAAGCCACCTACCGGAGGCGGATAACATCCAACAAATCGTAGCAAAACCTGTGGGTGCCTATGATTTAATTAACGACCTAACAAAAACCTTCTCGCACATTTCATTTTTAGACTTACTAAAGAACTCTCACCTCACAGGGCTGCTCTTTTAGAAGCATTAGGTTTAGGTCATTTAATTAACATCACTCCACCTCCTGAAACACAGGTAAATCATGTGGACTTTGATGTTCATCCTCCGGGGCAGGCGGATAGGGATGTCGAATTCATATTCGAGATAAACAAAATGCCGACAGAATCTTTGAGATCACATGCGAGGTGATCGCCTTACATTTGCAAGTATGGGTTTATATAACTATGTAAAGCGTGCGATGATGATGATGGGGCGGCGGTTAACATAGTCCCCTTCTCTTTCCTTCAAAAGCTAGGGTATGGAGAAACCAATTGTTCCATGACTCGAAACACACTAAGGGGCTATGATAGCCTTAAAGCCACCTCGGTTGGAACTATAATATTACCGGTCACCTTAGGACCCAAAACCATCTTGACTGAGTTTTATATTATAGATCGGGAAACTAACTATAATATGATCCTCGGCCGACCATGGATACACCGTATGAAGGCAATCCCTTCTACACTATTTCAAGAAGTAAGGTTTTTACACTTAGGAAAGATATTTGTGGCCAAAGGTGATCCAAAACCATTCGATGTACACCTAGCTGACTTAAAGAAAAGACCAGGCGTGCACTCGGAGTTTGAACTCCCAACAAACCAACTTAATAAACCTACCGACCCAAAACCAAAAGAAAAGTTGGTACCTATGACAGATCTTGAAACTATGAGCCTAGCCAAGGCAATCCCAACCCCCAAAGATGAGGCTAACACCGTAGAAACGGTATCATTAGGAACTACTGCAAAAATCATTGAATTAATAGAACAAGATCTACCAATGTTCTTACCATTTGACTCTGCGGGCATGGGATGTTCCCTAGGCATTGGCTCTCTTCCAATGAGAGGATCTCTGTATGGTGGAAGTAGAATACGCAAACACAATAGATATCCCAGCATCCATATTCCCAGCTAAATATTGGACACTCCATTTTGATGGAGCTAGATGCCATTACGGAGCGGGGGCAGGTGTAATCTTTACTTCCCCTGAAGGAAAAGTCTTACCTTTTGCCTTCAAACTAAATTTTGAATGTACAAACAATGGCGTTGAGTACGAAGCCCTCCTCCTTGGCCTCATTTTAGCCAAAAGGATCGGTGTTAATAACATCAGGGTGTTAGGAGACTCACAATTGGTAGCAAACCAAGTCTCTGAGATATATGAAACCAAAGCCGAGCACTTACAGCTTTACAAAATAGTTGTATTAGATTTAAGCAAGGAGTTTGACTTCATATCAATTGAAGCAATCCCATGAGAACACAATCTTCTCGCTGATTCTATAGCAACCTCGGCATCACGCTTTACTCCAAACAATAAGTTAGAGGATACCCGTTTCATGGTATCCCTTCGTGATGAACCATTGATAAAAACAATGACAAATTCTCTTTTAAACGGAAATGAATCTACTATCCTAGACCACATTGATAGTGATATGGCCACTCTGAATTACTTAAATGCCTATGCGGCACTACATCTCTCCTATCATATGATAGATTTGTCCTTAATCCCACATTCGTCTTCCTACTTCGGAAATCCCATGATGGATCTTCCCTCGGAAATGGAACCTAGCGTATACACAGTAGAAAATGGGGATGATTTGGATTTACCTCCAGCCCCACCTGAGTTTGAAGAAGGTAATGCCTCTTTAATCGAAGAAACAATTGATGTTAACATCGGAACGGAAGATGAACCAAGGATATTGAAGTTAGGATCCTCGTTAACCTCGGAAGAAGTAGAAATACACACTCGGATCCTCAAAGAACATCAGAAGGCTTTGCATTTAATTATAAGGAAATGACAGGAGTTGCACCCCACATTGTGGTGCACAACCTCGTCACTAAATCAGATGCAAAACCAATTAAACAAAAATCAAGACCCATGAAACCCAAGGTAGCTCTCATGGTGAAAGAGGAGGTAATAAAACTCCTCCAAGTAGGATTCATCAAACCAGTCGATTACTCTCAATGGGTATCTAATATCGTTCCGTTCTAAAGAAGAATGGGAAGATACGCATCTGCATAGATTTCCGAGACATTAACAAAGCATGTCCTAAAGATGACTTCCCATTACCATCCATAGATGTCATTGTTGATGCAACAGTTGGGTTTGAACTTTTGTCTCTCATGGATGGATTCTCGGGATACAATCAAATCAGAATATCTGAACAAGATCAAGCTAAAACCACGTTTATAACTCCTTGGGAACTATTGCTATCTTTGTTATGCCATTTGGTCTCAAAGAGCTTTGGTGCTACATACCAGCGAGCTATGACATATATATTTCATGATCTAATTCATAAGATCATGGAATCCTACGTAGATGACTTGTTGGCTAAGGCCAAGAAGCGTTGTGACCATCGGAAGTACTCCGCATCATTCTTTCACGTCTGATAGAATACGGAGTCACGTTAAATCTAGAAAAATGCGTCTTTGGTGTAACGGGAGGAAGCTCTAGGTTACATCATATCATCACGAGGAATAGATGTTGACCAACCAAAATTTGGGCTGTCCTCGAAATGGTCCCACCTTCGGATGAATCTGGAATCAGGTCATTTCTCGGAAAACTTGGTGCAATCCGGAGATTCATCCCGGACTTAAGTTTCGCCATTCATCCAATCAACAATTTACTCAAGAAAGATTATAGCATTGATTGGACTGAAGATTGCAATGAAGCTTTTGATGCAGTTAAGCGTTTCTTGTTATCACCACCTATGCTAATGCCACCTAAGCTAGATCGCAGCTAGATTAATTTTATACTCACGAGCTACGATGTCTCTAGCTTTGTATGTTGGCTCAAGAAGACGATGACAAGAGAGAGCGTGTGATTTATTTCATTAGCGAACGTTGCTCGACTATGAAACACGTTATACACAAGTAGAACGAGAATGCCTCGCCATAGTCTTTTCTAACCAAACGCTTAAGACATTATATGCTAAATCAAGAAACAAGGGTCATGGTAAAAACGGACCATTTACGAACTTTCCTCACCTGAGGTCCTTATCTAAGAAAATTTGGACGTTTTATAACCTTAATGGGAGAATTCGAATTAACATTTGTAAATCAGAAATCAGTTAAGGGACAAATCATCGCAGATTGGTTAGCTGATAACCCATTAGATGGAGGCGATCTAGTAGATCTAGATTTTCCAGATGAGTGCGTATACTACATTGAAACCCGACCTTCTATCTCTGAGTGTCCCTGGTACACTGATATCATTAATTATATCATGGACCATACGTATCCAGAAGGGCTACACCACAACAAAGAAGGTGGTTACGCATTATCGTAGCAAAATACGTCATTATAGAGCAAGTGCTCTATCGAAAAGCGTTCGATGGAATGCTTCTAAGATGTGTCGACACAGAAGAATCCAAGAAGATTCTCCATGAATCTCATAGTGGAATGTGTGGAGGCCACTTCGGTGGCCATGCCACCACTCGTAAAATACATCGAATGGGCTATTTCTGGCCCACTCTAGAACACGACGCAGTAGAGTTTGTACGGGTGTCATAAGTGCCAAGAGTTCTCCCATGAGATCCACATGCGGCCAAGCTCTCTGACGATTGCTACTCCATGGCCCTTTTCTACGTGGGGTCTCGACTTGATAGGGAAATTCTCTCCCTCGTCTACAGATGGCCATAATTTTATAATCACGGCCACCGAATATTTCACCAAGTGGGTAGAGGCTATGCCTCTTACTACTGTACCGGGTTCTGTAATCGCCAAATTCATTTTGAACCAAATCATTTGTAGGTACGGTGTCCCGCAAGTCATTATCTCAGATAATGGGACTTCTTTTAAGAATGATGAAGTTCACGAATTGTGCAATAAATTTAAAATAAGCCATCATACGGCTTCCTTGTATTATCCACAAGCCAACGGACAGGCTGAAGCAACAAATAAAACACTAAAAGCCATTCTCCTTAAAACGGTAAAAGAAAACAAACGAGATTGGCACTTGAAGTTGTATCCGGCCTTATGGGCCCACCGAACCTCAATAAGAACACCAACGGGAGAAACTCCTTTCTCACTAGTATTTGGGGCAGAGGCAGTTCTCCCACTTGAGGTTGAAATACCCGAGTCTCGTATTTCATTACTGAGGATTACGGATGAAGGCGCTTACGAGGAAGCACGTCTCTCCCAATTAGAAAGCCTAGATGAAGCTAGGTTAGATCTTTGAACAATGACATAGAGCCTATCTTTGACCGGATGTGCCGGCGATACAACAAGAAAGTCTATGAGCGTGACATATATGAAGGTGATCTAGTTTAAGGCTAGGCAAGTGGATCGACAAAAGAAGACCGGTGAAGGAAGGAAATTCCGGCCTAAATGGTTGGGCCCATACCGAGTCATGAAGGACTATGGAAATGGTGCATACCTCTTATGTACGCTAGAAGGTGAGGAATTTGGTGAAACAGTCAATTCCCTACACCTCAAGCGGTTCTACGCGTAAGCAACTAGCACTATTTATAATATATATTTACATTGCATCTTCATATAGATTAAGATCATTTTGTCCGCTTGTTTCGTACACAAATTGTGATCAAGGAATTTTGTTCTCAAAGAAATTCATTACAAACTCATGATGTTGTTGGCATAAACTTTCTAATCATACCTCTCCATTTTCATGATATCATCAAATTATCTCGGAATCATGTCATCAAATAAAGCTAGATATGACAAAGTCTTAAACGGTAACCATACCAAGATCTGCGGGCTTGTTCTCACTTTTGGTTTCTTCTTAGGATAGGTGTCTTGCCTATGGTCTGTTCTAGAAGCTTCATGGTGTCACATCTATCCCATATGTATATCTCTTTGGAAATAAGCACATACTGACATTTTACTCAAGAAAACAAGTCAAATATTATTCAAAACAGAAAATTTTAATTTTACACATTTCCTTGCCCCACCAACCTTCGGTGATGAGCTTGCGTCTCTTACTAGTGACGTAGGGTTGGGAAAGGATGGAAATGCCCTTACTCACCTATGCTTTGCCCACGGTGATAAACCCACGCTTCTTACTAGTAGCATGGGGCAAAGTGTAGGGGGTCCTCTTGACAAACAAATGCAAAAGGTCATAAGCAAACAATTCAAATCTTGAAATCTTTGAGTCAAAAACAAATGAATCAGATGTCAAAATTCCAAAAGAGTTCAAAATCCTAAAAACCCAGATTTTGTCTACTATGTGGCCATCTAAGGATCTAAGTCTGGATAAACCGCAAAGTAAGTAGCATTCTAAACTATGAAGTCACTCGAGTAGAGTAAGCTTGTAGCTTCCCAATTTGGTTCCACCAAAACTTTGTCTATCTTTCATCACTATCATTTCAACACATCTCATAACTTGTGCCCTTTCCAACTCTCGGTGATAAGCCCTCGCATCTTACTAGTTGCGTGGAGTTGGGGGTAGGGGCAGGTTTATCTGCTCATCATGTTTGGTTTATATTCATCACTTTGCCAAAACAAATATGAAGTATCAAAATTGCTTCTGAAGCTAAAATTCAAAATCACATTATATCTACATTATCATATATCAGCATCATGAAATACAAAAAAAGGAAAATAAACACTTGCATCATTTGTTCACCATTGCATACATTCTAAAAAAGCATATAAACATACATCATAGTATACATAAGGAAACTGGAAATAGAAAGTGAGCCATGAATGCCAAGATTTGATCCAGAATATATATACATATATATAAATGATCAACGTTTATGTACAATGCCATCATGCACTAAGCATGGTCAAAATGCTCAAAGAGCCGGGATATACAAAAGAATGTATCATACAAAAATCTACGAGAGCCAAGTGGCTTCTCAATCCCTACGAGACCCCTCTGAAGGCGCACGCCCACGCCTAGGACTCTGGCTACGCCGGCGCTCTGAGTGCACAGAGGGCTCAGGATCCCGAGGGGCAGCCGCGAGTCTCACCACGAGAATGGCTCCTCATCAGGTGCTCGGCCATCCTATACCCCGCTAACTCTGTGCGGAGAGTCGATACCATCCTGGCCACATGCCAGACTGGGGTGAAGACGTCAGTATGTCTACCGGCTGCTGAAGGCTCCCCAGCGTCCACGGACAGCTCTGCGCGGGTCCTCTCCATGGGGATCATCAGGGTATCAGTGCATACCCTGCGAATCAAATCTCGCCACTCATCGGCGGTCTCTGCAAACAAAGGAGAAAACAAATTAGAAACCAAACAAGAAATTAGAAATACAAGATAGCAACTAAGGAGATCCTAACTAAAAACAAACATTAAAAGGAGAGAGGGTAACTTACTCGGATCACCAGGCCTCCAGGATGGATCTATAGGATCAGCACCTGCCACGGATGCCACTGGCGACTGAGGGGCTGCTCCTGTGGCTGGAGCAACGTAGCCCCCATGCAGACTCATCCTCCCCATGGCCCTGGGAGAGTGGCTCCTCTGAAACCAGAGTCACCCTCTCTGCACTCTGCTCGGCCCTCTCTGCTGCATGATATCCTGGGTGTCGTGCCACTCAGGATCACTATCTCCTCGGTCTCCTCCTCTGTCTCTCCCCCTGTAAACTCCTCAGACTCGGAGTCTATGTCAATGGGGTCATCGCTGCTATGGGCAGGACCGCGGCGATCTGAAGCAAGGGTGCCTGAGGTGCACCGGCTCTCCCTGCAGCGCGTCTATCCTCCTGGCTGCACTGATAGGAATGCCGGGAGTAACCCTTGTCGACCCCGGCCTCTAGGCCCCCTGCTCGGCCTCTCGGTGATCGTATCTTGGGGCCTCTCTTGGGGAAGCATACCCATGTAGGGTAGGCCAAAGCTCTTTGAGGAACTCGGCCAAAGGGGTGTATCTCCACTCGCCCCACTCTATCAATAAGCTGCCCTGTGGTGGAGCAGGAGATCAAAGTAAGAGCCTCCTCGCCCCATATACCTGCCATAGTCTGGTATGGTGTGGCCTCCATGTCGGCAGTAGTCAGGGAAGAAGCAACTAGCTGATGAGGTGCTCTAAGCACCGACATGTCTATCCATCTGGCTGCCCTCACAGCTCGGGATCTGCCACCTCTACACCTCTGCCGTAGGGGATGAAGTGCTCATAGACCCAACTCATGACTAGGGTCGGGTGGCTCAAGGACTACCCCTGTAAATGGACTACCCTGTATAAGTCATGGTAGGTGGTCCCAAGAATGTCTGCTCCCCAGGCATATATCTGACCGTGTCCCTCTATCTGTGTAATAATGGGGGACCAGCAGTATAACAAAGTGTCTCCTCCCTTGTCCCGATCAGTCTCGAGGCAAGGATCCCCATGATGGCCTAGCGAAGTAAGGGGATGGGCAAAGTAGGAATGGATCGAACTCTAACCCCCTTCTTCGACCCCGTGGAGATGACTGCATCTCCCATGTATGTGGCCCACTGTGCAATCTGGGCCCGTGAACCTGCTGTCTCTAGGGTGAGTCGTCTCCCGATGATCGGGACCCCCAGAATGCGATAGACATCCTCCAATGTAATAGTCCACTCACCGCGGACCCCTGGCAATCGGAAGGTGTTCGATCTGCATCCCAATATGAGAACAAGTCACAAAGAATGTGACTGGATGGTGTAACATGGGGCACGCGTGAAATGCGTAGTATCAGCCAGTTGAAGAGTGTCCTCCTCATCCTGTGAGAGGGCATCTAGTACCCCTGGGAGCCAATCACACTCCCTCTCTCTACTCCACTGGATATACTCCTCTCCCTGCATACACCCAAAAACACACAAAACAGAGCAAGTTAGCATCCGAGTAACATTGGAAAAATCATGAAAACACGTAGAAATGCTAGAAAAGCAAAAACAATTTCAAAGGGATGTTCTTTTTACATTCTGTGCAAAACCGCCACCTGAGCAGGGAGGCGGTTTCGTAACCGCCGCCTTAAGGGCGGCGGTCGTGTAACCGCCACCACTGAGCAGAGGCGGTGGTGTAACTGTTGCCGCCCCACAGGCGGGGCGGCGGTCGTGGTCGAAAACCCACGCGGGTTTTAAACTTAAAAAGCCTAAAAAATGCAAAAAAGGACCATTTTACCTAAAAACAAAGCCTACCCAGTAGGCGCCCCCTAGATGGACCTTTTAACACTAACATTTTCAAAAATTACCCCCCCATGACAAAGATTTTAGCATTTCAAAATTAAGGGGGTAAAAAGGATAAATTGAAGAAAACTAACCTGTGATCTCACGGGTCGATGTTCCGCACGTGGAGGCATGATCGCTATCTCGTCACGGACGTTTTGACTCTACTCACGCAAGAAACCGTCACCGTGGGTCCCAGAGCTCAAAATCAATCAAATCGACTCGCGCAAATGAATAGGAAAATGGGCCCACTTTCATATATATAGCACCCTGATTCATTTTAAATGCCTTTTCACAGGTTTGGAGTGCCGACGGAGGTAAGTTCTTATCCCGCACAAATGGTACATTCTCATTTCCTGTTATTTTAGTTTATTTTCCAAACTATTGTGTCTATCTGCACTTGAGTTCTCTTTTCGTTTTGCAGGTAGCGGGAATTTTGGACGGCGTCATTTCAACACACGGATGTATCAGGTATAACTTCTAACTTCCCATTTCGGGACCGCCATACTCGGACCCACCGTTTTACGCCTCTTCATGGCTAAAACGCTTCTCCGAGGGGGCAATATGTACGTACCCAAAATTGTAAAGTCTTGTATCTTGCCAGGAACAACGTGACATGTGCCCTGATGATGATACGAGGTCTCCTCTCGAGGTGTTCGGGATCAGAAAAGATCTCAGTGTGCGTTAACATCCCGCATGCCCGCTTAGCCCCGCGTGCTTTGTTTTCCCTTTTCCCTCTTTTCTTGGCCTTTTTCTCTTGATGTGAAACCGCCGCCTGCTGGGCGGCGGTCTCGTGTGCCGCCGCCACTGAACAGGCGGCGGTCTGTAACCGCCGCCACCTGCTCGGGCGGCGGTCCTTCTACGTTTTCCAGAAAGCTCTTTTAACATGACTCACGTAATTTCAACATTTTACCAGCTTTCTTTCACCGCCATAAGCTTGCATTTATGATTCTGGTTCCCTGGAATAGTGTTTTGCCATTGTTTATAGTTTAAGAGTTCTATTTGGTTTTACCTTGGGTAAATGCAAATGTTATAAATAGATGGCTTGTGCTCAAGCAAATGGCCCCTCAAATTTGCCTCTGATTTCTCTTTGCAATAGATTTAGTTTTCATTTTGCTTAGAATGCTTAGTTTCTTTCATTGCATGCTTAGTTAGCATTGTTTTACTGTTAGTAAGCCACATATCCATCTTGTGCAAAAATCTTTGTTGTTATTTTATCAATCCATTGGAGTAGAATAGCTTGTTTTCAATAGGAAGCCATTAAAGTTTGTAGGTTTTGTTCTTGAACAAGGATAGTTTCGAGGTTACGGACGCTTTATGTTGCATGACTCATGATAGATCCCGCTTAGGAATTGCATAAGCCAAGCTGTACTCTTGCGCTATCCCTCTCTACTCGCATTGTATTGATCGTATTTGAGCTGCCTTTATCCCAATATCTACTTTTGTTGATCTAGCATTACACGCTTTTACGGATCACGTGAACACGAAGGAGGCGAGGAGATCTGCTTTGAGGGACAAGATCACACACACCATCGGATTCGCCATTGTTCTGCAGAATCCAGGTTCTAGCTTTCAAAGTTCTAGTTAGAATCATATCAAATAGAGTAGTTAATCACTTTATTTCAGTTAATTCTACTCTCGATATTGCCAGGGAAGCTGTGGGGATTGATAGTTTCTGAGAAACTATGATTCACTCCTCACTTCTGAGGTAGGATCGAGAGTCTTGCAAATAGATTAGATAAGTTATTTCATTGTTTAGAATAGATCTACAAATTGCACAGACAAATAGCTACACTCGGTTATTTTGTTTGTTTTAAGTTGTTATTTTAGTTGTCAATTCTAGATATTTTAAATAGTTGCTTTCTTAAATTCATAAAGTTCATCAGAAAACACAAAAAAATAGAGAAATCATATATGCTATAGATATACTTCACATAGTTAAATTTCATTTTACTGTAGTTAATTTACATTGTTGCTTTTGTATGACAATTACGGGACCTAGGAGCCCAGGGAATACGTATTCGAGCCAATCGTGCCTCAACCCAATCTCATCACAGCAATAACTGATATAGATCAAAATCTTAGGATCCAAGTCTTCCGAACAATGGTAAGCTTGCAACAAATCAATTCCCAGTTGAGCGGGTTAAACATAGAAGACGACCAAGCAGCACACGTTTTGGTCGAATCAACCGAACTACAGATTACCCTAGGCAACATTCATATGACTGTAGAAGGGCTTGAAAGAGAACAAACCTTTGGTTGTGATCCTTTGGTCCCACAGCCAGACGTAGGAGACATTCTCACAGACATAGATACCAGCCTAAGAATTCAGGTTGCAAGAACACTGTGAGGCACTCTGAGAAGATCGCGTAACTATTAGTTTTGAATATAGAGGCTGAGAAAGCATACGATTACTGGGTGTTAGGGATTAGGAACTAATTCTACGCATGACCATAGCAGGACCACAACAACCAAGAGTCTACGGTTGTGATCCACAAATCCAACCCAACGAATCCGTAAGTCAATCGGACATAGACATTGGCCTACGCACACTAGTATTCAGATCTACCCCACTTCCACCTATCATCATCGAGAATTATCCTTACTAGATACAATGACAGCTAACAAAGCTAGAGAGTTACGGACTAGGCAGAGAATCGTCCATAAGTCGACTATATTTACCATCCACCATATGACCTTATACGGAGACATACGAAACTATCCCGAGGTCATTTTCCACGTATTCCACAACCCATAGATCGAATCATGCGAGCTCGATATTGATTGGAGCCTCATTGCCGATCGATCATCACTTTCCGATCGATCTATCACACACCGAGTTCGAGTTAGAAGGGCCTTCTTTGTCTGCCTTAGATTCACAAATTCCACTAGTGCGTAGCATCTTGAATTTTTGCAATCAAGAGAGACATATAATGAGCATCATCTCAGGAAAGTGAAGCACACATGATAAATTGTAGACCTGGACTATCACAGATACGAAATCATACAATACTAGGTTTTGACCATACATATCTTATCTAGATTGTACAAACTATGTATGTTCCTACACCTACTTAGTTTCAAGTCCATAACTTCCATCGCTTAATCCACAATTCCAAATATTCTTATTCCACTACTCTACATGAACCATATCATTCTGAATCATCATGAATAACTAATTTTATCTCTCCTATAGTGTTTTGAGAAAGTAATTGTTGTTAATCAATTGTCTTAATCATTATTACGGTCATATATAATTGATGTTGAAAGTTAATTATATCAAAATAGTCTACTTGTTTCTACCCTTAATACACCCTTCTTATTGTTGTACATTAACAACACCTATAAATTTATTAGGGTGTAAAAAAGGGGAAGAGGGTAATTTTTATTTGTAACTATTAAAACTCACATTTTTTTATGAAATTACATTTTTAATGTAATAGAAGCTATATTACTAAAAATAAAATAATACAATTGTTAAAAAAAAGGGTTGTGGTATAGAAACATGGCATGAAATATTTAGCACAAAGGGGTATGAATTGTTTACAAAATATCAACACAAACTTTTAAAACCACGTGGTTATTTTAGTAGCAACCACAAATAGAAAAGGAGGAGGGTCTATATCTTAAGGCTTTCCCTAACCATGATTTGGAATGTCTTTCCCATCAAGAATGGGATCCTATAAAATGGCTATATTTTTTTGGATTCAAAAGTATTTTCATTTCCTTGTTCTTGACCTCAAGTTGGAGAAATGGCCAAGGATAAGCGAGGGACCTTGTCTTCTACAAAGAAAATCAAAATATTTCTTCATGGAAGCAAAAATCCCAACCCCCATGTTGAGGATATGGAGGGGATTGGAAACACAAGAGAAAGCCCCGCTCGAGTGGTTGCGATAACAATGATAAGACTTACTACAAGTGTTCCCGCGCCTCTCGTTAAGGGATCACGATAAGCATACAATTACAAAACCTAAGAAAATATGCATGGAACATTTCCCACTAATCATGAAGGGTTTGAAGATGGGAAACCTCCAAATCCACCTTATGGTATTGCACTTGAATTTGTAAAAACACATTAGAAATAATCATTTCTTTGTAAAAGCTGAAAGATTGCAATCAACAACAACATGATTAAAGACAACCATATTTCTCTATCTCTAAATGAAATTTAAAAATTCCACTTTAAATGCATGCAAAATATGGCTAAAAATATATGGATGACAAGTCAATATCCTAACAAAATATGTTTCTATAGGAAAGGCTCGGTGTAAAGGGTTGGAAGAATTCATAAATACAAGACTAAAACGTTTAGGATTTATGGTAAAATCGAAAAACATGTATAAGGGTTCCAATGTTCCCACAAATAGGAATTTTAATTACAAGGCTCCTAAATACATAAGCATGTGACTAAGAGTCAAATCTTGATAAATTAGACACTAATAAAAATGAGTGATCTTGGGTTCAACAAGGGTAGTCTATATAGTAGTAAATTTTTGCTTCTAATAGTGTGTCGTAGAACAAAAAGACTAATGGTAATCAATCTTTTCCACCATGGGAAACTTGGGAAAAGTTAAATCGTAGCCCTTATTATGTGAGTAGCTTCAAAATAGTATTTTTGTATACCACTTATAATCTTTCCATCAGTGGAATGAAGAACAAATGCCTATTTTGTGGAGCATTTCCTCGAGGATAACAACCATAATTTATTTGATAAGGTTCTTGGTGAATGCTAGCTAGCGATAATCTAATTTTTGTTTCGACCAAGACATTAATTTCTTATTTTGGTTCAGTAATATATGTCTTCTATCGTGCAAATCCCTCATCTGAAAATATTAAGGGCATGCACCTAGGGAACCTTTCGAGGGAAAATTGTGAAAATTAATGACCAATATCGCCAAATAGAATAATATTTTATAGA
This sequence comes from Taxus wallichiana var. yunnanensis, assembly GCA_018340775.1. Classification (NCBI taxonomy): domain Eukaryota; kingdom Viridiplantae; phylum Streptophyta; class Pinopsida; order Cupressales; family Taxaceae; genus Taxus; species Taxus wallichiana. Next base: position 894,612,861 of record CM031240.1, on the reverse strand, counting down.
TAGGCCATTTTTGAACCTATCCCCATCCCACGTGAAGCCTTGGTTTAATTTTATCCCAAGTCTTCTATATGTTTTTGACAATGAATGATCCAACCAATTTCATTGGGGATTTGATGACAAGAAGGTTTTGAAATCCATGTCTTTTCTATGTCTTATACCTATAAAGTTCATTCAAATCTACAATTCCACAATAAAATATTCCAGAATTCCTATCATTCAATGACACAAATGAATCTTTTTGCACATAGGGCAATTCCTTGACATATAATGTCCAACAATTTGAGGCTTTTAGAATCCTTCAAGAGGTAACCCAATTTCTAAGAAACCCTCGTAAACCTTTGTTAAGATCATAGTTAGGACAAATAATTTGTTTTAATATTTTTGTTGAGGTTTGAGAAGGATCCCAAAAGGAATAATAGATGTGTGTGGCATTAAGAAATTTTGATAAAATTTGGAATTTACGAGCCAAAGAAAATGGTTTTGTGAGCCAAGAAGAGAGATTTTTTTCTACCCTATCAAGTAAAATGGGTTTACTAGGAATATCAATGGGATACCCAAAATTATAAGCTTTCATCATGTCATATCTACTTCTATTGAAAGGTGTCTAACCATGAAGGAGGAGGTGGAAGTATTCCCTGTAACACCGGGTCTTTTGTTATTAGATGCTCAAGCCAAAGGATAAACATCTAGGCAATGCACAACTTGGTGAATATTATTCTTGTCCTCTAGCAAGGTGAGGAAAAATCACCATCAAAGTGGTCATTAACAAGCTAAGCATGATTTGAAATAGGAAGAGTGATGTCTTTGACATGCACTTATTGAGTGGCATTAGCAAGGAGATAAGAAAATCCCACGACAACTAAGACATATAACATAGGTTCCAAAGAGCATCCTTTCCAAATAGAGTGAAATAATCCAAACTATTTAGAGATAACTCCATTAACTGAAAGGTAAGTCAAGGTGCTTGTAAAAATCATTAGAATAGAATGTTAATGGTAGGAAAAACTCCTAAAACTTTTAACATTTCCAAAATGAAGTGTCATTCTATTTGTCATTAGATTTTTGAAGTCATTTTTTTATGATCGGGGTCATATGTTGAGAGCAACCATCCCACTCCATTCTTTCCCAAACCTGCAATAATATTATCTAGAATATATCTACTTTGTATGAAACTTATTTGTTTGAACTAATAATTACAGAAAGCATGTGGAAGATGTAGAGAACTAAGGCCTTGGAAATAATTTTTTGGAAACATTTAACAAGGTAATAGGACTCTAATTGCATATAAGCTTTGGGTCCCCCATATTAGGTATGAAATGTGGCCTTGGTTTATATGACACCCAATATAATTGGAGCTAAAAGCTTACGAATAAACTTGGAAGAGGTTATTAATGACCACATCCAAAAGAGTTTTATATAATTTTCATAGCAATCCATATTGGCTAGGGTCTTTATCATTAGCCATTTAGGCCATAACCTCATATGAATTATCAATAGATAGTGACTGATCACATGCCACCTTTTGAGCTTAAATTTTACAAGGGACAACGACAATGAACTACTTCAACATCTATTTCGCTTAGGAGAATGATCTTTAACTTTTAAAACTATTAGTAATGGAGGAAAAAGGCTTGCACCATATTTGACACTTTAGTGAGGCATCAATTGCCTTCTAGATGATGTTGTTCAAGTTGAAGACAAATTTTCCAAAAAATTTTTAAAATTCTAAACGCTAAAGAAATTACATTATTATGTGTACACACATCAACCAATAAATTGATAGATAATACTACTAGAACAATTATGAGACTAACTTATGATAACCATTAATCTCCAACCAATAAAAACCTTAGGATAGCTTGATATCTCTTTTTATATCAGTAACCCTTAATTTGTTCTCACTCTTTATAAATAAGAAGTAAATTAAAAAAATCAATTATTTTGAATGGTGGTTTTTGAGTTGCACTTATAAAAGTGTTTGAATTTTGAAACCCCTTAGATGGAATTCTAAAGGATATCACTTTTGATCATTCCATTGGACCACTAGCTTTTGTTGACAAAGACATAAGACCTTTCACTTTTACTTATTTTATAACTAGTAATCACACACAAGCAATGCAATGTGAATGCCGAAAGGGATGCGTTTGGTGAATCAAATGTGGTGTGAGCGGGAAAGGAAAAGTGGAGTTTTCATCTACAAGGTATATGATTTGTTGGTAATGGGATGTATGCGTAGACATTCATTTTGTTAAAAACTACGTGTGAGGGGGTATATGAAATTTGAGTGCGATTAAGTGAATAAACAATGTGAAAAATGTAGTGAGGAAAAAATGCAAGTGTAGGTATTAAATCATTTTTAGCAAGCTAAAGATCTAAGCATATACCAAACATTTATACCATACCTATGGATGCACTCTCTTCATCCATAGTGGCCACTTGAAAGTGCTTTAACAAAAAGTCTCTAAATGCAATATTATCCATAAGGATATCTACACCATATATTTTCAAGCACATCATTAGTTTTTGGGTTTTAGGAAGGAAACATGTCTATTCACACATCTCTCCAGCTTTAGGCCCTCCAAATGAACATCAATATATTTTTCATAATAATTAGCATTCTTTGAAGAGCAATTATTTAAGCTTTTAGGCATTGGAAAGTGTTAGACCTATATAAGAAATCTCACTCATAATGCACAAATGAAAAAATAAATCAAGAAAGAAGTCAAACAAAATAAGTGGCCCTCACTAAAAAATATACTTGTGTCAGTGAATAAACTACTATATATATATATATATATATATGAAAATATGCATCATTAAAACCATTGTATGATTGTCTTACCACCACAACTTCACCTTCTTAACTAAAACCCAAACAAAAGCTTTAAAAATTACTAAATTTACTATCATCACCCTTAAAAAAATATGTCATATAATGCTACATCATTAGAACTAGTTATGAACGGATTTCAAGTCGTAATTATCTAAAATCCAAGAAAACAAACAATGCAAGAACTTTGTTAAAACACAAAAACCACATAAGTAGTGACATGGATATCGCTGGAAGGAAAAACAACAAGGTATTTAAGGGTGGAAAGGTAAGGTCTTATTTAGTTGGAATAGTAGACACAAGAGAAAGAGAAAATGCATTGTATAAAAAAGCAAGAGATATCGGTGTTGCATTAGCTACATTGGGACAACCAAACCATTAACATCTTCCCTTTTCAGTTTTTTTCATGTCATTGATGAATTAAATAGCCATATCTTGTCAAATTTGAATTGTGGTGGCCATTTTCAATGTTAGAAACATAATTTCATGGATCTACTGGGGTCCAAAAGTGTGGCGAGTTTGATGTCGAGCGCATTAGATGATGTCATTGCTTAAAAATAGGTTTGGGAACAATTTGGAAGCAAGATAGTAATGTGCACACTCCATAGATAGCCAAAATTAAACTCTAACACCAATTTTAGTTCAGTTAGAGGAAATATTTCTTAGGATTGAGAAAATACATTGATGTAGTTAGGTTAATATCCTATTCCCGAGAAAATTATGCTACTAACATAGGATGAAAACATTAAAATTAGTTGTACAAAGGAAGGCACAATGTTTCCACCACTACCACTATAATTAAATGAAGTTGACCCAACATAAGGATGAGTTAACAACACTCCCCTTAAAAAAACTTTTTCATGTCTTCCTGTGTCCCACTATCTCTGATATGTTTTCTATGGCCTCCAAATCCTTCATCACTTTAGTCATTTTGGGTCAATTTTTGCATGAATCTTCACAACAATGCAGGGCCACCCCCAATCAAATTCAAACTCTATGTTTCCTTTCAAGGATGATCCACATTCTACCGATGACATGAAATAATGTGTTTAGTGGAGAAGAAACTATCGATTAGTTTTAACTTTAAATTTAGAGTGAAAGAAGGTCGTTACTAGAGAAATTGTCACTAAGTGATATATTTTGCAAGTGCTCATAAACGAGCATATGTTACCCTTCTTCAAAACAAAATCCGATGAGTCCCACTAGATTCATGTTATGAACACAAGATAATAGTTGTATTTTGGTCTTGAATTCATGTCCACCCTGCATAGACTCCGGTGTCACCCTTTTCATGGCTACCATTTGTTCACCAAATTCTAGCATTACTTTGTACACCTACCTTTCCATACAAGAAAATGTAGGCATGTCCACTTCTGAAAATGTAAATATAGTCAAAATTTTGTAATTCTTCAAAATCCCTACTATCTAATACTGGGGGAAGATATATTTCAAACATAATTTCAGTGGGTTTAAATAAAATAGATTAAAAACTATGAAAAATAAAACAATTGGGAATCATAGGATATGTAAATTTGCTAGAAAACCAAGAGAGGATTAGTGCAAAAAAATTATCACTTTGCACTAGAAAGATAGAAATGAAAAATTTTAAGGCTTGGTGCAAAAATCTTTATCAATTTACACTAGATAGATATGAATAATTATAAACACAAAATAAGATTATGTATGCCAAATCTATAAGAAAGAGAAGGTAAATAATAGGGTAAAAGTAGTATTTCCTATCCTAACAAATCAAGAGAAAATATGAAAAAAGAAGATAATAGTTTACAAAGTTTGTTGAATTTGGCCCTTGTTTTAGAACATCACAAACAAGTTAATGACCATTTTTCTAAAATAGAATTGATGTAAAGGACAACTACAACTCTATAAAAACATGATGCAAAGGTACCTAAATAAACTACAAAAGTCTTTGCAGATTATTTTATAACTCACCCTGGCATATACCTTATAGAGTCTCTTTGTATTTGAATGAAAATGTTTTAGTTCTATTAAATTTCATCTAACTATTGGTGTTATTTTTTTCAGAATGACATCAAAGGTAATTGAAGAGTGAGATAATACATTGCCATACCCTCCAGATCCAATTACATTTCCTTTTTTAGCCTAAAAGGATACAAATAAATTCAAAGGGGAAAGGTGGTTTTCATTGGATCTATGAAATTATGAAACTAGCAGAGAGATGCCATGCCCCTTTGAATTTATCAAATTAGCAGAGATGCCCTCAAAATTATTTTAGCCTTTTTTTAGTTCCTGAATGAAAACCACCTTTCCCCTTTCAATTTGGGGGCATCTCTGCTAATTTCACCACTTACAAGGCCCCAAGAACCTGATGGAAAATAAACACATCCTCAAGCTGAAAACCAACAACTCTCCTATATGCAATTTTAGAGAAAAAAATGAAGAAATATTGTATACCGAATGATATGGTATTTTTAACTTCCTTAGAAGCCATAGAGGATTATAACTCTAAATGTAGGAAATCAATGGTGTGTCCTCACATGTCCGACATCACAACACTCAAAAAATCCAAATATATACTAGAGAATTAAAAATATGTGGATGAAGACTATTACATCGCACTATCAATGACCTTCCAAAATGGATCCAACTCGTCCCACACTTTAAACGGTGTCAAAACAAGCCATCCATAATCCAATAAAGGTAACTCCTTAAACGAAAATATATAAAATAATAATCTTTGTATATTTGATTTTTTTGAATAAATTTGTATTTTGTGTGTGTGTGTGTGTGTGTGTGTGTGTGTGTGTGTGTGTGTGTGTGTGTGTGATGTGTGATGGTGATGGTAATATATTAAATATTCAAGTCATACACAATGGTTACTAGAAAAAAATTTAGGTAACATTTTTCCATAAGGAGAATTGATTCATTTTGCATGTCAAGTGAAAAGTAATAAACCTGGTTGGATCATATTTTGACTCATATTAATTTTTATAAAATAGAATCCAATTAGGATAAAAAGGGGATAAGTAAAGAGTAATATAAAATAATATCTGAATTTTCTGGGAGTGGGCTCATCAGAAGAGTGAATTTACAACACATAACAAGTTTCAATTAGGCTAAAAAAATGGAATTAGTGTTGTTGGTGAAATAATTTTTCCATTTATGTGTTTCCACTAATGCTCATGGGGCTATGCCCCTCCTTCTTGTGTATGGAGAGTCTCCCATTATTGAATGTAAAATATCCTAATTATATCTAAATGTTGTAGGGTGGCCAAATGGGTCGGGGATCACACATGAACACTTAACTAAACTTGTGGCAAAGTGCTTGTATCTAGTACAAGCAAGGAATTTGTAGTGATGAGGGGTAAAAAATAGAAATTAAGAAAGGGAAGGTTATTGTTGTGAGTAGGCACTAAGAGAGTTCACACATAATAACCATAATAGTTCAACATTCAATTAGAGGAAAACCACAATGTAGGAAATTAACAAGACTAATAAACCACATACACACATTTATTTTAATTCATCAATCAAGGATACAAAGCTCCTTCTTGATCACTATGCTTGTAAATTTTCAAAAAGGGGAGAGAGAGAGAGAGAGAGAGAGAGAGAGAGAGAGAGAGAGAGAAGGAAAATAGAATAAATAAAAGCTTTTATTTCATGTATTAGTGATACAAATATCAACAGTAACAATCCACAATTTCTCCAAAAACTAAACTTTACATATCATTTAGAATGGAATAATCATTCCAATTTATAACATTGCAGATTGTCTTCTCATCTACACCCCACATGACTCTTCATGCTCTCATTCCACTTGTGACTTTACATCTTCATAGGAAGTGAAGAAAATAAGTTCCCTTTTTATAAATCAAAGGGACTTTTACAATTCAACATTAGAGAGTCACTTAAGTGAATGAGACAAATTACCATAATTACGTATAATGAATAATTAGAAAGGTGGAGAGAAGAAAGAATGAAAAAGAGAGAAGAAGGGAGGAGTTTATTGATATGATGAAAATCTTCTTTTGAAGAACTTACGATTTGAGGCATGGTGATCTCAATCTCCTCCTTTTGTAAGATGCACAAACACCTTGGACTATCAAATGAGTGTTTAGAAATAATTTTGAGATACCTCCTCATGTGATCCTGAGATGACTATGGGTGTCACTCATGGTGATTCCTTCTTGATCTCATAATGAGAGTGAGGACCACTCTCTTTCTCCTTAGGATTTTACAATTTTCATTAGTGATCGTAAACCAACCTCGTGATGCACAAACCTCTTGATGTTTAACTTTCACTCACCGGAATGGATCCTCACATTGTAGATGAAAGGGATAACCTCATAATGGAATTTTGGAGAAGTGGACACCGGTTGGAATGACATGAGGATATGGCAATGATGAAACCACAAGGTTTGAGATGAGTGTTTATGAACACTACCAAGTGGATGGAGCGAAGTTGATTTCTCATTAAACGAAAATCATACCTTTTTAGCTCAAGAGTATCTTTGATGTTTGCATACCTCAATTTTCATGTGCCTCTTATAGGAAAGGATTAGATCTTAACAAGCTCACTTGACTTGCGCAACTCACCCAACTTAACTCAACCAGCTTGAACCCTACTCATCCATCTCAACCAACTCATCTAGCTCACCCAACTCATCTCAACTAGCTCACTAGAGAGATGACGGTGGATCCAAATTGAAAAATGAGTTATGATGACTTACTTAGCTTGAATTTGAACAATTTTCTTGACTCTTTTCAAATATTTTCCAGCTGCACAATGTCTTGGGATTTCACTTATTGTGTCTCGAGATGTTTTGTCTTGATTCGGACATAATTATGACTAGAATGATGCTTGAGGTCCTCATGAATAGTGAAACTTACCTTTTGAGATGAGGGAAAACCTTAAAATCTTGTGAGGATGTAAAAAATTAGAGATATGGGTGAAAATAGAGTGAACTTTAACTTCTCGCATCAAAAATTAAGACTTTGTACTTTTAGTAGGTCTAGCTAGATCTGTTATTTTTGGAAATTTCACCCTATTTTCATTCCCTAATGCTTCTTTCCTATCTAGAGGACCACAGATGTCGAGAATTCACATTATTTGACCACTTACTATTTTTATTCATGCCTCACCATGGACACATGCTATTTTTAGTAAGTGCACTACGGGTGTGACTACGATGAAAAAGGTCTTGAAATTCTAGGTTTTATTCCAAGATTTCCCTCTCCAAATTTTGGATGATTCCATAATTTTAACAAGCAAGAAAATTAATTTTTCATTAAAGGTGATGGAATACTAAGAAATATCAACTTCATTGTGTGAAAAGTGGTTCAAATAAAAATAGATTTTTCAAGATCCTTCGCTCTAATTTTAGTTGATTTCACATCGTCAGATCTTTGGGGAATTGAAAAATTATTTGAGTAGGAAAAATGCAAATTAAAAATATAGTCCTCCATATCCCTAAAAAATAGGTACTTCATGGCACAAAAACTAGCTCACATAAAACTAGATTTTTTAGGGATTATTTCCTCCAATATTCGGATGATTACGCCTGCCAGATCCTTGGAAAGATAAGAGGGGACTTGTTGTCCTTTCATTTCTATGTTATGGCATCCATTAATGGATCATTTAATATTTTTCAGGTTTAGCAGCAATATATGGTGATTGAATAATGCCAAACAATTAGTCAAAAATGAGTTTTTATGACGTTTTTGCCTTCCTAGCTAGCCGCAACTTGATCGCGGGAGAGAGAAAGCATCTTGGGTTGAAACTTGGGTCATATGACTTGGCATGGGGAAAATTTTCTAATCCATTGGAAATTGGGACAAGATGGGCAAGAAAATGTGCCTCAAGGAGATGATGACAAGTGAAAAGTTGTGGTGGAATGAGAGGGAGATGGAGGAAAACAACATAGAGCACTTGGGAGATGAACTTTAGGGTGCGAGGAACCCGGAGAGGTGGTAGAGAAGGAAACATTTGTATCCCCTCTATCCCCTTGGGAATGAGGAAAAGAGGGACACAAAAATTTCTCTCATGAGATGATGTCGTGTGGCTCTCTTGACAATGAATACTTGAAAAGAATATTTGACACAAAATCTTTACACAGAAACAAGACGATGCTTGTGTATTTTATTAATATCAAAAGAAAGCATTACAAATAAATGAGAGAGCTGCAATATTAATAGATATTAGACTGATTCTATCTCATCCAAATATATGGAAACATATCACCTAATACGAGAAAATATGCAGGAATATCATATTTCCTCTAATGCCCCTCATGGAAATCATCTGGGAACAAAATATGCAAGATAGAACATGATCCCACAAACCAAGGGATAAGACAACTAAAAGATAACTCACTAATAATTGAATTTATCTAAGCTAACTTAAGTAATTAAAAATTTACTTTATTACAATATCACATTAACTCATATGATGAATTAAGTGTTAGTTTATTTCTAACATTCCCCCTTTAATTCATCATACTCTGAAGTGAACATGAGAGAAAAAATCTGAATGCCTCAAATTTTGGACGTGCAAGAGACTTTGTGAAGATATCGGATGTTGATTTTTGTCAAGCAATGTTAAAGATGGATGTTGTTGTTCTAAACATGTTCGTGAATGAAATTTTTATGTACCTCAAAGTGTTTGGTGCATTCATGAAAAATTAGATTCCAAACAAGTTTTATTACTCCTTCATTGTCTACATGTAGGATTGTTGGATCTTTCTGCGGTATTCCCAATCCTTCAAGTATATATTGGAGCCATATCACTTCACAGACAGCTCCACTTGCTGCATGATATTCTGATTATGTGGAGGATCTTGAAACACAAGTATGCTTCTTACTCCCCCATGATAATGGTCCAGATCCCAAAAAGAATACAAATCCTGAAGTGGATTTCTTGTCATCTATGTTTCCTACATGATATGAATATGAATATCCTATCAAGAAGAATTTATTGTTCTTCTTGTATTCTAGGCCATATTCTATAGTTCCTCGATGTACCTCAAGTATCCAATTTGTTACTTTCAAGTCGAAACCCTTGTTTCTTACATGAAGCGTGAAAGATAGATGACTTCGCATAGCTGATATCCGGCCTAGTGTAAGTCAAGGAGGTGAGACTCCCAGATAAAATGATAGAGAGTTGTATTTACTTTTGGTGATGTATCTTTTCGAGACAATTGAATTCTTGTTTCCATAGGTATGGAAATTGGTTTCTAATCCATCATATTGAACTTCTCGAGCGTTTCCTTGGCATATTTCAATTGTGACACAAAGATATGATTTTCTCTTTTTCAAACTTCAAGTCCAAGACAATAATGCAGAAGCCCAAGATCAGTCATGTCGAATGATCATGTTAGATCTTTCTTTGTTGACTTAATCATCCTCATTGATCCTCTAGTGATGACTAGATCATCGACATATACTACAACAATCACTATCTCCCCCTTAATTTTTGAGATAGAGATTGGGATCAAATGGACTCTGTTAAATCCATGTTGAATGAGATGCTCATATATTTTAATATATCATGCCCCAGGAGACTGCTTTAAAGCGTATACTTATTTTATGATTTTACATACCTTTTCCTCTTTACAGTATGAAAAAACCTTCTGGTTGAGTCATGTAAAATTCTTCTCTGTAAATCACCATTAAGAAAGGAACTTTTCACATCCATTTGGTGTATTTTCCAACAAATTGTGTAGCTAGAGAAAATATTAACTTGGATGTTTTTATCTTATCTGTGGGAGCAAAAGTCTCCTCATTATCAATGCCTTCTTTTTGAGCATATCCCTTAGCAACTAGTCTAGCCTTGTGTTTATAAATTTTTCCATTTGCTTTTCACTTCATTTTGAAGATCCATACATCAATCAGATTCTTCCTGGTGGAAGATTTGTAAGTTCTAGGTATTATTTTTCATAAGTGACTTATATTTTGCATCCATAACATCTTTTCAAGGTTTAGACTGTAGGGATTCTAAAACTATGGATGGCTCAATAGTTTCAACAACTTTACCCATTAAGGCCAAATTGACCTCATTTCAAGCCATACTATGAGTCCTCATTCTAGTGGTAGATGTGTCGGGGAACTATCCAATTTTGCATCTCTCATCATACTTGTATACCATTTAGGCATACTTTTAGTGGTTCTTGTGGGAGGTTGAATTTCACCATCTTCCCCATCATCACTATCATCATCAAAGTGATTACCATCCTCTATTTTCACTATAGGAATGATTTTTTCATCATGTGAGTATATGGAAGGAGAATTTGCTTATTTCTTCTCAAAGAACTCAACCTTTCGACTAGTGTATAACCTCCTTATTCTTGGATCCATAAGTTTGTAGCTAAGTGCCTCATCATTGCATCCCAATAAGATAATTTTTTTTCATTTCATTTTAAGCTTAGTTCTTTGTTTCTTAGGAATGTGCATACTCGCTTTACATCAAAAAAATCTAAGGTGTGACATAGATGGCTTATTCCTTGATCATGCTTCATGTGGTGTTACTGCATCAAGAGTTGTAGTGGGAACTCTATTTAGTAAATAGACTATCATTTTAGTTGCTTCGACCCAAATTTTTTTGGATAAAAGTACATCATCAATCATACATCACACCATATCCATGAGAGTAATATTTTATGTTTCAACAACACCATTTTTTTGTGGTGTGTGAGGAGCCATTTTATGCGAATGCCATGGGTTTCTAAAAAATAATTGAACTCATTGTGTTTTTATTCTCCCCCTCGATCTAAGCGAAGTGTTTTGATTTTCCTACAGACTTTGTTTTAATAAGGGATTTAAACTTCTTGAAAGTTTCAAAAGCTTGGTATTTTATAGAAAGACAGTATATCCACATTTTAAAAAAATATCAACAAATAGCATGAAATATTGAAACCTAAAGTGGTTAGGTCTCATTGAGTGCACATATCGGTATGCACAAAGTCAATTTTTCCTTAGCCCAAAATGTACTATCTTTTAATGGTGATCTATGTTGTTTCCCCAAACAATGTTGAAATTTATCTACACCCTTCTTATAAGTGGAAAACCCCTAACCATATTGTATCGAATAAGTGTGTCAAGATAGCCAAAACTCACATGTCCAAGTATTCGATGCCATAGTTGAGTGATGATGTATCCTTGCTCTGAAGTGCTTAATCATTTCGTTGAACAAAATCCAACTAAAACAATCTTCCCACATCCGTATCTTTTGCAAAAAAAATCAAGCTTCTTGACTTATCTTGAATTAAGCACATATTTTTACCGCCTTTACAATCAAATTCAATTTCAATATTGTTATCTAATAATTGACTCACAGGTATATTTTTTGTTAAACCGGTGACATAAAGAACTTCATAGTAATTTTACAATTATGTTGTCAAGTGGTAGTGAAATCAACCAATGCCTTCAAAACTATAAGATGTATCATCACCCAAAGAGACATGATTTTTGGTGGGTGTTTTACTCATTGTAAAGAACCAATCTTTTTTCTGTCATGTGTTGAGTTGCACTGAAAGTTGACATACCAAATTTGATTTGTAGAATGGATACTTCATTTGATCATGCGGAGAATATAGGAAGTCATCATCATCAAATTGATCTTCTGTTTGGCTACATTTCCTTTTGAGGTGGTTTCTTTTTCCACTTTTGATTATTTTGTCCCTATTTAATCTATTGTTGGCATGATTTTGTTTTTGTTGGTAATCAATATTTTTACCACTTGTGATCCTTGTTGGAATGTGTTGTACCAACACTTCTTTAACTCATGTCCTTTTTACCACAAATAAGACATTTTTGTTGGTCCTTTTGGTCTTGTTGAGTATTAGCTTTCTTGAGCCTTTTTACTAGAATTAGCCTATTTTTTACCTTTTTTATTAGAAAAAGTGCCTGCTCTTGATTTGAGTAGTTGAGTGAATATCTTCCTCTTATTGTAGCATATTAACTAACTCTTCAAAAGTTGTTGTTTAACTAGTTATGTTTAATGTAGTCACACAAATCCTATAAGGAGGAAGAGATCTTAATACTATAGGAACAAGTGATGTTTCGATTACTTCTTCTTCTAAATCTTGAAGTGATGCATGTAAAGTTTCCACTCTTCTAAAAACATTTCAAATTTCTCAGTTGGTTGCATTTTCAAGTTTAATAGTTGACTCCGGAGATGAAGTATAGTGTTCTTATTTTTGTTCTCATAAATTTTTTTCAACTTGTCCCAAGATTATTTTGTTGTTGTGGCCTCACGAATATGAGGTTTCACCTCATCGAAACACTAAACACAATTATTAAGCGTGCTTTTTGATTTTCACTATAAAATGTAGCTTGTTGTGTAGCAATTTGTTGTAGATCTTATTAATTTGCGAAACAATGGACCATATATTTTCAAATTCAAGTTGTGCATGAATTTTTGTTTTCCATCTTCGGATGATTACCAAAAGCGTAAAAGTTGAGAATCGGCAAAAATAATTTGAGTGTCATAATTGCGGCCATTGTGAAAACCGATAAACAATAGAAGAAAATAAATTCAACACTTTTCCCCCTTAAAGCATGTACACCCCCAAAAATTATTTTATTCGAGTTTGGGCTCCTTTTCATCTGTTTAATGAATTTTTAGCACTGATTATTGAGCCCTATTACAAATTTGGCTCATGGACGATTTGCAAAAATAAAAATTTTGGACTCTTTTGCCTCTTTTCAAGTACAAAAAACCTCTAATTTTTGTAATCTTTACAAAAAAATCTTATTAAAAGCTGGACCAAGACGTAGAGTTCACAAAAACACACACTTTCAAAAAAATGACACCTCAATCGAGGTGCGAATTGAAAGTTATGACTTTTTAAATTTTGATTTCAATATCTTTTCGGGCCCCTTTCCAAAAATGGAATGTTTTTTCTATACATATAATTTTTCACAAATTCCAAAAATGGGGAAGGTGATGGTGTTCAATATTATAAATGTTGAAGTATACAAAGGCATAGAACAAGTAAGGGTTCAAGATTGAAAGTGGTATGAGAAAGCAAAGAAAGGTAGCTAAATTTATTAGGTTAATTAGTAATTTTCTTACTTATGAATAATATGAATAGTAGTATGTAATAATGACGATATAACTACCCAAAGTGTGTGATTTAGTGTCTACGTTTGCACCCGCTTTATGTTGGTGAGAAAAAATCTCGTAATATATAGTAGATAGATATGCATACACGATAACCATGTAGATTGATGATGAAAGTGTGCCGAGGGACAAGACCAAGCGTGGAGTGATAAAAATATGAAGTCTGGATGTTAAGGAGGAGAAAATGCAAAAAGTGGTGTGAAAATGAACCTAGAGCGGAAACACATGTGTAGATGTCACGATGTGCTTGTTGTTGATGTCGATGTTGTTGTTGGTGTTATGATGATGTTGACTACCACTTCCCATACGAATGTACTTGCAAAATAGAAGAACTGAAAAAGTAGTCAAATATGTATGTATGTGTGTAAAAAGTACGTAAAAATGTTGAAAATGTGAAAAGGAACATGTGCACCTGATCCATGATAAGGAAATAGTGTAGAAAGGATCATGAAGATGTTGTAGAAGACCGAGTTGTTTGGGAGATCTCATGCTAGTTGTCTTAAGTCGTGAGTTTTTGGGGTGATCTCACACCACTTCATGGAATAAGTGTGGGGAGAAAAGTCTAGTGTAGGCCATACAATCCTTAGCGAAGAAAGGAATACCACTTTGTAAATGGTGTGTACAAATGCAAGTGCTAAGGATTGTATGCCCTATAAAATTTGTTGTGTGGAGTTCTATAGTCTTCTAAACTACCAATCATTGTGTAACCACCCCTAGTTATAGGCATCTAAGAAAGGCATCGATGTGCTAAGGACTCAAGTTTGATTCTAAGCCCTATCTAAAACTGAAAATTGTGTCGTCTTGGTACCATGTTATGTTTTTTAATGGTTTTATAATGTTATACGAGGTTATTGATTCACCCAAATGATGCCCCCCTTGTTTGGGGTGCATACGATGTCATTGAAGGAGTATGTGGCCCAAAATAGGACCAACTTTTGTGCTGAAATTGTGGCCTACATGGGGAAGGAAATGTTCTTGGTAGAAATCAAGGCACATGCAAACAAAGTGGCTAGGAGAAAAGTGTTATTACAAGAAAAGAAAAACACACATGTATAAAATGTAAGCTAAGAAGATAATGTGTAAGCTATGATGTAATAAGACAATGTAAACACGTAATAAAACAATGTAGACCGTGGCGGGTCACACATATGGGACACAACTCACGATGTAGCAAGACAATAAAGGATGATATGGTGTAAGAAGAAGACAAGTGTGCACACAAGACAAAGGGAAAAGCCCACAAACAGTGGCAAAAAATGACAAATAAGAACAAGCAATGTAATAGACAACCATAGAAGTGAATAGGCATGTGTAACAAATTTTGCACATGGAGCACCTATTAGCATGTTAGAGAGATAAAGGTTATGTCAAAACATGTATAATCCGATAAAGTAGTGTGTTATGAAACAAAATGAAACAACAAAACCTATAATTTATGAAAGTGGATGCCCCCATGAGCCATTGTGAGACTGGTAATAGGAACAACACTAAACATACATCTTTGCATGTAAGAGATCTCTAGAATATGCAATCACAACTAGAAAGGACAAGTAATGTGCATGTGTGTATGATAAATATAATGACATACAATATATCTAATTATCATGTGTAATAATATAATCTTGTAAAAGCATAAGTAAACAAGAGTAAATACACCACGATATGTAGTATGTTGTGGATGGGATAGAATTAAATGTAGTGTGAATTATAGGAGCAACATGCCTCTGGGTGGATGTGTATTATGTAATGAGGTTAATTTATTTATTCCCCCTCAACAATAAAAAATGAATCGTAAATGAGAGTGTGTCATCGGAAATGGTTTGAATGGGTGTAAAAGAGATTTGATCATCAAAGTCAAAGTGTAGAGTATAAAAGTGAGTGAATGATTGAGTTGATTAAATGTGTGAGTGTGATGAGGTCCATTTGAGATGTATACCCTCATTAGTCAAGTATGGACCATGGAACTAGAGTGTGTCATAGGGTAATGACCACAACGTGAAGAAGTATATGTTAAAAATATGTCTATTGAATGCATATAGTAGACATTTCGAAAAAGAGATGTGATAAGGGCATGATGTATGAAGCATGTCATGTGTAGTGTGTAGTGTGCAAGGTTCATGTGTATAGGATGCCCTCAACATTCAAGTGTGAACCATAACATGAGAGTGTGTCATCAAATAATGAGGATACAAGTGTGTATGAATATGTATATGGCGTATGTGATAGACTAGATGTGAAGTGATGGGAAAATAAGACACTTGTTGATGTTATGAGGGGATAGGTGCAATTCTCCCAAATATGTGATGAGAAGAAAGGTCAAGTGTCATTGTCTAAAATATTGTCGGTGTATAGATCAAATATAACCAGAGTTGCATTAGAAACTTGATAGGAAATAGTATGAGGTGGATCATATAGAGATCCATTGCGACGTAATGTGTACACGGTCATTACATACTCTTCATTGGTGAAGGTGTTAGCGGACATCTGTGTGCGTAGCGAGTGATATTTTGAGAATGGCTTGGAGATGAATCAATACCAATAGAAACACCACTGAATGGCATGGGAAAAGTTATATAAGTGTGACTGGAGTCTAAAGAACCTCCAATATAATCAAGACAATATTTTTTAGTTTTAATGGAGAAGTGAAGGGGCTATGTGCAATGAAGATTGCTAAATGAAAAACACGAAGACCATAGGTGGTTGTAATGTGAAAATAGCCATGATAAAGATGAGGTGAGTGAGGCGGTGGTAAAATATCATTAAGCATCAATCCAAGCCTAGTTAAGCCATCATATGTGTAAATAGTATCAAAAAAAGTACAATCCACTGGAATATGATGCCAATAAGATTTTTGATTAAGAGCATGCATGTGAAAGGAGGTGGTATAGATGTAGACTTCTCAGGAGAGGGTGAAACAACATCCAAAGTATGGATAGACCCCTGGTAAAGTACCATAACATTAGTAGAGGGATGGGTCTTGAATTTGTATTCACGGGACAATCGGCCACAAAAGTGTCATTGAAATAGGAGTCATTTACATCAATAGGAGTGAACTTAAGCTTTCATCAATAAGTTCAATAATATCAAATTCATCATAAGATTCATTAGAATCATCTATGTTGGCATTTTCATTTGTATAGTTGCATCGAGGATATTGGTAGGAGGTGTAGACACCTATAATTTAGCTCGAGAAATTTAAATATTTAAATTGTACTCTTTCCACAAATTTGACATATAAT
Organism: Taxus wallichiana var. yunnanensis; assembly: GCA_018340775.1. Taxonomy (NCBI): domain Eukaryota; kingdom Viridiplantae; phylum Streptophyta; class Pinopsida; order Cupressales; family Taxaceae; genus Taxus; species Taxus wallichiana. The sequence goes on along the minus strand of CM031240.1, from coordinate 894,595,694 downwards.
CAATATCACACATTTTCTCTATTATCATCATTAATTAATTACATTACGTTAATTAATTAATTCTTCATCCAATAATATGACACCAATTAATGACCTTTCTAATTAATCAACTCTCCTTTCTATCTAATTAATTAATTATTTCTAATTAATTAAGCTCTTATTTCTATCTACATTAATTAATTATTTTAATTAATTAATACCCATATTCTATCTAGATTAATTAATTAATTCTCTTCAAATCCCCCATGGGTCAGTCACTAAAGGACAAAATAAACTCTCCTAAGTTTGACTCGACCCTTTCTAAACCTTCCTTATCCATAGCTTAACCCAACCTCTCCATTTATCCCACATGAAGAGGGATGTAGAGATTCTTCTATTATTTACACCTACATTCCTAAATGAGCATAGAGCATACACTATAGCCATTTATCATCTTTGAGAATTCTTCCATTAGAAGATCTTTGCCTTCTCCATTTCTTGTATTCATCCACCCAAGTTTTGAAGTCATATGGAGATATGTCAAATGGTCTTGTAGCCATGATTTGACAAGACTCCATTCTTAGAAACCTTGGGATTTCAAGCACATAATCAACTCTTTGATTGTTAGAGGTCTACCTAGGTTCAATCTCATCTTATTTTTAGCATTCAATAAGAGATAGAAGTTAGTTTATTTAGCATATTAGCTTGAAATGTTCATTTCATGTTTAATGTAGAAATGTTGATAGGTTAGCTTTGTTTAAGCTCTTAGCATGATGATGCATAGGTTTAGTTTAGTATTGTATTGAAGCTACTAGGTGTTAGTTTCAAATTTACTTGCATTACTAACTATTTCATGCATACATATGGCATGCCTGGTGGGACTTACTCCATTGTCCTTTGCACTTAATTTCAAGTTTTTGTAGTTAAGTTTCAATTTTGGTTACTAACCCTCTTTTACACATATTGATCTAACTTGTTTTTCTTAACTTGTTTTGTTGAGTTTTCATGTGTTGAGTCTTCCTTGTAGGTATAAAGGAGGTGAAGTGCTGTCAAAATTGGAATTGATGGGAAAATTTCAAGATTTCTCCATGTTTTCATTTTTAGATCTTACTTTTTCAACATTCTACATGCTAGTTTTGTCAATTTCTTGAAAATCTTAAATTCTTGAGCATGTAGGTTAGTGTTTGATAGTGTTGAGTCTTATATTTACATATTAATGTGGTGGGTTGCTGTCAAAATTAAATCTTGGTGAGAAAATTTCAAGATTTCATCATGTTTTCATTTTTAGAGCTTACTTTTTCATCATTCTACATGTTAGTTTTGCCAATTTCTTGAAAATCTTAAATTCTTGAGCATGTATGTTAATGTTTGATAGTGTTGAGTCTTCTATTCATATATTAATGTGATGGGTTGTTGTCAAAATTGAATCTTGGTTGGAAAAATTTGACCATTTTACAGATTAAGGGACGTTTTTTTGACATTTTTTGAGTGCATGTCAAGTGCATACCGTGAGCATAAGAGCATATGTGTAACCCATCTTCCGAAGGCCATAAATTTTCTCCCAAACTCGAAATGACTCCATTTTTTTGTGTTGGAAAGGTATTGAAGTTAACTATGCAATGAAAATATAAATTTGGATTTATACTTACATAGAAATTGTAGGTTTTTCTTTTATTTTAAAACTGGTCATTTTCTAACATGTCTAATGTTTTGATGAATGTTGTATTTCCATGCTTTACTTGATTTAGACCAAAGCGTGTGTATGCTCTTCTCTTGCACCTTTTGGTGATCTTGAGAATCAAAAACAACTTTGATCTCTATCTTTTTAACATTGGGATTAAACTTGGAAATTTGATTATTCATTTTGCTTAAGGGAATGAACCTTTTACAAAGCATTTTTCAATGGTCCTTTGATTTGAAGTTTTCCATTTCTATATAGTTGGGCTAAAGTTTGTGTATGCTCTTCTCTTGCACCTTAGGGTGATCTTGAGAATCAAAAGCAACTTTAGTCTTCATTTTATAACATTTGGTAAATTGGAAACTTCATCTTTCTTTTGGTTTAAGGAATGAACATTTATCAAGCTTTTTGTATGGTTCATTGATTGCAAATATTTTCTTTACTTTTTAGTTGGATTATTTTTTGTGTATGCTCTTCTCTTGCATCCTTGGATGATCTTGAGAATCAAAAGCAACCCTTAATCCTCTTTTAAATAATGTGATTTTCTTGGAGAACTACTAACGCTTGAGTGCAAGACCTAAAAATGCTTGTTAAAGAAAGGAGTTGAAACAAAATTAAACTACTAATATAATTTTCATGCAGGTTGCAAAAGGTGTTCAAGAAAACCACATCCAATTTAAAAAAGATAAAAACACACCACACCATAATCAACACACTGTATTTGCAGGTTGGATAAGGGTACGTCCCATCCGCTTAAAACTAGGACATAACCCCTTTGGCATAAGCCTTAAGCTACAACAATGGGGGTGGTCCTAGGAACCCCAAAGTAGTCCACACAAGAGGGAACCTTGTGGATGAAATGGGAAGTGCTCCGCACAACCTACTTGACTAGTATTACCATTTGTGAGATTTAGCATCACAAGTCATCCGTATGATGACCCTAGTGAGAGTACATGATGGACACATTTATTTCCCCATTGTGCTTGAAGGGGGTAAAGTAAAGCCGAGATACTCCCAAATTAGTTAGTGTGACTTTTTGGGTAAATCGAGCTCGCTTAAGATGGTCTTGGTGACACCTAGTTGAGTGAACCACCTAGGAAGCTATCTTTGACCAGGAGCCCACTTGGACCACATCAAAGCCAATTTGAGTTGAGAGCTATTGTTCATCATGAAACATGTGAAGCGTTACTTTTTCTTAGTTTTTCACTTGCCCTAAGGTGAGGTGAAACTCTGCCAAAGTGAGGCCAACATTTTTCAACCCCAATTGATCTACTTCCTTCACTTTCTTTTGACACTTTGTTGATCAAAAGAAGAGTGACTACCTTTGCATTATCAATTGATTGTTTCACCACTTTTTGTCCATTTACACCCATCCATGTTTGTGGTTGGGTTGTTAAATGTCTAAAGTGTGTGGAGACATTTTCATATCATTGGTAGCCTTTTTGATCTTGATACCCAAGTCAAGATCATCATCGTAGTTAGGCTTGGTTCATCACTTTGATTCTCCTTTGAATGGTTATCTTGTTTATATCGTGACACTACAATTTTGGTATTTACGTCTTGTTTCTTGTAAACTTGCCTAAATATCTATATTGTAAGGTTACGTTATATACACTTTAACAATTCCTAGGTATACTATCGCTTTAGTTTGATTTCAATTATTACCTCGATTCTAAAGAGTGTTAAGTGTTACCACTTGTGCGTGTTATATCAATATCATCTTGATATTAATACCTTACTTTCTCATAAAGTTTGGTTAACATATCTTGGTGAAATTGTTGTGTCACTCACAATCGTAACTAACACCCTTTGGAATATAGGTCTTGATTGAATTTGGGCTTGCTTCTAGTATACTTTGTTTGGAGGTCACGTTAACTTCTTGTTATTACTTACGCCTTGTTCATTTCTTTGAACTCGACATAAGTAGGGACATTTTGTTAATCATCATATGACACCAACTACCTTTTCAAAGAAAAATTTAGGAAGTACTTCATTTGATTATTTGGTTTGAAACTCAACATTGTGTGATTGATTCTTGCTTGGCTCATTCATTTAAGAGAAAATTATTGTGTCACGTTGGTTCTTTGACATTCATAACATACCTTAATTTCTTGACATTCCTTCTTTTCACTTAGGTTTGATAAAAATATTTGAACACATTCACAGATACCTTAGTGAACTATTACACGTCATGGCTCCTAAAACAAGATTAGGACTCAAAAAAAAGCTTTGGAAAAAGACAAACACAAACTTGGGAAGCCTCAAATAAACAAGGGTCAAACCCTTTTATTGGCCATGATCTTGGGCCTTTATTCTCTATAGAGAAAGAAGTAGAAGAAATGATAGATCATAGTGGTGATGAGTTGGAATCACCACATGCAGAGTTTGACTTCAACCCCACCTTGTTAGATGAATTCATTTTTAGAAACAAGGATCGGGTACTGGCACGAGTTGTGGAGTTGGGAGCAGAATGCCTATCGAACAAGAGGCAATCCCACCTACAAATGATGCTAATGAAGAGGAGAAACCTCTTATTAACATGGATGATATCTTAACACATGGACATGCTTCTACTTCTAACATGGGAAATGATAATGCAAGTGGGATATAGAATACCTTTCCTTAAAGTACCATGTAAAGTCAGAATAGAACATGAAAATGTTGAACAACCTCTGCAACATGAAGAAGAAGAGGAACCTTTGAAGAAGAAGTTCACTATTCAACAACAAATTAGCAACCTTAGTTGACAATTGGCTTTGTTAACATCTCATGTACAAAAAGAAACAAACAAGAATGTACAAAAACAAAACCTAAGGTCAAAATTAGTGAACTTCAACTGGAAAATCAAGGAGAAGACAATATGGAACATCATCATGTATATATCCCTGCTTCTCCTACCAAAGAACAATTACTCACTCAAGAAATGCAATCTATGAAAGTGACACTTACAAGCCTCCAAGAGAGCACTATGGGGAATAGCAGAAAATATCAATATGAAGAGCTATGTCCCTATCCATTTGAAAAAACTATGATGCTTCAACCCTTCCCTAAAAAGTTTGACATGCCAAAATTTGACAAATATAGAGGGAAAGGTGACCCATGAGACCATGTAAAATATTTTTATATGGCATGCCAAGAAGTGGCCTACAAGTGACAACTACCTCATACGACTCTTTCCAAAGAGTCTAGGGGCCAAGCCTTGGAATGGTTCACTCGCTTACCCCGTGGGTCTATTTTTACATGGCCTGAACTAGAAGAAAAAGGTTTGTATGACACTTCTCATACAACATAGAAAGTGACATAACCATGGCAGACTTGTGTGGCACTAAACAACGTCCTAATGAGACATTTGCTAGCTTCCTACAAAGATGGAGAGGGATAGCTAGTCGCTTCCCTTGTACATTCCCGAAAAATAGTTGGTGAGTATCTTTGTGCCCAATCTCAACCCAGACATCACTTTTCATCTACAAATGCATTGTGTTCACACCTTTGAAGAGGTTATTGAAAAGGGAATTCAAATAGAGAAAGCCCTTATTGCAAAGGAACCATTAAACCACACTCTAAGGATAACCAAAATGCAAAACCTATGGAAAAGCCAAAAATATTCAACAAAAACAAGAACGTGGTGGGAGATGGGATCACAGATTCCAAATGCGTGTAATGCAAATGGTTCAAACTGGTCAACCTTTTAAATTGACCAAAGGACCTATTCAACCACCACCTAAATGTAGAATGTTCACTCCTCTCAATGAGCCTTTTTGGCCATATTGAAACAATTGGATGTGGCTCACATGGTGACTTATCCCATGACACAACCCTTTGATGAAAATGCTCCAAAACCATCATGGTACAAAGAGCATGACTATTGTGAATTACATCGTGTCAAGGGACACAAAATAGACAAGTGTCTATGACTTTGTCATTACATCCAAGACCTCATCGAAAATGGGGAGATAGAAGTGGATACCCTGAGAAAACTCAGATGCCAAATGAAAAGATGGGAATATTCAAAGAACCATTCCCTAAACATGGTAAGTTAGATGAGAAAAATCCGGATCGAGGAGAGTCATCCTAGAGTTACAAAGTGGTGAATTATCTATATACCAAGAAGGACAATAATCATTATGATTCACTCATTGGATGTATCCACTCTCCTAGTGACCATGTGAACACCATTCAAATCAAGGGAAAGATTGCATTGTGGTAACAAGGCATGCCTGCCTCATGATTCTTGAACCCTCTCCTTGAACCCCACAAGATGGTAGGTACAACCTCTTAGAACAACTTGAGAAGACATCTGCCAAGATTTCAATCTTGGATCTTCTCAAAATATCAAATGTACATAAGGAAATTTTGTACAAAACTCTTCAGGGGTCAGGAGTGCCACTAGAAGTAGATCCTACACATCTTCAGGTTGTGGTAGCCAACATTGTCCCAACTGAGTACATTTCCTTTAATCATAGGGAGATCCCTATTGAAGATCCAACACATAATCTCCCCTTGTATATTGAGGTATTCGTCACCCACCGAAAGATAAAATGGGTGCTTGTGGACAATGGATCAAGGTTGAATATATGCACATTGAAATTAGTTAAGAAATTGGGACATACAGAAGAAGATCTTGAGTCCCACATCATTACCATAACCGCTTATGACAATGTGGAAAGGGATCAGAGTCCTGGCACAATCACATTACCCATGGAAGTAGGACCCACTTGTCATCACATGAAGTTTCATGTCTTGGACTTGGAACTCCCATATAATATGCTTCTTGGCCGACCATGGATTCATGCCATGTAGGCCATGCCATCAACGTTCCATCAATGCATCAAATTGAAACATGAGGGACACACTATCACGATACAAGGAGATCTAGAGCCCTTTGCTCACTATAGAGCTCTCAATAGTTTTACGCGTAAGGGTGCCTATACGTGTCCCTCTGTTGATATAGTTGTTCCTCTTCAATCTGAAGCCATGGAGTCATGAGTAGATTCAGATTCCTAAGTTCTTGCACCCATGATGCTTCTACATCAACTTCTCCCTTTTGATTCATGGGAGATGAAGGTTCTAGAATATGGTTGTGGGGAGTATAATGTGCAACAAGCTCTTTTGGTTTTAGACCTCTCATTGTCACCTAAAACTAGAGGCCGACCCAACTATCATTTTAGATGGCCTAGAGATGAGCAAACTATTGGGTCATTTTTACTGGAGGGTTGCTCGCTGAAGAGAAATTGTTGGACCCACCTATGACTTGGGTCCGGAAGATACTCAACCAACTTGCTACCAAATCCTTGAGTATGAGAAGTCTAGCCGAATGATGTATTCCATGGGCTACAAAGGTCTAGGATGCAGAAAGAATGAGCAAGGACCAAGAGAACAGTTCCTCTCCCACATTTCAAGATGGAAAGGTATGGACATCAGAATTTGACCTATGGATCACACCCCAATGATCAAGATGCCACCTATTCTGAGTGTGAAGATAGCTCTGATTATTTAGATAGTGATACAGATTCCCACTTGTAGCCAATACGAGGATCTTGCCTCCACAAACCTATTCATGAATACCATTTTCCTCACCATAACCCCTACTGAACCTAAAATTGACCTTGTTTACCCTTTCCTTGTCGAATGGGACCAACAACGTCATGTGCCACTGGATCTCTTTGAAAATGATGAAGCCATTACAGAATTCATGGGCATTCGAGATACAATTCCAATTGGAGACCATAAGAAGGGTTTCTACATTGACTTAGATACTGTGCATGTACTTTGGTGAGGAAGTTGAGCTTCGTGGTCAACAAAACTTGAGAAAAAGTGAGGGAAAAAGTTCCAATGAAAAGCCTCAACAAAAACAAAAGTCCAAGTCACACAGTGAAAACCTCTTTGAGCGTTGGTGACAAACAAGTAAAAAAATCAATGGACAAGAAAAGTGACCACACCAAGGGTGAAAATATCATAGAGACACCCTTGGAAGAAGATCTCAACCTTCCTCTCGATCCTACGCGTATGGAGGATTTTTCAAAAATGCTAGTAGAAGAAACCATTGATGTGAATATTGGAACAGAAGATGATCCAAAGATAGTCAAACTAGGAGCTTCACTCTTAGCATGGGAACAAAAACATTCACCATGCTTATGTGGGAATTTGTAGATGTATTCGCATGGTCCTATAAGGATATGTTGGGCTTGGATCCAACTTTGGTAGTGCATAACCTAGTAGTGCACGCAGATGCCAAGCCCATCAAACAAAAGCTTAAAAATGCATCCATGGGTGGCCCTTCTAGTTAAAGAAGAGTTAGAAAGATTGTTAGTGGTGGGCTTTATTCGACCTATTGATTACTCAGAATGGATATCAAACATAGTCCCCATAAAAGAAACCTTGTCGGGATAAGAATCTATATGGATTTTAGAGACATTAATAAGGCATGTCCAAAGGATGATTTCCCATTGCCCAATATTGATATGATTGTTGATTCAACTGCAGGATATGAAATGTTATCACTTATGGATGGATTTTAGGCTACAATCAGATCAAAATTGTAGATGAGGATCAACACAAGACAACCTTCACAACCCCCTTGGGAATTTTTGTTATCAAGTAATGCCCTTGGCCTTAAAAATGTAGGAGAAACTTATCAAAGGGAAATGACCATGATTTTCCATGATATGATTCATGACATCATGGAAGACTATGTGGATGATATCCTTAGAAATCCAAGACAAGAGCAGATCACCCTGAGATCTTGTGGCGTATCTTTGAATGCCTGCGGGAATACAAAGTCAGATTAAATCCTAAGAAGTGTGTGTTTGGCGTACTATCAGGAAATTTTCTAGGATTCATTGTATCTCAAAGAGGGATTGAGGTAGACCCACTAAATTTCTTTGCCATTACTAAAATGCCTCCTCCCAAAAACATCAAACAACTGTGCAGCTTGCAAGGAAAGATACAAGCCATCCGCCACTTCATTTCCCAACTTGCCGATAAGTGTCATTCATTCACTCACCTACTTAAAAAGGATGTTGCCTTTATTTGGGGACCAGAGAGCAATAACAAGCCTTTCACCTTGCTTAAGTAGTACTTAGCCAATCCACCTGTCCTCATGCCTCCAACTCTGGTGAGCCACTCCTGTTGTATATTTCTACACACAATTCGCTATTGGTGTGTTGCTAGCCCAATATGACCTCGGCCATAAAGAAAAAGTTGTGTACTATCTCAGTCATACTCTCATTGCTTATGAGCTCAACTACCCTCAGATTGAAAAATCTTGTTTGGTTGTAGTTTTCACCTTCCAAAAACTTTTCCATTACCTATTGAACACTAAAACCAAGCTTATATCCAAAGTTGACCCGCTTAAGTACCTATTGTCAAAACCCACCCTTACAGGTAGAATGGCTAATTGGATCATTCTACTAAGTGAATTTGACATTGAGTATGTGCATCAAAAAGTTGGTAAAAGGAAAGTACTCACTGATCAGTTAGCAGAAGCACCATTACTAGGGACAGAGCCTGTAAGTCTGGAGCTTCCAGATGCTTCATTATTATATATTGAGGAATCTATCATGTGGCAAGTGCACTTTGATGGATATTTTACTTTTCATGGTTCGGGGGCAGGTGTGGTTTTAATTACTCCTTCAGGTGACCCTATACCTCAAGCTTTTTGCCTTGGTTTTCCTTGTACAAATAACATTACGGAATATGAAGCACTCATCACAGGGATGAAATTGGAAATCAAATGGGATATCCATCATGTTAAGATCATTGGTGATTCACAATTGATCATCAAGCAAGTTAACGATGAGTATAAAGTCAAGGATGAGAAACTCATCCCCTACAAAAAACTGGTGGAAACCTTGAAAGAGTATTTTGTGCGTATCACATTCGAGTAGATTCCAAGAGCACAAAACAGATCCGCAGATGCTATGGCCACCATAGGTTCTATGCTATGAATTCCACCAGAGAGCAATGACATGTCGTTCTTTGTTGAGAATCTATGCTGCCAACCTGCGTATGATATGCCCGAATCATGTTTGGCTTGTGAATTTTTTGGTCCCTATTCCCCATGGTATGTGCACATCTATACTTATCTTAAACACAACACCTTCCCTCCTGACATCTCCCATCTCAAAAAACAAATCCTTATCCACTAGATAGCCCATTATACCCTCTTAGGAGATACACTCTATCATCATGGCTATGATGGGAATCTATTGCATTGTCTAGATGTAGTAGAGTCAGTCCAAGTGATTAAAGAGGTGCATGAAGGGGTGTGTGCCCATACAAATGGAATGGTTCTAGCTAAGAAATTGTTGAGAGTAGGCTACTATTGGCCTACTATGGAAACAAATTGTTGTAACTATGTAAGGAAATGTGTATTATGTCAAAAGTATGGAAATTTCATCCATGCGCCATCACAACCATTGCAGCCAATCACAACCCCATGGCCATTCTCCAAATGGGGACTAGATTTAATAGGAAAGCTCACCCCTACCTCATCTGATGGTCATACTCACATCATCACACTACAGAATATTTCACTAAGTGGGTGGAGGTTGTTCCTTTGACTTATGTTACAGGAGCTCAGATTTCAAAGTTTATCATGAATCACCTTATCTATCGCTGGTATGGCATTCCTATGGCCATAGTTACTGACAATGGAAAATCATTCAAGAACAAGATAGTGAAGGACCTTTGTCATTGATTTCAAATAAAATTGAAATGGTCTATGCCATATTATCCACAAGGTAATGGGCAGGCTGAAGCCACTAACAAAACATTGGTTGAATCATGGAAAAGATGGTGAGTAAGACAGGTCACAATTGGCATTTGCAAATTCACCCAACCCTTTGGGCTTATAGGACCTCCATTCACACTCCTACTGGTGTGACACCCTATTCCCTAGTATTTGGAACTAAATCCATCATCCCATTGGAAATTGAGCTTCCTTCCTGAGAATATCTCTTAGGGATTACCTAGACAAGGATGAGGATTATAGAGTGGGCTAGGCTGGCAGAATTAGAACTCCTGGATGAAAAGTGCATCGTGCCCTTAACCATCTCAAAGTGTATCAAAAAAGAGTCTCTAGAAATTACAACAAAAGGATCATACCTCATCAGTTTGAGGTTGGAGATTTGGTCATGAAAGAAAATCAGTTCAACACAAGGCAGAAAAAGAGAGAAGAAAGGAAAGTTTGAACCGCATTGGTTAGGACCTTACGTCATTGTGGCCAAATATGGTATGGGAGCATACAAACTTTCCCATCCCAATGGTGATGAGCTCATGAACCTATGAATCCATGCACCTTAAGTGGTTTTATGCTTAAACATGGTGCAAAAATCAGAAAAGAAAACCAAAAAAGAGTAAAAATGATCAAAATACAAAAAAATTAAAATAAGAGAAAAAGAAAAAGAGAAAACAAGTCATCCATATGTGAAAACCACAATTGTGGCACGTTGGATAGGTCCCTTGGTGAAAACTGGTTTCGGTGCCTTGGGAGGATTCATTGTTCACAAGCATCTTACATCTGGAGGGTACTTTTACTTAGCCTAGGGCTAGTTCCACGTCTGCATATGAGATTCCCTATGAACCTATCTATCAAGCCTTGATCCGGATTTTTCTCCTCTTGATTAATCTGTGAAGGGATGGTCTTTGCATATTCCCCATCTAACGTTGGGGGCACTTCTGTGACTTCACCTTCCTATTTATAAGCATGTGGTGCCTGCCCTTGTATATTCTCTATCTAACATTGGGGGCATCCACATTTCTTGGTTACCTATGCGTAGCTTCCTTAGAAAATCAAAAAAACAATAGAAAATTGTTTCACAAAAACAAAAAACAATAGAAAATTGTTTCATAAAAACACAAAAAAAACAATAGAAAATTGTTTCACAAAACAAAAAAGTAGCTTCACAAAACAATCTTGCAAAAACATAACTTTAGTTTACTTACTTTATCTTGTTTCTTGCTTTGTTTGTGTACATTGTTTTCTTGTATAGTTGTTGCTTGTTTGTACATTTGTATAGTTTATTTCTTAGACATACTTTGGTAAGTTTTGTCTTTTCTTGCTTAGATTAGATTCATTCTTACTTGTACATATGCAATGTGTTTTTGCATGCTTGTAAATAATTGTACATAGTTGTGTTAATTCATGATTGGTTGGCATTGTGTATTTTGTTAACATTTGATTGTGTTTTCTTGTTGCATGTACATAGTTTTGTTATCACATCATCATATCTCCATCAATATCATCACATCTAACATCATCTATACATCATATAAATAAAAAGCTAAGTATACATCACACATGAATGCTAAGCTAATCATCACGTATCGTATCATCACATGGGGAAAGAGGGATCACAAATATCAAAATCTATCCCCCACACCAATATCATCATGTCATCCGTCCACTAATCTAGAGCATCACATGTACAATACAATTGATATCATCTATGGATCTATCATGTCAAAATCAAACACATGTGGTACAAACATCTCAACTATCATCATGATACATACAAAAGTGTGAAATCAAACCATATAACATCACACTCTAACTCTTCTTCTACTCATCATGAATAGTTATTTTATTTAAATAATTATTTTCCTTACTTTTTTCCATGTTGGGGCATTATTTGCCATCTGGTACTCATTTCTTCTCACTAGGACAATTTTATTGCTCCTAGGCAATATCCCTTCTTCTACACACTCCATCGAATAATTATTTTTATTAAATAATTATTTTGTTAATATTTTCCATTGTGTTGGGGCATTATTTTCCACATGTTGCTTCTTTCTTCTCCCTGGGGCATTTCTTTTGCTCCTGGGAGATTCTTGTTGATTCTTCTAACTTCTTCTCTATCCAAACTATAAAAAAAAAAAAAATCAATTCAAAATCCAAAAAAATTTCAAAACTTTTTCAAAAATCCTAAAAATTGTAAAATTTGCAAAAATAGGTAAACCAACTCATAGCGGCTGAAACTCATGTCTTGCATGGTATTCATTCCATATCTTGTTATAATTTTCACATGTTCACAAATTAAATGACTCATGGATCATCTAACTTACAACCATTTGCAAAGCTAGCCTGCTTGCTTCATCGGTACTCTGGGGCACATCTAGTTGCTTGATACTGTTTCGTTGTAGCACACTACGCTTTTCATTGGACCCAGTGTCCTTCATCATCTTCCCTTGCATGTATCCTTCTTGGGCATCATTTTTAACCCTTTTCATCAATCATGAACATTTGGGGATCTTCAGCTTGATAACAAAACATTTTTACAACCATCTTGACCATTGTTGGTTGGAATATGTGTGTTTGTACTTGTTTTCCTTGTTAAATGAGCTTGTTTCCTTCTCATATTGCATTGCTTTTCATATGTTGCATTGAGTGGGTGTTTCAGCAATGGAAAATTGTTCGTAGTATGGATTTTCATGTCATCCTACTTTTTTCGTATGCTTATATTTTTAATAAGGACCGATGTAGATCTTTGGCAATATGATGACAATAAAGTTGTTTCAATACACTGGATGAAAGCTTTGCTCTTTTCTTTCCATCTATCATTCCTCTTCTACATCATTCTCCTATCAACACTATTCTTCTTATTCACCTAGGGCATCTTGCTCCTACCCATTCTTCTATTTCCTTTCTCTCACCTTTTTTTTCGATTATCGATCACCTTCTCTCATCACCCCATCGACACTCAAGGGGGCATCTCTCACTTCTACTAATTTTTCTTCTACGTCTTCAAAATTTTATCTATCTACTATCTTTGAAGTGGCATCACTTACACCACCCCAAAGAGGGGAAAATGTAGACACCTATAATTTAGCTCGAGCAATTTAAATACTTAAATTACACTAATTATACCCTTTCCCACAAATTGATGACATATCATCAATATCACACATTTTCTCTACTATCATCATTAATTAATTACATTACGTTAGTTAATTAACTCTTATATCCAACAATGATGCCAATTAATGACCTTCCATTAATCAACTCCCCTTTCTATCTAGATTAATTAATTATTTCTAATTAATTAAGCTCCCCTTTCTATCTACATTAATTAATTAAGTTTTTAATTAATTAATTATTTTTAATTAATTTCTATCTAGATTAATTAATTATTCTTAATTAATTAATTCTCTCTTCTATTTAATCAATAAATCATCATTTATTTGATTAAAATCCTCTCATAGTCTAAATCATGCTAACTATTCCTCTAAAAAGCTTCTATAAGCTTACACACCTATTAATTAATCACTTTGGTTAATTAATAAATCCCCTCAAACCCCATGGGTCACTAAAGGACAAAATAAACTCTCCTAAGGTTGACTTAACCCTTTCTAAACCTTCCTTATCCACAACTAACCCAACCTCTCCATTTATCCCACATGAAGAGGGATGTAGAGATTCTTCTATCCATTGGGCTATATAAGGAGCCCTCCTCCTACCTTTCTATTTACACCTACATTCCTAAATGAGCATAGAGCATACACTATAGCCATTTATCATCTTTGAGCATTCTTCCATTAGAAGAGCTTGCCTTCTCCATTTCTTGTATTCATCCACCCAAGTTTTGAAGTCATATGGAGATATGTCAAATGGTCTTGTAGCCATGATTTGACAAGACTCCATTCTTAGAAACCTTGGGATTTCAAGCACATAACCAACTCTTTGATTGCTAGAGGTCTACCTAGGTTCAATCTCATCTTATTTTTAGCATTCAATAAGAGATAGAAGTTAGTTTATTTAGCATATTAGCTTGAAATGTTCATTTCATGTTTAATGTAGAAATGTTGATAGGTTAGCTTTGTTTAAGCTCTTAGCATGATGATGCATAGGTTTAGTTTAGTATTGTATTGTAATTATAGTCTTAGGCCCAAATTTGAGATTTAATGATGGTTACTACGCATGTGTGGGTAGTTAAATCGTAGCCACAAATAAGAGTAGAATTCGTAGAAATTAGATTATCATTAATGCCCAATTATTTGAAAAGGAATGAAAACATAGGTTGAAAATCGATCTATTAAAAATAAGTACATGTTTAATGCAAGTGGTGCTTAACATGATAGCGGTGATAAGTAAAGGTTCACATGGATTTTCATTAGAAAATGGTGACATATCCTTATTAGTGAATTATATATCACGTGGAAAAAAATTTAGAGACTTAATGAGGTGTGTGAAGGCTACCAAATAATTATCTCTTGTTATATGAATAGAACAAAGGGTGACCTCTAATGTTTGATGAAAATTAGGAAAACTCCACAATAATTCATAAAGGGATATTTTGGCGAGCGTTTTCTTAAGTTGTTCAATAATATCATACCCATTAGAAGTAGTAAGAGGAGTTGAAGAAATGATGGGTAGTGGAATAGAAATGGGTGGAGCTGAAGGAGGATGAGTGCGGAGAGTAGTTAATACATTGATAGAAAGATCAACCTGAGGTGTAATAAAGTGAGGAGGATTGAGTACAAACTAGCATGAAATCAACAACATTATTAACCATGCCTGAAACCTTATTGGGTGTGAAAGAAGGATAAGATGATTAAGTCATGAATTGATAAAGGAAGACATATCCATAAGAAGAGGTTTTGAGCATCCGGGTTTACCAAAATGATTAAGCTAAAATGTGAATTTATAAGCCTAATCTGAATGTTATGGTAGCATTGAATGAATAACAATTAAGTATAGAAATTACACCCAAGCAACTAAGCTATAAATTATGAAACCCTAATTGGGAAAGGAGAGGAGAAGGTACTTAGCTAATTTACAATTAATTCGAACTATACCAAGGTACTAACTAGGTGAACATAGAAATGGGAGTGTTGCACGAGAGACCCAAAAAAATGTAGATATGGAGAAATAAGTAGAACCGGGGGTGTTTGGAGAGGGACGGGGTGCTCATGTCACCCCTAGACATGTTTCAGGGCACCTAGGTGTGTAGAAACGATCAAGAAACATTCTTTGATGGGTCACTATTTATTCACTATTGTTCACATTTTGTCGTTATGAGGTCACACCAAGATCGTCGAGGTCATTGGAAACTTGCAATGAAGTATGAACCTGCAAAACCCTCAAATAGACATTAAATCCTAAAAAGAAAGATACAGAATGAGGGGTCAAACTGTCATTAGTTATCACAATGGTGAACTTACGACTAATCATTACACTACATCTTAGACCCAATGTAGTTCTATGTGTGTGTATATGCGAAATCATGCCTAGGTGGCTCTTGTGCGTGTCGTACTTGATAGTGAGAAAGTAAGCTAGATGTAAAGAAATGTAATAGATGTGTGCATGGAATAGAATGAACTTCCCTCATATTAATTGTATGTAGAATAACAAAATCTTGTGTCCCTTGGATGGTGCTAGATGGATGAAACCTTATGCGGTGATAAATAATGCTTAGTGCTTGGTCCCTTATCATGATCACATAACATTATATTTATATGATTCCTTGGTTGAATTTTTTAACTAACCTCGAAAAGGATGACTACCAAAAATATAAGATGTGTAAATAGAGAAAAAGGACCCAAAAATGTGAACAAAGTACAAATGGGACAAGGGTTCCTAGAGGGGATAAGGGCACTTGGTGTTGGCGTCTTGGCCGAGTACTAGTGTCCAGGGATGATAAATGACGAAGTATAAAAAGTTAGAATGAGCAAGTAAGGGTGCACGACCAAAAGTGGTAACAAAAATCAAAGAAAGGTTTCTAAAGACATGAGTTAATTAGTACTCTTCTTACTTAGGAATCATATGAATAGTAGTATGTAATTAGGACTAGATAATTACGAAAAGTGTGTGATTTAGTGTCTACAACTAAATACCAAAAATGGATTTATGGGGTCACTACCAAAAGGGTTGATTATTGAATATTTCAAGGATTATATAAACTCATTGCAATTATTGTAATAATGTATATATATAAGAGTATTTAAAGGGGTATGGGAGTATAATGAGTAAAGGTGTATGAATGAGGATGAAAATGGAGTAGAAATATATACATATATATATGAATTTGAACTATGATATTTATTTGACTATATATATATAATCTAATAATCAAGTTTTATTATATGTGCATACATTAATGATTCTCTATATACATGGTATTATGATGCATTATTAAATCCATGTTTGTAATTAAACTTTGATTACACTTGCGAAGAATGAACTACTTAAACCTCAAAAACGTGTTGGTATTTATATCTACATATATAGATATTGGGGGTAAGGTTTATATGTGTGTACATTTGGAATTGATTTACTTGATAAAAGGTAGATAATTTTCAAGCGATACTTGATAGACCATGGTGTTATGCAAACATTGTCAATTTTCACTTCAAAAAGTGTTACATACATTTTGAAAATGGTACATATCACATGATACTATCCTAATGGATCCTAAAGAAGGCATATGTATATGTTGAGAATGTATAAGAGCATGAATATTTAAAGAAAATATATAATATTAAGGCTAAGTATATGGAAACATTTGAGCCAAATTAGGATGGGAGTATCATAAAGTGGAATGATGCAGTAATCAATCTTAGATATTTCTAGTGCAACATGTGAAAATTTGGTGTGCGGATCATGTGAGTTTGAAAGGAATATTAATTTGATTATCACACCAATCAAGAATCAAGTTTAATCAAACACCATGATGCATAAGATGAAAGATTCACTAGAATAACTTTACATAAAACCTTCATGAAACAAATGATTAAATATCATATATTATTATGGAACTCGATGAATTACAATGAGAATAAACTGCTTAATAGGCAAGGAATAAAAATCTAAGAATGTCAAGGATATCGTAGATCAAGCCATAAATAAAGGAAATAACTAGTCATCAAATAACTAGGTCAAGATAGATTTAGGAGAGAACTAGACATCAAGGATCTAGTCAATACCAGATCAGGAAATAAGTATACCATACAACTAGATAATATCTCCTAATATCTAAATAAGATAAAAGAAGGCCCACACACATAAGTGGTGAGGATAAATGTAATAAAGGTGAAATTTAAAGTACTAGGTGAACATGAGCTAAGGTAAATACCTAGCTAACAATCTTAGGATGGGGTATCATAGTGGAATGATGCGTAATCAATCTTAGATATTTCTAGTGCATCATGTGAAAATTTGGTGCATGGATCATGTGAGTTGATCGGGCATGATTGTGGCGTATTAAATTCAATCCCAAAATTATGGATCAACAAGACATCCATCTTAACATAAAGGTATGTAGACAAATAAAGAGAGGAAAAAAATCTCCTAGGCTAACTTACAAGGCAATGGACTTGGAGTATCTTAAACAAATGGAGACAAAATGTCATCGGAACAAGCATGCATAAATTTAATGAGGTATAAATCTATGGGTATAAGAACTTGATGGTGGGTAACACATCATCTAATGTTAATAACATGGAACTAATTCAATGAATCCATGCATGTTATATTTGAGCAAAGGAATTATATGTGATTTTGTCCTGAAGTTACAACAGAGTAAGAAAACTATAATACCACTTAAGGAAATGTGAAGAGGCTTGGAGTTCATGTGCCAAAAGTCTCAATCAACAATTGTGGGCTCACAATTTCTACCATACCTTGTGAATTTGGGTAGATGCATGGTTTGTGTGTGTGTGTGTGTGTGTGTGTGTGTGTGTGTGTGTGTGTGTGTGTGTGTGTGTGTGTGTGTGTGTGTGTGTATTTCTTGTGGCGAGCACATAGGAACATAAAAATGGTAGGGATTCAAGCTAATTTTGTGAACACGTTCTCTTTCACATCCAAGTTGGTAGAGTTAAACCCCTTACTACAAAGTATTAAGAATGAAATATTTGGGAATAGGGTCATAATGGAAGAAATAATGTTGAGGCTTCATAATGATGAGGGAATGGTACTACCAAGGATGTTTTAAGAAAAAAGTGATAATAGTGATTCCGGTGATGAATATGAAGTTATATGGATGGCGTAATGTAACCGGTAAAATAAAAGGAAAAATATGGCTTGCTAAATTTATGGAGAATTAGATGTTAATCATTTAAATTTTGAGATGTCATATGGATGCACGGATGTCATCGATAAGAAGGGAATATATAACATATCGTATAGTGAGCATTAAATTCTAAGAAGGTAAATATTGGAACCAAAAAGTGTTGAATGTTGTAACTTTTGGAGACTATTAGTTTGAAGTTGTAATAACTAAGATTGTATAAATTTTTATCTACTATGAAGACCTATTCCCAAGAATTTTCCATGATATGAAAGGATTACATCCATGATTAGGTAAAATACACATAAATTTGATTGAGGGCACCAAACTAGTGCACATAAGAACATACCAAATGAATCCAAACTTTTGTGTTAGGGTCAAGAAAGAGATAGATACAATGTTGATTGATGAAGTAATTTTTCCCATAAAATAATCAAAATTGGTAAGCCCAATGGTCATAAGCATTAAGAAATATGGGCGATGTTGTTGTTTACCCTAAAATGTGCAAGTTTCAAACATTTTGAGTTTTTGGTTAAGTGACTCATTTTCCTTGGTTGTATCTACTTTTTGTTGTCAAAATGCAAAAATCCCAACAGTTAGCCAATTTGGGCCTTGATTGGTCAATGCAGACTTTGGAGGAACAGGAGGAACCGCTCCTTCATTCCTTATGTTCCCTGCATCGCTACAATATCCACATTATATTGACTTAAAGTGTATGTCATATTTTTTTGGCCCATTAGAACTATTATACCATTCCATTTGTTCCCGATTCTCCCCATTTCTTTCACTCCTGTAGTGAACCCTTTTGCATCGGCCTTTTCAACAATTTCAATAACTCGTGGAATAGTTCCATCTTACCCTTTTTCCCCACAAGTTTGTTTTCTCATGCAAGCATTCTACCTTCCCTTATCGCGAAATTACGGGTATTCAAGGAACACATGGAACTCATTCTATTGTTCCTTTAGTTCATAGGATCTCTATCATATTGCATAATTTGTTGTTCCTCCATTTCTGCTATGATTGTCATGACCAATTTGTAAGTGAAAAGGGGTAAAAAGTGTTCCCACGAGTTTGGAATTATCCGTATAAGCTGTCCTCATCCTATAATCAATTCATTTGGTCAAATTTCTATATATATACCATCCATATTAGGTTTATTTTTCAGTTTTGCAAATTGAGTTCATTGTGCCTTGTCTACTTCCCTACTCCCATGCTCCAAAAGGGTATTTTGGTCATAACTTGGTCATTTTCATCCATTTTCAAAATTTTAAATTGTATTGGGACTGTTGTTCATCCTTTGATAACTTTTATTTTTTCATACTTTGATAACTTTGGTATTTATTTAGGTTTTGTTTCCCTCTCCTTTAAATACCATTCAAATTCACTTTCTAGCCCCATTTTCCCTGAGTTTCCAACAACCTTTCCATCATGAAGTTTCAATATGTAGGTTATGAGCATATTTCATACTTAGAAACCTATGCGCACTGATATAAGGGATAATGATGTCAAACACATAAACTTGGATGAATTATGGGATAGAATCACTGAGGATAGTCTCACCATCCTTTCCCAATGTGTTAAAAATAATGTATTATCTCATGTTGTTAACTTCCCCATCTCCACACAACGTACTAACACAATCCTAGCTTGTACATCTAACTTTGATCCCTAGACCAAAGAATTAAAAAATCCCCAAGGAAAATTTTCACTAAGTTGGATGCCCATCATATCAATGTAGCCTTAGGACTCCCAACCTTTTAAGATTCTAAGATCTTAACCAAGACTGGAACCCATATATTTTTGATATGAGCCAAGATAAGTATAAAACCATGATTGCCAAATCCTGGCTGAAATTCAAGAAGAAAGGGCCTTCCAAATTGCCTAAAACTCTCTATAGAATTGAATTCCTAAAAGAAATCTCAAATATAATCACATTGCTTACTAGAGTAATGGGTATTCCATCCACTAATGAATTTTAGAATTGAATGTTTGTATACATTAACATCATATATGAAGATAAAAAAGTGTTTGAATTGGGGGAAATTATCTATGAAAAATTGACTCAAAATTTGGTCAATGTACATCAAAGAAAAACATTTCACATGACTTCATACTTGATGTATACTATAGCAACATACTACGTATGGGTAGGGATATCAAAAGGGCGGGAAAATAAAAAAATGCGCAATGTATGAATCCTATAATCAACTCACCTATGAGAATCGTAGAATTCACCATATGAGATTAAATGATGAATTTACAATGTTCCTAGTTAGACTACTTGAGGGAAATGTGACTAAGAGAGTTTCCTCATAGGTTAGACAACTCATTTAGACATATGGTAGCCTTTTCATTCAATTCGGGAAGTTCTCGTACGTTATGACAAGCTGGGTTTGAGGGGTTATCAAATAAGATACCTATTTATTGCAATGAAAAGTTAGTCCTTGTGAGAGAGACAATTTTATGTGTTTCATAGAACCTACAAGGATACGATAATATCAGGTATCCAATTCCCCGTCCATTTGGGAAACTACACTTGTAGTCACCCTGATGCTCAAAATTTTGAGTGAACTATCTTTGAAATTTTTCCTCCATATATATCAGAAAAGGGATTCTTATGACATCAAGGGATACATTTCAAAGAATATAAGGATGGCCTATTATCACTTGCTAACATTTGAAGACTATTGGGAGGATTGTGCCGATGAATATAAAGTGAGGAGAACATATTTTTGCAGGTTGTCATTATAAAAATGAAGGACATCATGTTGTACATTATTCGAGAAGGAATGGAAGATGATGATTCTGATATCTATATAATACAATATATAAATTCCATTCAATTCACTCCTCTACCTATCATTGACTAGTCTCAAAAGGAAAAAGATAACCCCGATGAAATGAATAACCTCGGTGCTCGAGAATGAGGTATTGGTTCAATAGGAAAATGAAATAATGTAGAGAATCACAAAAAGCATCTTCTTCTCAAGATGCCTCCCTCCACTTCACAAAAGGATGTCCAAGCTCAAAAACTCCTTCCTCCTCTCCATTGCACTCAAAAAACCAAATTCTATGTAAAGAAAGACAAGGAAAAGAGTCCGAGAAGAAATTTGAAATACATGAATAAGGAGTGCAACCGGATAAAACTCAAGAAATGGTTGGTGAAGCTACCTTTGTGCTCGAAAAAATATCATAGCACTGTAAAATAAAATGAATAAGTAGTTGAGGAAAACAAGATGAAGAATAATAAAAAGAAGGTGAAGAAAGTTAAGAAGAAGATGAGGTTGAGATAATTGAGCCAGATTAAGGGAAAATAGAGGTTTTAAGGCCTAAGATGGAGGTTAGAAGGTCATCCTCTTCTTTCATTGAGACTTCCATTATTGAATCTCTTGTCTCTCAGCCTCCAATTTCCCATAAAGTTCTTACATTTCCACCTCCTTCCAATTATTTTGGAGATTCTTTCACATGGGTTCAACCCATAATTCATAACAAGAAAAGGAAAGCACAATCTCATATTATGGTACCTGAATATGATGTTGTTGCTACTATTCTTGGCACATCCCCTCCTCCTCCAAAGAAATCCAATACAACATCTCATCTAGTTTTTAATTCAAAAGGACAATAATTCTTAGAGATTGATAAGCCAAAGAAGATAAGAGTGAGAAAGATATATCTATCTTTGATCTGAGCTCACTAGGATCTCACTAGGGGAATCCACTCCTAAGGGTGAGGTTCATAACCTTAGGAGACTATTGTTAAGGTCATCGAGAGAGTAGAAAAAGGAAAAAAACTCAATGCAAACTTGAGGAGAAGATGTAGGTTATATCTAAGTTCATCAATTATTTCCTCTCCTCTAGATAAGACTCCTCTTGATCCTACTCCCCTCTCTACACTTCCACCCACTTCAGCCATTCTTGCTCAAATTGATGTCAAATCCATCACTAAAATTCACAAGCATGCTACATTTGGTAAGGCATATGAGGTTTAGGTTGAAGGCATTTTAGTTTCTAGTCTACAATTCATTAATAAAGCTTACAAAGTGTATGATAATATCACATCAACTCAAGAATAAATCAACTCAAGGTTTGATGTTATCAACGATGAACTCAAGATTTGGGAAGATTACATGCAATACATTCGGATCATGAGCTCAACATATGAAAAATATTTCACTCTCACAAGGTTTTATTCGACTCAAAGAATAACTTCTCTAAGAATTGGACCTATATTGTGGAGTGGAGAATTAAATTTCTTGAAGAGGTTCAGAATTGAGTTGAAGAATGTTGTTTAAAAATGCGAATCATTAAAATTCAAGATTTTTTTGACTTGCAAGATCTTTGTTTCCAACTTTTTAAAGACAATTCAACAAAAGAAAATCAAGTTGATCAAATCAAGGTAGAGTTAAATTCACTCATTAAGGAGAAGTTATTCAAAGAAGACTTGGTCAATAAGGATAAGATGGAGGAGCTTTCAAAACTTCACAATGTTGTTATAGAAGCAATAAAGGGACTTATGTAGAATGGTGGAATTGCTAATGAAATGGAGTATGATCTTGGAAGTGTGTTAGCTGCTCTTATAAATACCATTGTTCCTAACATGACAAGATCCCAACTGCTGTGATGAAATTCAAGGTTCAAGTACTCAAGCTCAAGGTGTCGACCTTAATTGTTCCTATTGCCCCTTCATCTTCTAGTTTATAAAGGATTTTAGTTCTATTTTGAAGTTGGATTTATTATTTCAAAAGGAAAATGTAAAATAAATCCAACTTATGTAGTTAATGAATTAAGTGTCTAATACTTAATTAAGAGTAGTTAGTTAGAAAAAGTAGTTACATCCTCCCCTTAGCCTATATAAGGCCTCATTTTATTTGTAAAAGGGGTTGGATATTAGTGCTATTGGATGAAAATATAGATTTTGAACAATATAGAAGAAAACCCTCCTTTCTCTATTCATGTTATTTCCATTTCTTTCCTTTAATTTGATTAATGTGTTGTTTTTTCTATTTGAAGTTTGAAACTTTGTGTTCTGATCCATGGAGTAAAATGTTCTAAACTTTTTTCAATCTGCATTATATGTGATGTGGGGTTTTCATTTATGCAAATACACATGTTCTTTAATTTCATTTACATGCATGAGTAGGGTAATGATTTGCAATATTGTTATTTTAAAGTGTTGCTTCTTCTCTTCTTTCCTTATACAGTTAGTGGGTGATCTTGCACAACCAAGGAGGATATACATATCCTTAATTGATGAGTTAGCCTAAACTTTATGTCCCTAACTCATTCCTCTTGCCTATATTTTTTTTTTGTGGTTCCTCAAACCCATTTTTTATCTTATGTATTGTAAATATGATTCCATTCGTGAGTACCAATATCCTCATTCAAAGCTAGTTAGTTTGTATATTTGTAAATAATTAGAGATTCAGATTTTGGATGAATAAGGGAACCTCCCCATTAAAGAGGGATTATTATCCCCTTAAATTTTTTATTGTTCTCAAGAAACCAATTTTCCAACCAATAGTTTTTTTTTTGCCGACCGTAGGGCATGTGTTGTGACATCCATGGAATATTTTTTTACCACAAAAAATTTAGAGATTTTTTCACGCTGGTTGAGAGGAGATACACATGAGGTCTAAAGGCTCAAGGTATTGAAGATGTTTCATTTCAATTGCAGCAATAGTTTGGTTTTCAATTATCTATAGAGAAGAAGAGTAAAAGTAAGAGATCAACAAGATCATGTCCAACAAATAGGAGACATGTTTCATCTCCACAAGCAAGTGCTACTACTCAAGATTTGATTCTAGTGGGTGTTGCTCTTCCTTTGCATTTTTTTCCCTAGAATGCATGCACATTTTCCCTGGGGTCAGAATATTGAGCCCTTGGCCCTCGCATAACCTTTTCACAACTTACCCAAAGGAAGTCGGAAGAACTTCCCAAAAATCAAAGGAGATGACAAGGTTCATTCAGATAAACATCTCACAAATTTATTTGTTGCATGTGGGGTCCTTGGCATGGCACATGAAGATGGGTTAGTTAGGTTGTTCATTGAAAGCATGTAGGAAGATGTAGATAAATGGTTCTATCATCTCCCACCCAATAGTATCACTAACTAGGATACACTGAAAACAAAAAATAAAGTAAATTTCAAACCAAAAAAAGATTCACATGCACCCTTAGCCCAAATATCTCAAATGAAGAAATATCATTACGAGCTAATGTGGGAGTTTCTTGCTAAATTCAATATATTGGTTTAAAAAATCCCAACCGTTGCAGACAACCTACTCCTTAAAATTTGAAGTGTTTTTTCATCAATGCTTAACTCCCAGAGGTAAGTTTTACATTGAGAAGAGCACGATTGGAAAATTTAGAAATAGATCAAGAGTTGGCTATAATGTTGAGAATGATCTAATCATGTCAGTACGTGAAAAAATAACCAAGTCAGGCCTCCACCTTAGGACCACAAAATTCAGATAAGTTAGTTCAAAAGATAACAATCTAATTTCCATTAAAAGAAACTTTCTCATAATGTTCCATACAAGGATATTCCTAGAAATAATTTGCAGCTAAGAAATTTTTTTCGTGCTACTCAATCTAAACTTGCCTTGAAGATCCTCCCGTGAAGGTTCAAGTGAATGTAGCATGTGAAGTGGAAGAACAAACAAGATGAGATCATGGAAAAATAAATTGAATAAGATCTGAAGAAGTCCATGAAGAGGATGATGATTCTCATATCAACTATGTTGTGTATGAGTCGATGAGGAATATTTTGAGGAAATAACGGCTGAAGTGAATAGTGAATCCTATGCTTTCATGAGTAGAGAACAACTAAGAAAGAAGAAATACATTGTGTAGCTAGATAAAAAAGAAAAATCTAAATAATCCCTACTGATATCCCAATTTTTGTGCAAGTGAGTGTTCGAATAACTTTTACCTATTCAACCTATTTAAATAAGTAGAAACTAAAACTCAACAAACCTCAAAATGGTGGGGTTTGTAAGTACCCTGGATGTGGATAGATGATATTTGATTTTTTCACCACGTACACAAAATGATTTAGCTTCTATCCAACGAATGAAGTCTGCGGTCACAAACACTACACAAAATATTTATTAGTAAAAATAATAAGTAGGTTGCCTAGAAAAGGCTAGTCCCTAGAAGCCAAAGGACTTCCTCGCAAGGATGTCAACCCGTTGTTATGCAATCAAGCATTTTTAAAAGAAAACCATAATATTTAATGGATAAATAAATGTTCTAAAAAATTTAGACTTTGTTATAAATATGTAGCATATAATGAAAGCTAAAATATGAAAACTATGGCTCAAAAATTTGAGTCAAAATGCGATTGGAGGCTTTAGATGATGGTGAATCTTCCCAAAATTATTCTCAAGATAATATTCCTTAAAGAGGTTAGAATCATAATTATTAGTGTAGTCCTCCTAAATAAGTCAAAAATGTACTCGTGGATCTTTGTTCTCCAAGTCGTAATGATAGTCAAAGTTTGAATCGAAATGGAAAGTTGGTAAGTGGTTTGATTTGTTGACTCGGTTTGATTGTCATATTCAGCCTCAAAGATCCAAATCTCCATCCCATATTTGTATCAGAGTATTCAAACTAAGCCAAGTCGGCTCGGATACAAAAGATTTCAAAATAGGCTTCCCATAATGTGTTTGTGGCATCGCGAATCATTTGTGTAAATTCAAAGATGTTTTGTAATTGATCTAATGGAGAAAAATGAATAACACATAATTCCAAGTCATGCAAAATATCATATTACTCCCAATGCAAGGGATGATGAATGATAGGTAGAGAATAAATGCTAGTTATCTCATGTCCTTTTCCTCGTATAGCCATCTACACAATCCATCCTTGACAATGTGCTAGTAACAATAGAGGATCAAGTATAATTGAAAGCAAAAATGTGATTATTACTAGAAGAAATTGATTATATGGGAATCATAGGTGCTTCAATGAATCACGGGTGATTAAGGAAAGAATAAACACCTTAATAAATATTATGTTTGATTGATAACTTTTTGATCTTCTATCTTAAGAACTCATATTATAATAAGAAATTAATGAAATGAAAAATAGATTATTTAAATATGTGCAATAAAAAGTGTGAAATGAACGAATAACCTTGATTTAGTTAGGATAAATGAGGTGACATAACTGTAGTTGGGTGATGCTTCGCTAGTCCGGATAAGCTCCAAGATGATCCTTGAATGTGATTGATTAATGGAAGTGACTATAATGGGTGATATTTCATTGACATGGATGTAAAATAGCAGCAAAAGACTTTGATAAAATGCTTTGGATTGAAAACGGGAGAAGATGATTCTAAATATGAACTAGATATTGGGATTAAATAATCTAGCCGCAATTTAATAAATTGCTGCTGCAATTTCGCCACTTTGAGTTTGTTAAAGTGAATTGTTGAAACAATTTGCTAATTCAAGTTTTCTTGTTCATTTTTTCGAGGGATAGGATATGAGGTGGTTTTTAAAATTGTCATGTTGTCATATGAGGTATCAAGGAAAGGATTTATTTAGTTAGATAGCTTCTAATTGAGCTTAAGTTTGTTTACGATATATATTAGGTTTTTGATTAAGATATATCAAATGCACATATATATGAGTGTTTGTGATACTATAAGATTATGATAAGATATTGGGGATTTTAAATATACCATTGATAGATGTGTAGGGATAAATAATTAGGAAAATTTTAAATAATATTAGAGAGCTTACTTAGGTAAGTTAAAATATCATGGGATATGATATTAATGCATATGAGAAAATATTTTATTTAAACATGATTAATGTAATGTGATTATATAATTAATCTATTGCAAATGGGATAATTAAATGAAGATAGGCGAGTGAAAAATTTAGTGTCTACATTTGCCCTTTTTTTTGACAACTTTATGGACAAAGCGTCAAACAAAAATGATGAAAATTTGTATGGGTGAACCACAGGGAACACCAATTATTTGTGCGTCGTGTGTTTTGTGAAAAATTGCCCGGTCCCTAAGGGTTTTGAAACAAGATGTGCTACTAATGAATCAAATGACAAGGGAACCAAAGAGTTTGACACCTATAGACATGATCCGAAAGGGTAGGATAAAAAGAACAAGAAAGCCAATTGATGGGGGCCAAGGGGCACACATCCCATAGATGTACGATAGATCCCGATGTAAATTTCATTTGTTTTTCTAATGTTTCAAGCATTGGGGTCCATTGAAAATTGGACGCACTTGTGGAAAAGTGTGATTACCATGGTTGGGGAAAAATGGGCACATAGACCAAAAAGGGTATGTTTGCCAAATATTAGAGGTAAATCGCAGTGATTAAGGGAATCACCAACAATTCCTACCAATGTAAAATATGGGGTATAAATAGCCAAAATGTGAATTGATTTCACCATATTGTTACCATGGTGAAAGTGAATTGGAAGAGTGAGGAAAACGTGTTTTGAGGAGAAAAAGGAAAATCTTGGGTGAAATGGTGAGTTCGAGTAGGCAATGAAAGCCTGATGGTCGAGGTAGGTGTTTTATCCTTGTTTTTGTTGTTTCTTGTAGATTTTTTAGTGGATTTTTGTATTTTAGGGTATTTTTTCATTTTTGGGGGTCACGCGGATGCCCTAAGGAAAAAACGTAGGAATGCGGTGATTTATACAATCATTGGTGATTGTTGTGAATCGATTGGCGATTCACCTATTATGCAAACAAGTTTAATTTTTTTTGATGTGATTTTTAAGAGATATTTTGGATTGCTCATGGTGTTTTTGGTTTCAACATTGACATTTGGCATTGATTAGATTTATTTTATAATGACATCAATGTTGACATTTAAATATTTTTACGTAGATTATTTACTTTTTGTCTCAAATATGAAATCTTAATTTTAAATGGCGATGTACTATTAGTTTTTTTAATGTTTTAGATGTTGTTGGTATATATATTTTTAGGTGTTGATGATTGATGTTTTGTTTTTGATATGTTGTGGATGGTTTTAATGTTTAAATATATCTTTTTTTAATGAAGATATTAATGTGATTCATTTTGCGTTTTGCAAGTGGATGCAAAATTGACCATCCGGGATCACATACCACCGATTTTGGATGTTGTGAGAGAGGATATGTCTGATGATGATTGGGATCATGTTGATTCCATTGGTTTTGGTGGTATGAGACATTACCAACGGTTGTATAGGATGTCGAGGTTTGATGTTAGCCTTCACATAGCGGTGGAATCCTTCCACCAATACTTTTTAGTTGCCTACCGGTGAGATCATAATTACTTTGGAGGATGTACACCGCATCCTGAGAGTACCCATATGAGGAGAGGGGGTATATATTATTACTAAGGAGGAGAGGGATGAGGTGATGACTAGGTTGTATGGAGAAGATGCGGTTGATGTTAGATATGAGTCACGTGCCTTTACTTATGCCGATTGTATCCGATCGGTTGGGACATTGGGTCGTACTCGGATGACTATGATGATGATAGACATCATTTTTTATACATTGCCTGAGTTAAGGGGGTGGTCATTTCATGGATGATGGCATGGGTTATGGACAAGATGATGGAGGAGTGTATTATTTTTGAGTGGGTTTTTAACATACTTACACAAACATTCAAAGATCGTGGGTGTGGAAGGTCCGAAGAGGTATGACATTGATATTGGGTTTTTACTACAGGCTTGGGCCTTTGAGAACATTGAGTTGCTTGACAAAGTGGGGCTACCTTCAGGGTATTGAGGATAATCATCTTGGTTTCTTTAGATGGAGGGAGGATGCGAGGCTGGGGACTAAAGAGGAGGTGGATAGGATATTACAAAGAGTTATTATCCGAGGTTGGAGGTTGGAGATGTGATATGGAGGCCATACTTAGATTGGCCTATTTGGCCTAAGTTTCCTGATGATTTGACTAGTTTACAACAACCTATATGGGTGCAGGCTCACCGATTAGGTGAGCATGAGTTACTTCATTTTGATCATGTTATGAGATAGTTTGGATTGGCATAGGGAGTGCATGTGGATCATGTGCGGTAAAACAAGAGGATGGAGGATAGAGACCCCGAGGGCCATTGTGATAGATTCGAGGATATCATGGATTAATTAGGGGCCATGGGTCCTAATGATGAGGGTTAGATTGTTCCTATTGATGATGTGGGGGTTACCCCTGAGTATACAACATGGTGGACCTGGGCATTAAGTAATTTTGATCAAGCTTGGGTTTCACAAAGGGCAGTATAGATAGTATGACAAGTGTGTGCTTGGTAGTGAGAGGAATACCAAGGATAGTGGGAGGTAGTGAGGAGGGTGATGATTCTTTGGCTGCAGCTATTGTGGTAGTGACGAATGAGAAGGACATAGTAGAGGGAGAGAGATGTGGTCAGAGAGAGAGATGCCCATTGTTCGAGTTGGGACACATTGATTATTGAGCAAGATAACTTGATTACTAAGGGAGATGGACTCGGTGTATAGTTGGCTCAAGCCATTGTGGATAGAGATCGATAAAAGGGATAGAGAGATGGGATGATGAAGGCCTTAAGGATTACCAAACCTTTTATTTCTAGTGTAGACTTAGTGAAGATGGCTTAGAGGGCATAAGCCGGTGGGAAAGACTTGGGGCTAGTGGAGCAAGGCCACATGCTAGTGGACATAGGCCACCTGTAGGGTATAGGATAATTTCTAGGGATCATTATGAAGTATTACGGGTAGAGTGTGACTATTATGTTGATATGATTATGGAGTATTACCCTGACGCCATTTTTTATGCTGACCACTTGGCGCTAAGGCGGCATGCCCTAGTACTAGTGCAATGAGTGTGGGTCATCCATATTGGAGGCCAAAGAGAGTGGGAGATATTGAGGGTTGAGATAGAGGCATAGATGTCGAGTGTTGTAGGTGATGTAGAGGAGCTAGATGCAGAGGTTTCCAAGGAGGAGAGGGTAGTGCAATCCCTCCTCTCCATTCCCTTAGAGAGTTTTAGTTTGAGACTCTTGATATGTATTAGATAGTAGATTTATGGCTCATGGAAGATTATTTTTGTATGAAATTGTCACACGATGTATTTTGATGATACTGACTCTTAGAAACCCATTTGATATTGGTGTATATATGATAATGATGATGAGGTTTTATGATGTTTATCTTTCATGTGTTTATTATCTCAATGGGTATAGTGATGCATGTGTTTAATTTTGATGTGTTTGATGTTAATTATGGTTTTGTAAATGTACTTGGTTTAAGTAAAACAACTTAAAATGTGATAAAAAAATGTGGCTCGGTAATATAAGATAAACATGAAATGATTATCCCTACTATGGATTTGATACATACATGATAGGTTTTGAACGCATGAAAATATTTGCACTTGTAGTCTTTAACAAATGTTAAACGAGATTGTCAATGAGTAGTTATTTGAATTTGGTAAGATAAATGAATGTACCCATGAAAGGGGTTTTGTACGTGTGAATCTCGGTGGGAAATGGATTCTCCTTTTCAATGGATTTAAAGAGAGAAGCCCCAACTTTATATTTTGATTCTAAAGCAAACCGATCAATGCAAAAAAATTTTCTACAATAGGAAAACTGATCAATGCGGGAAGTTTTCAAAGATGCATTCAATAATAATGTATTTTTAATATTGATTAATGTGAGAATCATTTTATATGAGTAGCCATCTTTTAGGGGTATGGTCTATATTTTTATTTTTGACTTTTATGAATAGTCATCCTTGAGGGACTGGTCTTATAATTTTGGTAGTAGATGTCCTTCGAGGGATAAGTCTACTATAATTTTTATATTTTGAGAAATGCATCCAAATAATTTTACATTTTTGAGCTAAGGGAAAAACCTAATAATTTTTGGGAGAAAATGCATATAAGACTCACACACATGCCCCATCTCATGTTTTTAGTTTGTACGGGGTAGATGGATGTAGTGATTTAAGGGGTTCCTTTTAGGGAGAACCCTACCCAAAATAAAGATGCGATGAATAGAGTTGTGATGCTCATCTTTAAGGTATTTTAGGATAATGATAGATAACCACATACTTTTAAATTACTACAGTGATATGATGTATGGTTTTAATCGAGTGATAATATGTAACTACTATCATGATGACCAACCATTTAACAATAGAACGCCACAAGTGCAAAGAGTTCCAAGGTTCCACTTGAGTTCACCATTAAGAGAAGAAAGACGGTATGCTCCTGGCCCATATTTATGAGTGATGATGTATGGACCGATCCAATTAGGGGAAAACTTTCCACATTTACTACCGTTCTAATTGAGTAGCATTCTTATTTTCTTTAAGCATCGGATCACCAATTTTTAATTCACGTTCCTTGATAAGTTTATTATAAGCTCGTTTAACGTGTTCTTGATAGACCTGATGATGTTCAAGGGCCATTAGACATTTTTCATCTAACAGTTCAAGTTGTGTTAATTGGTCTTGTTGATATTCTTTATCTGGGATGAAGTATTTGAGAGATACATGAAGTGATGGAATTTGAACTTCCAATGGTAGGATAGCCTCAGATCCATAGACAAGTGAGTAGGGTGTAGTACCTATAGGTGTGCGGATGCTAGTTCATAAGGATTTTTTGAGTTTTTATTAGATTATTTGGCCTATCCATTTGCTTGAGGATAGTAAGGTGATGAGAAACTGAGTTTAATATTAAACGTCTACAAATCTTCTTAACTTCTTTATTTTGAAAGACTTTCCATTATATGTGATAAGTTTATAGGGGAGACCGAAGGCGACATATGATGTATTGATATATGAAATTAGTAATGGGTCCTGATTTTGTTGAGGTTAAAGGAATAGCTTCAACCCATTTGGTGAAATATTTAGTAGCTGTGATAATAGAATGATGTTATTGAGATGATTTAGGATTAATAGCTTTGATAAGGTCTAACCCCAATTGAGAAAAAGGCCAAAAATCTTGAGCAGGTTGTAATGCTTGACTGGGGACGTGGATGAGATCTGAGTGAATTTGGCATTTCACACATTTCTTCACATATGCACAACAATCCTTGGTAATAGTATGCTAGTAATACCCTAACCATATGACAGGTTTAGCAATAGAGTTTCCATTGAAATGTCTTTCATAGATACCATCATGGACTTCTTCAATAGCTTTAATTGATTCATGTGACTTAAGGAATCTTAACAAAATACCATCAAATCCACATTTATAATGTATACCACCTATAATAATGAAGCGAATGACACATTGAAGGAATGACCTTTTTATATTATGTGATAAACCGATGGGATTTTAGATTTAGTGAGGTAATCGTAAATTTGAGTATACCATGAATCAATTGGATTATTGTCAACAATGTTGAGAGAAGGGAGTTGATTTTCATGTGAGGGATGGTCTAGTCTTTGGATGACCACAGACAACTTAGTGTTATCTTTTGATTTTTTAGTTTCTAATGGGATTAGGGCTCCTAAAGAGGCCATTATATCTAAAAAATTGTTAGATGATCGTGGGATGTTTTGAATGGTATAATGATAAAATGCTTTGAGGATAAAATCAATGTTAGCTTTATATTTTTACAAGATTTCATTTTTACATTGATATTCTCCTTTGACTTGACTAATAACAAGTTGTGAATCTCCATAGATGTCTAAGATGTGAACACCTAGGAGAATAGTAGTTGTAAGGCCCATGATTAGAGCTTCGTATTCTATCATATTATTAGTACATTCAAAATTGAGTTTAAATGATAATGGGATGGGAATACCCCAAGGAGGTATGATAACAACACCTAGAACCTCCACCTTGTTAGCATTTAGAACCATCAAAGAAGAGGGTCATTTTGATGGGGATGAATTCATATTCATCAATATTATTGATGGACTCGTCAAGAAACTATTCATAAGGAAGTTGATTGTCGGGAAGTGGAGCATCACCGGTTGGTTGCTAATAGCCCGATCCCTTCATAGACTTATTTGATATGAACTAGAGATCGAATTTGGTCATAAGCATAAGCCACCGAGTGATACAATCACTATGGTATGGTTTTGAATACATAGTTTTAAGTGGATTGAAGCAAGTAACAACATATGTTTTTTATTAAGAATATAATGATGCAATTTAGAAGTGGCAAAGTATAAAGCACAACATAGCTTTTCAACTTCAATATAATGGGTTTCATATTTATGGAGTGTGATGGCTGATGTAATATACGGCTCATGACCCCTGGTTATCAAGGTGAACAAGCATGTTTTAAAGTAGATATGTATAGATAAAATATCTCTCCCTCACATGGTGGAGTGAGAAGATGCGATGATAAGTGTTTCACTAGATTGTTGTAGATAATGAAATAGATAAAGGTAAAGGGCCAAAGAGGTATACATGTTGTTACATTGGTTAAAGGTTGAGTGCGTTAATTTTTTATTTCTGATCCAAGTTAATTGTGTGAGATTACTTTTGGCTAGGAGGAACTACTAGAAGTACAAAGGAAGACCACAAGATACGTTAATAGCAAAGCGTTAGTGGACTGCCTAGCATGAGATAGATCCAAGAAGTTTGATACTTCCTTGACGGTTGTCAATCCACTCATATATAACTCAATATGAATTAACTGAACATGAAAATAAAAGAATCTAATACTAGTGTTCTAATTTAGGTATCTTATACTACTATCTGTGTCAATCTAATTAAATGTTTGATAACTAAACTGGTGAAGGTCCCAGTCAAGTTGCATAAGTTGTAAGGCGTAAGTGGTATGAGGGTCACGAGAATTTAGGTATGGAGTAAGATTTGGTGAAGTTTGGGTTGATTTTTGGTGATTAGGAAGCTTTCTGGTCTAAGGTAGTTTTACTAGGCATAGAGATCAACGTCGATCGGGGTATGATCGATGGCACTTTAGGATGACCGATATTGGTTACTATGGGAAAAGTGGAAAAATGTCAAAATTGTGTTGGGAGAGTTCTCTTTGTGTCTGCACAAAGAGTTGGGAAGGTATGTTGTGAGGTTGTAGGTGGGGTATCAGGTTTGGATGAGATTTTGTGAGGTTTTTGGGAAGGTTTTGTTGTTTTGTGAATTTTTTAAGAATTAAGTGAACGATTTTTCAAAAGGCTGTCCGTCGGACCGACGTCGATAATGTTTGGGGGAACATCGGTTGGCTTTAAGATCGGCATCGCATCGAGGCTTAGGTGACCAAAACTAATTAAAATGGACCGATGATTTCAAGAAAAACTAGTGATGGTCAAGAGGATGAAGGGAGGATGGTTAGGATTAAGTAAGGAAATAGGGGTAAGAAGAGCTAGGTAGGAAAGTAAAATAGGTGAAGAAGAGGGTAGGTGAAGATTAATGGTTGGAAGGTGTAAAATATGATTTGAAGGTGGGATATGGATAGGTAAGTAAGGTGAAATGAATTAAGATAATGGGTAAGGTTATTATGGGACAATAGGTTTGTAGGTGAGTATTGTGTAGTGGGTAAGAGGTGATTTGAGATAGTCAAGGTTTGACATAGTTATTGGATGATGTAGTGATAGAACACCCAAGGATGTAGGGATCAAAGTACCAGAACTTTTTGGTCGGTGTTAGATGAGAAGGAGTGTGACTCAGAGGAGTGGGAGCACATGACCGAGGTTGGTTAAGATAAGTGCAATCCGATGCTTATATCGGTGTATGGTTCGGGATCATAGTTTGATCGTGTTATCATCAATGATGGGATTAATGATGAATATGTTTCACTTAATAGTGGCGAGATGACTATCAATTGGAGGAGTATATATAGGATAATGTAGCTTCTTATTGTTGGGGAGCTAGTATATTCCATTTCATGAGGTGAGGCATGAGTGGAGCTAATAGTGGTTAAGGTGAGGTGATGGGTGAGTTGAGTATCAAAATGGAAGTATATAGATTTGGCATATCCTATCCACAGGAGGCTAGGCTATTAAGTGTAGCTTGATGATGGTGGCGATTATGGATGTTTTACATTGCCATATTCCGAGGGTGGTAGGTTTCATGAGCGATGGGTGTGCTTTGATGTGATTAAGGAGTGGGTCTACTTTGCTTGGGCACCGGCTTTCCTATTTCAACTATATAGGAGCTATGGGCTTATGGGAGATTAGGCAATTTGGGTATGTGTTGTAATTTTTACTACATTAATTGGGCATAAGAGCACATTGTGAATGTGTGCCTAGTTGATTTGCCATGATAGAATTGGTTTGGGGGTGGCTTGTGAGATTTGGTTTTAAACAATGGGTATTATTCGTTGGATAAGGCGAGGGTGGTGAGGGACACATATGATGTGTTATACTAAATTAGGTGGAGCATTTGGAGGGCCTTTGTTTGAAGTGGATATTGTAAAATAGGTGGAGGCCTTATGTTGACTTACCATCCTACAAAGGCATGGATGAGGAGTTAGAGGAGCTTCATCTATTGAGATGGATATGGGGTGGAGGAAGGGATGAGCATGAGATGATTCCCATGGATAGGGTTAGATGATAGTTTGGGCTACAACAAGGATGTACCCCCACCTTTCCCATAGTACTTTAAGATGATGTGGAGAGACCCATGTCTCCACCACACCCGAGTGTTCTATAGGAGGAGGAGGGAGTAGGCACGAGATAGGTAATAGGATTGATGATGTGGAGTCATTGATGGATACATGTAGTGGTGGTGGCACTTTCACTGGCTACATGACACAGGTTGCCGAGGCTAGGAGGTTGAATAGATTTAGCCTACCATCATAGTGTAGAGGATACTTTATAGGGTTAGGTGGCCACCCCCTAAAGGAAAATATATTATAGTGTTACAGGGGCATCTCACAAGGTCAGAGGCACAGTAGCCACTTTATAGGCTCAGGTGATGGCCTTAAGACCAGAGTAGCAAGAGGAGAGCACCCACACAGGGTGGAGATGGGGATGGTGGATAAGTAGCCACCATAGGCAAGGTAGGTGATAATTTACGGAAGCTATTTAGCCACTACAGAGCACAGTTGTGGCCTTACAGGCCTAGGTTGCAGCATAGGTACATGTACCCCCATAGGCCCAGGGATAAGGTCCCATATTATAGAGCACCTACCGAGGTAATAGGAGTCCAAGGCATGGTAGAAGAAGGGTAGGCATCAGATAGGAGGTCGAGGCCATTATTAGTAGGGCAAATTTCATAGGTTGTAGTGAGACCCATGGAACACCACCACAAACTGTGTCGATGGTGAGGTTTAGGATGCCCTGAATGAGGGTGCTCTATCAGGATCACCTAATGATTTTTGGGTATAGATGTCCCCCCTCATATGCCGAGAGTACAGAGCCTAGAAGCTAAGTGAGTGGACTAGATCTAGGACTCATAGTTCAGGGAGCACATGGGGTTTTGAGCCCATGGACAGGGCCAGAGAGAGAGGTTATGAGTTTTGGGAGGCTAGGCTTGGGTGAGGGCAAAAGGAGGACTAGACCGAGACCCATGGAGGGTGTAGAGATGTTGGTAGGGCGGGTGATAGGTAGGGAGGAGGAGACAAGTGAGTGAAGCTGGTGAGAGGATATTAGGTGGGGTGATGATTAGTCATGATCATTGATATGATATTGTATGATCATTGTTTATATATATATATATATATATATATATATATATATATATGTCGGCTTGTGTGTGAAGATGTGAGATTGTATATGAGATTTTTGAGATACTTGTATTTATTTGTATATGTGTATATATGTATTGATACATAGACTCTCCCATTTATATAGTTGATGATATTTATTGGATGGATGATGTACTTTTTTTAATTTCCATTGTTATTGTGTATTGATGGAAACTAGGTGAATTAGGCATGATTGAGTCGAGGTCATGTAGGCATGATGGAGTTTAGGTCATTTAGGCATGATGGAGTTTAGGTGAGTTTAGGCATGATGGAGTCAAGTATAGGCATGGTGGAGTTGAGGTGAGTTAGGCATGATGAGTAGGTCATTAGGTCAGTTTGGAGTGAGTTAGGCATGATGGATAGGTGAGTTAGGTATGATGAGTTTAATTTAGTTATTGAGTTATGTAGTATGGAAAATAAATGATGATTGTATATGTTTGTGGTTTTAATTTAATTTCAAATTTATGATATTAGTATGGAAAAATAAATGATGATATGATATGTATGTATGTGTTATAAAATGGTAGGTATGTATATATTTTATGTATGTATGTTGTTTGTTTAATTTCCAAGTGTTGTGTAAAAAAATGGAAACTAAAGGTAGCATGAATGAATAAAAAAAAGGGGGAAATTGGTTAGGGAAAAAGTGGAAAGCTAACCTCCAAGGGCCTTAGAAGTGTTACCTACATAAAAAGGGGCCTCAGGCCAATGTAGTTCTCCCATAAGCTAGGGAAGAATATGATGAGGTAGAAATGGGGGGGTTTTAGGATGATTAGTCTCATAGGCATGTTGATTTTAGGGCATTTAGGTATGATTGATTTTAGGTCATTTAGGAGGTGTGGAGGTATATGTCATTTAGGCATGGTTGAGTTAGGTTTTAGGCATGATTGAGTTTAGGTCATTTAGGCATGGTTGAGTTTAGGTCATTTAGGCATGGTTGAGTTTAGGTCATTTAGGCATGGTTGATTCTATGGTGAATAGATATGGGTGATTTTGGTGGAAAAGGAATTCCTAGAATGTAGGTGTCGAAGGTCTGGTCTTGTAAAGGAGGATCAAATAAGTAAGAAAAGAGGTGAATGGTAAGAGGAGAAAAAAAAGTGTCACCTAATTGATAAGAACCATGATGATTCTATCATACCAAAATATTGGCTTATGAACGTAAGACCCTAAAGGCATTGCATGATTGATTATTCTATGGGTGAAGAAGGTCACATGATCATGAAATGTCACATTTGTGGCATGTCCCTTGAGTAGGTGGAAGGTTAGAAAAAAAGGTGAGTGAGGTGAAAGAAGGTTGGTTTAGCGTAACTTGGTGTGTGACAACATGCCTTTTTGGAAAGAGACCCGAGATCAAAATAGGCAAGTCCATGATGAAAAAGTTAGCTTTTTTTTTTGCTTTTTTTTTATAGACTGATCGATGTGGGAAGTCTATGTGGGATGAGTAGAATATCTCCTTGAGGTCTTCGTGAAGTTGATCGATGTGGGAAGCTTAGAATATTTTTATTTTTTTTTTTACAAGAATAGTCTTCTTTTTGTGATAGACTATGTATAGTGTGGCTAGCTTTGTATAGTTGTCCTTCAAGGGAGTAGTCTATTTATAGTAGCAAGATAGAAAGATTAGATGTCCTTTTGAGGGAGTCATATTTTTGTGAGAAGTTTTGACTCAAGGATTTTTGAATTTGAAAGTCCCATATATTTCTTTTTTTGAATTATTATTTTTTGGACTTTTAGGTCATGGACAAGACTATAGAGAAGGATAGGCTCTGTTATGAAGACAAAACTATAGTACACAGGGTTAGCTATGAAAGATGGGTTTTAAGTGATGAATGACCATGGGATTCCATCTTGAAAAAGATGAAAAGTATCCATGAGAATCATGCCATGAGTAGAGTCGTGGATACTCATATTGAAGATAAGGCTGAAAAGTGATGGGTAATCACATGATTCTTGTTTAGTCATTGATCCTTAAAATAGGTAAATGGAAGGTGAATGGTGCTCAAGGGAAAAGTTTAAATAGACATAAGGTGATATAGGACTTGATTCAACAATAGAATGGTGAAGATGCAAGGCATTGAGGGGCTTAGGTTTGGGTTTACCTTCAAGTGAAGACAAATGATAAGCACTGATCCATAGGTATGAGTAATGATATAGGGTCCAAGCCAATTAGGAGAAAATTTTCCCGTTTACTTTTCTCCTCTTTTGTTACATGTTGATTTTCCTTCAGGATGAGGTGTTGACTGGAAGGTTCATTCATGGACATGTTTATCATGTAGGCACGTTTGATACATTTTTGGTAGATTTGGAGGTGATCGAGAGCATTGAGATGACGTTCATCTAATAACTCGAGTTGTGCCAAATGGTCTGGAAAAAATCATCATCATTGAGCATCTTTGAGTGAGATATGAAGAGATGGAATCTGGACTTCAAGAGGTAGGACAACCTCTGTACCATAGACCAAAGAGAAAGGTGTGGCAGTAGTTGAGGTATGAATACTAGTGTGATAAGCCCATAAGGAAAAAGGAATGTGTGTGTGCCAATCCTTTCCAGTATCATCAACTACTTTCATAAGAATTTTGTTTAAGGTTTTGTTGGTTGATTCAGCTTGGCCATTTGTTTGAGGGTAATAAGGTGAAGAAAAAATGAGTTGAATGTTGAAGGCATCACAAAGTTTCCGTAGGTTTTGTTTTTGAATTGTTTTCCATTATCAGTGATGAGGTGGTGAGGAACACCAAAGTGAAAAATGATGTGATGGTTGATGAATTCACATATTTTCTCAGCTTTTGTAGAAATGAGAGGCATGGATTCCACCCATTTAGTGTAGTATTCGGTAGTGGTAATAATCCATTGATGACATTGGGAAGAATGAGGATTGATCTCTCGACAAGATCCAAACCCCATTGAGAGAAAGGCCAAAGGTCATGTGTGTGACTGTAAGGTGTGACTAGGGGTGTGATGAAGATTAGCATGTTGTTGACACTTCACACAATGCTTGACATAGTCACAACAATCATGGTTTAGGGTTGGCTAGTAATAGCCCAAGTGAGAGAATGTGTTTAGTGACAGCTAAACCATTGAAGTGACCCCCAAAATTCCATCGTGAACTTCCTTGATGGTGTAGGGAATTTTAGAACTTGTAAGGCATCGTAAGAGGATACCATCAAAGCCATGTTTATAAAGAAGACCACCCATGATGACATAGTGAGAGACACTTTTTGAGAAAGGCTCATTTGTCCATTGTGAGTAAGATCTGGAGGAAGAATGGAAAGGGAAAGGTAGTCAAAAACTGCTTATACCAAAGGTCACGTGGGTCAGTTTCAATATTTTCAACAAGGTTAACATCTCAAAATAGATAAGAAGGTGATTGCAACCTTTGTATTGTGACAAATATTTTTGAGTCGGAGGGTGAAGTGGGGATTTGAGAAGTAAGACAGGCCATGGTGTCCACAAATTTATTAGTGGAATGTGGGGTGGTTTGAAGTTCATAATGGTCAAAGGTAGTCAAAAGTATGTCAACATGATGCTTATACTTTTGAAGTATCTCATTATTACAACATTGGTATATACCATTAACTTGGTTTACAACTAGTTGGGAATCACCAAAGATATTAATTGATTTAACATCTAAGGTGATGGTGGTTTGAAGACCTAATATGAGTGCTTCATATTTGGCAATATTGTTAGTACAATCAAAATCTAGTTTGAAAGATAATGGCATAGGCTCACCATCAAGAGGAATGAGGATAACTCGACACCACCCCATGCTGACATTTGGAACCATAAAAGAATAAGGTCATCTAGTAAATGGTATCATCAAAGAGAGGGTAGTGATGGATTCATCTGGGAAATCAAAGTTAGAGGATTGATTTTTCCAGAGAGAGGTGCGTCTGCGAGTTGGTCAATGATGGTTTGTCCTTTGATATTTTTGATGGATGAATTTGAGTTCTAGGTCTGCAAGAAGCATGAGCCAATGTGTAACACATTGATGTTGGTAGGGCTTAGTGTACATGTAATGTAAGGGGTCAGTATTGGTGACAATGAAGGTTTTGTGGTTAAGTAGGTAATGGTGAAGTTTAGTGGTGAAAAAACTAAGGCTAAAAGATTTTTTTCGGCATGAGTGTATCTAGTTTCATAGTCTAAAAGTGTATGACTTATATAATAAACCACTTTTCCCTATGTTTCTCATCATGATGAGTGAGCATGACACCCAAGGAATGATCAGTAGTAGAAATGTAAAGGTAAAATGGTTGGTCATCCTTAGGGGAATGAGCATAGGTGGTTGGAGGAGGTATTGTTTTAAGGCATCAAAGGCTTTGTGGCATTCATCATCCCATTTGAAGGAGACATCCTTTTTGAGGAGATGATGAAATGGGTGGTATGGTTGAAAAGCTGTGAAATAAAGTGATGAATAGATTGCAAACTTGCCTTGCAAACTATGAAGTTGATGAAGGTTAGTAGGTGGAGGAATTTTGAGAATAGCCTTGATTTTAGTGGGGTCAACTTCTATGCCACACAAAGAAATGATAAAACCAAGGAGCTTTCGAAAAAAACATGAAGACACACTTCTTAGGTTGAAAGGAAAACACAATATTTGATGAGATGGTTGAAGATGACCTTAAGGACTGTAAGGTGTTTGGCCCGATGTTTGGATTTGGAAAGAATATCATCAACGTAATCTTCCAATATGTGATGCATAATGTCATGAAAGATATAAGTCATAGCTTGTTGATATGTAGCACCAACATTTTTAAGGCCAAAGGCATGACATGATAGATAGAAGGTCCCCAAGGAGTGATGAAGGTGGTTTTGTGTTGATCTTCAGGGAAAGTAATATTTGGTTATAACGAGAAACCATCCATGAGTGATAACATCTCATGGTGCTGGTGGTGAGATCAACTAGTTGGTCAATACTAGGTAGAGGAAAGTCATCTTTGGGGAAAGCTAAGTTAAGGTCATGGAAATCCATGCAAATGTGAGTCCCCTATCACTTTTGTGATAGGAATGATGTTAGAGATCCATTGAGGGATAATCAATGGGTAGGATGAAGGAAACCAAAAAAGGAGGCATTAGAGTTCTTCTTTGAAAAGAAGGGAAATGTGAGGATGCATTTTTCGCAAGCTTTTGTTTCATGGGTTTGGCTTAGGAATAGTGATGATATTGTGGACCACAATGTTTGGGTCAATACTAGGGCATATCAGCGTAGGACCAAGAAAAATCATTGCTATGATCCCGAAGGAAAGAAGTAAAAGCTTCTTGTTCAGCAACATCTAAAGATTGGCCTATCTTTAGAATGTGTGGGTCATCTGAGTGTTAATATTGATTTTGATGGTTGATTCATTTAACATGGTTTGTGTCTTAGAAGGTAACGACTGGTGAATATATGAATCTTCGCACCAAGGTAGGTGAGAATAGACTCATCTCTAACATTGAATGATGTTAATAGAAGGTGTATCATCATCGATCATGTCAAGGATATAGGAAAGGAAGGGAAGAGAAGAGGAGCCTCGCCATCTCGTTGATAAGTTAGAGGTCCCAAGGAAATGGTGTTCATGAAAAAAAAAAAGTTAGGAGGAATGGATTTGGATCCATAGACTCTGTAGGTGAAGGTGGTGAAGTTGGTGAATGGGGTGAAGAAGGTTTATCATCCTCAATGAGTTTGACTTGGGCCTTCTTGGGAGATGGTTGGAAAAGCCAATACCACTGTGGTCTTTATGTTTATGAGTGGTGCATGGGATGATAGTATGGTGGCCTTGTTCATAGAAACCAAAGCCAAAGCCCCTTCAAGCATGCAAAATGATGGAGGAAGGTGTGGGTGAAGTGGTGGTTGGTGAGAGATTGAAGGTCGAGATGAAAATGGTGAGTTTGGGAAGGTGGCTCGGGTGAGTAGGTAGAAGCATCAAGTCCCCCATATGTTAAGTTGGTGTGAAGGTGGGGAGGACCATAAGGGAAGACCTCACCTATGTGGTGATCATAATGGGGATGTTGGTGAAGTTTACCATACTCTTGAGGAGTAAGGAATGTGTCGATGTCAATGTTATAAAGGTGGTACTCCCAGAGTGAGACATTGAAAAACACCTTCTAAGGGATCGGTAGTTGATATGTGGGTAATGGAATGGATGAATTACTGAGGATGGGGAAG
Source organism: Taxus wallichiana var. yunnanensis (assembly GCA_018340775.1). Lineage (NCBI taxonomy): Eukaryota > Viridiplantae > Streptophyta > Pinopsida > Cupressales > Taxaceae > Taxus > Taxus wallichiana. Next base: position 894,552,285 of record CM031240.1, on the reverse strand, counting down.
AAGAAGCATTGGTTGGTTGAGAAGTAGATGGGTATGGGTGGATGGGTTAGTATAGAAGAGGCTGTGGGTGGTGAAGTAGTGGGAATAGAGGAGTTAGGTGTGGAGAGAGGTAGTGACAATGTTGGTGGATGGGGCCATGGGTGAAGGAGAGGTGGTAGTGGTGGTAGATGCCTTAACTGGTATAAGGACATCATTAGGTTGATATACAACATGTTACAGGTTTGAATGGTGAAGGGTCATTAGAATGGTATAGTTATGTCCTTCATGTTCAAATTTTACAACAATGATGTAAGGTTGAAGGAACACAACCCATGACATGGATCCAAGGTCGGCCAAACAAACATGTTGTATTGGAATTCCCCCTCTAAGACATAGAATAATTTTGGAATGGTACGGGGCCCACATGAATGTGGAGAATGATGGTGCCAAGGGTGGAAGTTATGGCATCATTGAATGAATGCAACATAACTAGGTTATTATGCATGTAATTGGTAGGGATGCACATTTGGTTGTATGCATGGGAGGAGATAATGTTGATGTTGGCACCACCATCGATCATAAATGCATTGAACACATATATTATCAATGTAGATGGAAATGAATAGGGTGGGATCAGGATCATCTGATTGGAGAGGTACAATCTCATCATCAGAGAAACTGAGAGTGGCTACTTGATGAGTGGTAGTGGGTGCAGAGGAAGGGGATGAAGTGGTGAGAGAGGCCACATGGTGAGGAGTGATCATGGATGCCACAAGAGTTGGGTCATTAGGTAAAACCTCAATAGATTGTAGAACCTCCATGAGGGCCTGTCGATGAGACTCAGAGGTTTGGACAAGGTCATATAAATGACATTTTGAGAGGAGATTGGTGTAATTGTTTAATCATTGTATGATGGGTGACCCCATAGAAATAGGGTATGTGGGTCCATGGATGGTGATTTTTGGTGTAGGTGTGATGGTATATTGGGTACAAGATTGGTGGATGGGTTGGTTGTTTTCTCCTTTCCTTTTTCTTTAGGGTGAGTGGAAATGTTAACCATATTAATATGGGGTAAGGGAGCAACTGAGTCATGATAGGTGTAGTGACAGGATGGGAAAAAGTATGGTGATGGCATATACTTGGTTTTGTGAAAAAGGCAACACATTGACATTTGGTGGAGGTTTGGCTAGCTCTCTTATGGACCATATTGATCTCTGAATGTTGGAGGAGGATAAAAGGGTTGTGGAGGTGGAGGTGAAGGTTGTTGAATAGGTAAGGGGTGAGGATGTGTGGTGATGGGTGAAAGTGGAACAGGTCCTCATCTAAAAGATCATCATCATCAAATTTTTCTTCAGGAGGACATAGTTGGAGAAGAATGGTCTTTAGAGCCTTATAGTTTTCTACATCATGCCCTGACACATGATGGTAGAACAAATTTTTGTATCATCAAACCCTGTTAGTTTAGGTTTGAGTGGGTGTAAGGTCTAAGTGGTGGAAATGTGATGACAGAGGTCTCTAAAATATTTTCTAAGATGTTGGCGTAAGACCCTTGCCAATGGATCACAATGTGAAGTAAGTGTGGGTCAGAGATGGAAGTGTGGTGATTTTGGTGGGAGAGGTGCCAGGAGGTGGAATCAAGGAGGTGGAATAGGTTTGACCACTGGTTTGGTAGGTAGTATTATTTTAGGTTTGGGTTGTACCTTCTTGGGTAAAAGGTGTAGTAGATGAGCTAGCGGTTGAAGGTGTTGTAGGTTTGACTACCTCTTTGGAGGGTAGTGGGCTCTTGGATTTTGGTTGCACCTTCTTGGGTAAAGGTGAAGAAGGAGTGTGTGATGTAGAAGGGAAGGAAGATGGTGGAAGAGGATGGGTTAGCCAAGGTGATAATGGAGGTGTGTGAAGGTGAAGGTTTGGAAGAAGAGGCAAGGTGGAAGGTATTGGTTGAAGAGAAGGAAATATCATAGGTAGTGATGAGGCTACTAGGAAGTGGTGTGGGTATAGGTGGTAAAAAGGATGTAGGTGATGGAAAAGTCATATGTTGTGTAGGTAATTTGGGTGTAATCAGGGGCTCGTGAGGAGGAGGTGGGTTGTTGTGTTTTTAGTTTACCTTGGGTAGGAGGTTCTTGGCCAAGGTTGATGGGTGAGGTCCTAGGATAGATGGAAGTGGTGAAGGTGAAAGAGGGGTAGTGGGAAAAGCTGGTGTATGTGGCCTAGGAGGTTGGGTCTTCCTCTTAGGTGGGGGGAATAGTCTTTGTGTTGGGTTTGTGAGGATGTGGCTAAATCCAGTTTGATAGGGGATGGACTAGGCTTGATGTTGGCATGACTCCCAAGGTATGGGTAGCTTTGGATATAGGTGAAGGTGTAAGTGGTTTAGGCATAGGTGGTTGTGGAGGTAATGGTAGAGGTGTAGAGGTGTGGGTGAAGGTGATGTGGAAGATGTCATCATGACTACCTTAGGTATGATGGATTTTTCATCACTCCAAACAATTTTGGGTAAATGGTAGAAGTATCAGTGGATGACATCTGCATTTGAGTTAAAACAGGCATTTGAAGGCACCCCCAAAGCATGGAATGATCAACGTAGTCTAAGTGGTCCACCAAATGTGAGAATGGTGTGGTAGTAGAAGGAACCAATGTTGATTTTTGTGGTGACTCCCATAAATAAATTTGGTGTTTGTGAAATAGGAAGTGATTAGCTTTATGAACTCTATGGGTAAAAGAGATGAGAGAAAATCAAGTGGATCCTTGAAATCCGGTGGAGATTATCTTTGACTAAAAGGGACATTATCAATGGGTCATCCACATGTTGGGGAGAAGGCAAGGTGGATGAGGTAGGTTCTTCTTTTGGTGAAGAGGAAGGTAAGCATGACTCTCCGTGGGTAGGAGAGTTAATATTGTGGGTTTTCATTCAGATTGAGAGGTGTGTGGGGAAACTGCATTGGTAGATATGGTGGACTCCTCTCATGGGTGCAGGGGGAGATGAGGGAGACTCCTGTGGGTAAAGGAGTAGATGGCATAGGTTCCTCCATGGATGAAGGAGCTCTTGTGTAAGAATTTATTCAATAGATGAAGTAGGAAACTGTGTGGAAGGAGCTGGTAAGATGTCAAAAACAACATGAACCTCATGGATATTACCATCATTGGATGAGGAATCACCGGTTTGGTTGGATGAGGGGGTGTGATTGGGAATGGATTCTTGAAGATATGAAGGTTCTAGTTAGTTGGTGCATTTGGATTGTCCAAGATGAGATCTCCTTTATCTAACATTTCTTGGACAATGTTTTTGAAAGTGATATAGTTACCATCATTGTGACCTTGAAACATGATGGTAATTGTAGTAATCATTTTCATTATACCATGTAGGCACATAGGGTGAGAAGGGTCAAAACTAGTATGTGGTTTGATGGGTGGAAGGGTAATGGCTCCAACTTTTAAGATTTTTTCTAAAATAACAGAGTAAGGCTCTCCTATGGGGGCATACTTTCGTTGCTCTCTTCTAAACTAAAAGGTCTGGATGGGGGAAAGGTTAGATGAAGGTTTTTCTTGGTTGGATGGATGAGATGGGCTAGATTTTAAAACAACCATGTTGGTAGACCCCTTGGTTTTAGAATAGGTATTTTGGGGTTTGGAAGAAGAAGAAGTATCATTTGATTTGAAAATGCAACATTTTTTTGTTATGTATTGTAGCTTATTTTCTTCAAGGGCACAAATTTCCAACTTTTAGGCCATGGTAAATGCCTCATCAAAGGTGTGGAAGGTTTGGACCTAGAGAGTTGGTGATATATGTCTGGCACAAGCCCTAGTAAACAATTCTATTAACTGTCTGAGGTAATTGGAATGTAAGTTGGTTAATCAGGTTGTGCCATCGAGTAAAAAAATATATGATAGATTCATCTTCATACTGGTGTGTGGCATATAAGTCAGTCATGGTGACTTTCTTGACAATATTGATAGAAAAGTGGTCAAGAAAATCCTGAGCAACCTTGGTTAAATGAGAGGATAGAATGTCTAGGTAAAGAACTATACCAATCCAAAGTGGGTCCCATCAATGACATTGGAAATGTTCGAAGGAGAAACACATCATCATGAGTGATTAGGTAGTACAGACATGTTTAAAAGACCACAAGTGTTGTTGTGGATCTTCTTTTTTATTGAACGGTTGAATTTTGGCATTTCCCAATGCATAGGGATATAGGTGAATAGGAATGGATGGGTGAATGGGCTCATTGCAAATCTCATCATATGTTAGAGAGTTACGTGAACTGAGACAAGATGCTTCCAATGTCTGCATCTTTTCCATCATCATTTTGATTAGGTCATTGGTGGGTTGATGATGGGGCACCCCCTTGAGGTATGAGGGGTAAATAAGATTGGTATGATGTAGATGACATCCCAGTGTGTGGTGGTGTGTACAAAAATTTGTGATGGAGGGATATGAGAGGGAATGGAGGTGGAGGGGAAGTAACTAGAGTAAGTAGTAGAGGAAATAGGTGGTTGTTGGTAATATGTATACGTAGGTGGGGTGGATGTAAAGACCCTAGTAGTGATTGGTGGAAGAGACTGGGGGATAGAGAGGATGAGGTTTTGGAAGGGAGTGTGGGTTTGCTGACACCAAAGGTGGTTGGGGATGATAGGTATATAGGAAGTGGAAGACATGGGCATGGGCATGTACGAGGGTGGTGGATAAGGCATGATGGATTCCATAGGGGTGATGATGGACATGTGGGTGTGATAGATGTTCATAGGTACAATAAATATTGATGAGGTGGGGTCAAGATGAGAAACAATAGGTGGTAAGGTGGAGAGTAACTAGGGAAATGTTGGTAGTAGTAGTGGTGGAGGTAGAAGTGGGTGCAAGTATAGGTGGGATGGATATGGGCATGCCATAGATAAGTTTCCTAGATGAGTCATGAGTGGATGAATGGGCTAAGTAATATTGTAAAGTGGGTGGGGTTTGATCAAGGAGTTTTTGTGAACTCCTCGTCACCGGTGTTGATGGTGATAGGTTGATTGGGATCCATGGGTGATAGAATGGAAGGTGATGATGGGCTAGGAGGAGTGGTGAAGGCTAGCATGGAATATGAGGGTGTTGGCTTGGCTATGAGTCAAAACCATGTGGGTTAGCATAGACCTAGTAATCTGATCTCTGTAGATGACACAAAAGAACAAAAGGAATGGAGAAAATAGTTTGGGAGGTGAAAAATGGTGTTGTTTTAATTAAAAAAATTAAAACACAGGAACGATGATGGTTTTGGGTAACCGATGATGGTGATAGAGGGTAACCGATGATGGTTAGGGTGACCGATACTGTTACTGTGAAAATCAAAAGTTTTATAAATGTGGCAATAAATGATGAAAATGAAAAAAATATGGTTTTGATAGTGATTTCAAAGACTCAGAGGTATGATGATGTATCTGAGAAACCCCAAAAAGAACAAAAATGTGATGAGTGCTATTTTTGGTAAAATGACCAAAAAAAGAAACCAACAAAAATGGAGGTAAGGTAAACGATGATGATGGAGATGAGTAAACCGATGATGGTCATTGGACCGACATGCAGTCATTGTGAAATTTGAAAAGATGGAGAAAGGTGACTTTAGTGACTTAGATCAGATAAAATACCAACCTAGAAACTGAGTATGGAAATGATGGACCCTAACACACTTAAAAAGTTGGAATACACCAACTATGATTATGGAGTGTGAAAGGAAGAAAATAATGGAGAATATGACCTCACAACTCAAAACAAAAATCAAACAAAAAAAACTAGCAAACATGAAATCCTATTGATGAATTTTATGTTTCAGCTTATGCTATTTAGGACTGACTTGTGAATAGAACAAGAGTTTTTGGTTTGATAAAAGGTACCCTATGAAAATCCAAGAACTAAGGATGGTTTTAGGTAAATTTTTGGTGGGGGGTCCTTTCTCTGAGATAATGACTGGACAGAGAAACCAACTTGGTGCCCACTATCAATCCTTTGATCATGTGATCATTGACAACTTCTTTTGGGTAGGATGTTGTTTAAGAAAATGTGTAAATTGTTTAAGTGGTTTGGTATAGAGAATGTGCAAAGTGAACTATGATTGAATTAGTCAACCATCAGTTGGGCATGACTTCCAGCGTATAGGTTTCCCTCAAATTAATGTGAGCTATAATGACATACCAAAATGAAATGCAAATGTTTTAAGCCCAAATCCACAATTAAGTTTGATGTAGAAAATAGAGAACAAGAAGAGGAATTCTCTTTCACTAAATGCAATATAATAGAAAGGAAGACATGTTCTTTTTAGAGCACCAAAAACACAATTTCTTTTAGACAATAGAAAGAAGGAGAAGATTCTAGAGAAGAAAATTTAATGTGAATACTTTCAAAGGGAAATAAACACAAATTTTTTTTACCTAGGAATGAAACAATGCAAAAAGAAACCCTTGATGGGTCCCACCAGGTGTGCCAAAATGTTTCACCGAATTGTTATAGATATGAAATAGATATAAGGTAAATAGGTTAAGGAGGAATACCTATTATTACGTTGGTTGAAGGTTGAGTGTGTTTCTGATTTCCGATCCAAGTTGATTGTGTGAGCTTCCTTTTGGCTAGGAGGAACTACCTGTAATACAAAGCAAGACCACAAGATATAATTAATAAAAAAGTTAGTGGACTTGCCTAGCGTGAGCTAGATCCAGAAGTGTGATACTTCCTCGATGGTTTTCAATCCATTGATATATAACTCAATATAAAATAACTAAACATGCAAATAAAAGAATCTAATGCTAGTGTTCTGATTTAGGTATCTCAGACTACTATCCATGTCAATCAATTAAATGCTTGATAACTAAACTGGTGAAGGTCTCGGGGTCAAGTTGTAGAGGTTGTAGGTGGTCTGAGGGTCACAGATGGGGTCTGGGTAAGATTTGGTGAAGTTTGGTTGATTTTGGGTGATTAGGAAGCTTTTTGGTCTAAGGAATTTTTTACAGGAGCACAGAGATGCCGACCAGTCGATGGTGACGAATGTCGATGATAGGTATGACCGATGATGGTTTAGGATGATGACCGATATCGGTTTGATGGGAAATGGAAGAATGTCAAAATGGTGTCAGGCTCTCTCTGTGTCTACACAAAGAGTTGGGAAGGTCTATGTTGTGAGGTTGTAGGTGGGGTATCAGGTTTGGATGAGTTTTGTGAGGTTTTGGGGAGGTTTTGAGGAGGTTTGAGGATTTGTTGGTTAAGTGAATAAGATAACACAGAGATCGACGTCGGTTGGGTGACCGATGCCGGTGAAGAGGGGAAACCAATGATGGTTAAGATAACCAGCATCGGTAGGGGAAATTTGGTGGTAATTAAATAAAAGGTAGATTTGGACTTCTCTGTGATTGCACAGAGGATGAAGGGAGGATGGTTGGGTTCGTAATAATGTCAGGAAGACTCAGGAATGCATAGAGGTCAAGTATGGAGAGAGCAAAAGGTCGTGGGTGGTTGGATGGGTAGATTGGTAAGAAGGTGGGAATGGAGGAATGCAGGAAAGAATAAGATCTAATAACAAAAGATAATGAACTTACACTTTAAGAAAGTACAGAATGATGAAAATCAAATACACTTACTTGTATTTGTAGGTCTAGTAGGTGAAGGAAGGTAGTGGTTGATCCATGAAGAAATTTGTGGTCAGTGTCATGGAAATACTCCAGAGTGCTCCCGTGAATATTCTAATGCCTTTGGATGAGTATCAGGTGCTTTCTTGGGCTGTGGTTGATGTATTTTCATCGTTTGGATGTTGAGAAGTCTTTGGTTTCATGCTTGAATGCAATAGATCTCTCAAGAACTCAAAATGACCAACCTTGGGTAAAAGGTTACAAAAAGGGTATATAAGGTAACCGATGACGGTTAAGGTGATGGTGTCGGTTGAGGGATAACCGGCGTCGGTTAAGGTGGGAAATCCTAGGTTTTCCAAAAATAGGAAAATCTTTGCTATTTTTGGCGTGCTCTTGATTGTCAATTGGGTCTCAAGTGAGGGTTAGCACTTAGATAAGTGGGAGTGTTGTTGGAGAAGGAATAGGACTTTAATTTTAGGGTTTGAACTAAGTCCTAGTTGGTTAAGATAAGTAGAGACTCAGTCTTAGTTAATTAATAGACTAAGAATAAGTCCATGGTGAGGTGTCTAGGTGATGTGGCTAGGTGAGGTGTAAATTAACTTAATTAAAGTAATTAAATTAATTAATAATGTGAGGATGAACATTAATTCAATTAAAGATGGATTAACTTTGTATTAGTAAAGAACTTGAGGTGATCTTTGCATTTTTAGATTTTCCTTAGAGATCATCAACGTAATATTCAATAGTTTTATGAAAAAGATCATGAAAGATATAGGTCATAGATTTTGGTAAGTAGCTCTGACATTATTGAGACCAAATGGCATGACACTATAACAAAAATTTCACCATGGGGCAATAAAAACGGTTTTGTGTTGTTCGTCATGGCGATAAGGATTTAATTATAACTAGAAAAACCATCCATGAGGGAGAGAATTTCATGGCCAGCTATTAGGTCAATGATCTGATCTATGTTTGGAAGGGGGAAATCATCTTTAGGACATGTGAGATTGAGATCCCTGAAATCTATGCAGATGTGTAACTTGTCGATGTTTTAGTTACTGGGGACAATATTAGAGACCCATTGTGTATAATCAATGGGAATGATGAAGTTTGTAGATAAAAGACATTGCAACTCTTCTTTAACAAGGAGAGCTATGCATGGATTCATTTTATGGAATTTTTGTTTAACTGGTTTACCATTTGGATACGTGAAAATATTATGTAGTACAATGCCAGGATCAATTCCGGAGATATCACCGTATGTCTAGGAAAAGGCTTGATAATGTTTTGATAAGAATTCACTAAAGTCATCTAGTTCCTGCAAACTTAATGACCGGCCAACTTTTAACTATATGAGGATCTTGAGGGGTTCCTAAGTTAAGGTTGATAGTGGATTCATTGAGGAGAGTGGATGTCTCAGACGGAAATGATTTCTTAAGGAAATGATCCTCATCTTATATGTGCGAAAGAATGTCCGATCATATTGACATTGAAGGATATATATAATGGGTAAATCTTCTTCAACCATTTCTAGCCAAACAAGAGGTATTTGTTTAGTATCATGGTTAGATTGATAAATCAATGGACCTAAGGATATGGTATTGACTAAGAAAAAAATTGGGAGGGATGAGAGATGGCGTCATCTACATCCATATAATCTTTAGGGGTTATGGGCGACGATGGCTCACACTCAGTGATGTGTACAGATGTAGTTGGTTTAAATGGGTTGAACTAGGTTTCTCATAACCTAGGCCATTATTCTCATAAATTTTGAGGGAACACTGGATGATTAAGTCATGTTTCCCTTGTTCTTAACGACCAAGGCCAAAGAATTTCCACTCGCAGGTGAAGGTACATATGGGAAAAATTTGGATTATCTAAGGATCTGAATTCTTGAGTGAAATGTATGGCTTGATGTAAACGATGACTTGTGATGAAGGGTGATCAAGTCCCCCATAGACAAGGTTTTTTTGAGATAGGGAGACCATAGGAGATGGCATCCCCTACGTTAGGCTCATACATGGGTTGCTTGTCGGGATGACCATAGGTCTTAGATGAAGGGATGGAATTGAGCATGAGAAGGTGATACTCCCTAATCTGAGACGTTATACAACATCACTAAGGGAGGAATCATATGGTAGCTTAGAGGAAGAGATGGGTGTGCTAGGAGATTCCTTGTTAGATGATTCTGATGTGGATTTTGGTATAAGGACATCGTTTGGACAATATGTCAAATAAAAATTGGCAAAGGAATTTGGATCCGTAGGATCTGTAAATTTTTACCTCCATGTTCATATTTGAGACAACAATGAAGCGTGGAAGGCACGCATCGCATCGTGTGTATCCTATGACATCCTAATAGCATATTATATTGGAATTATCCTTCTATGATGTAGAAGAGCTCATGTAAGGTTTTATTTCCAACTTTAAGTGGAAGGATCATGGTACCTAATGTGGGTACAATATTGTCATTGAAGGATCCCAGGTAAAATTGGGGTTTGACCAATGACGGAAGGGGATAAATTAAGTTGTGAAGGAAATGGATGATATAATGTTAATGGTTGTGCCCCCATCAATCATGACCCTTCTAACAAGGGCATCATTGATCTCAGAAGTGATAAAAAAATGGTAAGTCATGCTCATCATGCCTAAGCACATGAATTTTGGATGGTTCAAATGATATGATAGTGCATGCTTTAAAAGCCCCTACAATGTTTTTGAAGGGTAAAGGATTGTCTATCGGGTACTATTATTTCTTGTAAGGCTTGATCATGGATTTTTTATGAGAAGGTGAGGTTTATACTAACTCATAAAGTGACATTTTGACATGAGCTTAGTGTATTTGTTTAATAACAAACTTCGCATTGCGATGGATGACGAAGGTCGTGCGGTATGAGGATGGAAACCTTGGCTTTATGTGATGTCATTTAACCAAGTGTTTGAAGTTATGGGAATAGATATTTTTGGTTTGTCGATGAGGAAAACAATTCTAGTGATAGAGGTATGGCTAAATTTTTTTACCTTTCTTAGGTTTAGATAAGTCTCTGTTGTAATTTTGTGAATGGGTAGCAATATGAGCAAGACAACCCGATGGGAAGAGATGGGTGATTTAGATTTAGGTGAAGGTGATGAAGTGGATGGTTTCGAAGGAAGGAGAGCTAGATTTCCATGCTTATGAGTAATTAAATGGAAAACCTTACAATGTTCTATGGAGTGACCCATGTTCTATGATAATTGCAAGAGACATTGAAGTCGTACTAAGTGGGTTTCTATCCTTGTGGGTCTGAAGGTTTGGGAGGTAGTAATGTTATGAGTGATTATTAAAGGAGGTCTTCTAAAATAGTTGCATAACATCCTTTAGGTGTATATGTGGATGATGATAGATTTTGAGGTATCTTATCTTCCCACGGAAGTAAGATCTTAGTTATGGGTTGAGTTATTGGTGGCTTAGGGATTTTAGGTGTTATAATGGGTGAGGGAAGAGAGCCATTTGTGGAGGCTTGATAAATAGGATTTGATCCCGTAATGATAGGGTGGTTCTTAGGTATAAGAGATTGAGTACCACGTAAGGGATTATGATCCAGGGAACATAATAAGAGTTGTTAAAGACTTGAATGATGCCATGTTTATGGGATCCCATTGTGAAAGATTGGTAGGTAGGCCTTGGCCTTGGCATGGCAAGAGGATCACTAAAAGTGGAAATGGTACTTCTAGGAGGAGGAAAAAGAAGATGAAAAGGACCACTTTGAAACAATATGTTTGATCATAATAAGGACTTTTAAAGACCTAGACCACACCTTGTTTGTTGGGTCCCCTTGAGGTTTTAGATGAGCTAGGTGTATTTTCAAAGTTGATGTTAATGAAGGAAGAGGAGTTTGAATAGCATGGCTAATGTAATTTAAATGGTTTCTAGGTTGTGTCGGTTTTAGATTGTTTATTTTTGTTGATGGGGGACAAATATGACCCCTGGTTGGCTTAGATGGGGGTAGTTGTGCTAAGAATGTTTTGAGGGTATCATAGTTATATATGTAAAATTGTGTGCAGGTGCAAGTGCAATTGTACTAGAGGATATGTTGGGTACGGATATGGATTGAATAACATCATGTGATATAGAGGAAGAGGTGGCTTTGGATTTATCCCCAATGGTGAATGATTCCATAGATATGGAATTGGATTCAATAGAACTTGATGTTGAGTCTGAAGATGTGGATTCTGATTCAACTGGTATCGATGTTGATTCTGAAGATGTAGATCCATATTTAATTGGTATTATTGTGGACTCAAAGGTCAGTGATATTTTAGTAATGGTATTAATTGTATGGTGAGTTTGAACAACATTTATTTGTGGTTTATCAGTTGGTGGGGATGATTAGGAAATGGTTGTTTGAATATGTCAAGGTTTTGATTCGGGGGTGCATTTGGATTATCTAAGTGAAGATCACCCTTTTCAATCAAATCTTGAAGGACATTACGAAATGTAAGACACCTTTCAATGTCGTGTCCCTTAACCCTATGATATTTACAATAATCATTATCTCGATACCAAGAGGGTTTGGATACGGATGTGTTAATGGGATGGATATGAGGGAGAGATATCATATTTCAGAGTGAGCAGTTTATCAAATATTGTGCTATAAGTCTCTCCTATGGGTGTGTAGTTGTGTGGTTGATGGGCATAATCAGTAGTAGGTCTTTCCTTAGGGGTAGATTTAACTACTACAGTGTTAGCAAATGACTTGGATTTTTCAGGATTATATGATGTTGTTTTGGATGGAAATTTAGTTTGCGGTTTCTTAGGATGAAGTTTAACTCGACCATCTTTTAGAGCTCGAAGTTCCAAATTATGAGCCATAGTAAAGGCTTTGTGAAGGTCTAGAATGATTGAATTTATAATGTTGATGAGATATGTTTGGTGCATGATCGATAAGACTTTTATTAATTTGGTTTGTGGTAATGCAAAAGACAACTGGTTGATTATACCCCTCCAACAGGCAACAAAATCAGTAATGGACTCATCCTCAAACTATTTAATAGCATAGAGGTCATTAATAGTGACTTTATAGGCTATGTTTATAGAGAAATGTTCTAGGAAGAGTTGTGCAAGTTGTGTGAATGAGTAAAGTGAATACTAAGGAATGCTATTATACCAATCCAATGCAAGAGTTTGGAAAGGGATATTGGAAAATTCCTCAAGATGAGTTCTATTCATGGGCTATTAGATAACAAGCATGATGAAAAGCATGAATGTACTCACTGATGATATTCCTTGCTATAAAAATTGATAAATTTTGGAAATTCCCAGTGAGGTGGGTATGCTTTGTATGGTACTAAAGGGTGAATGGTATCATTAAAAATTTGGTCGTAGGAGAACACATTCTTGGGTGTTGAAGAGGCAGCTTCAAGACTTCATATGCGGCTCATGAGATCTTTCAAAGAATCAAGTTGCACTAATTGATGTGAGGATGAGCCAGTTGGAATGGCGGCTAGGTTGTGATTACATTTGATATTGGTGAGGCACATCTACATTGGTAAGGAATGTTTTGTTGTGGAACATTTTGCTACGTTGAGAATATGTTATGGAATTTTATATTATGGAACATTTTGTTGAGGTATATTTTTTTGTGGAATGTGTTGTTGATAAGGAATGTTTTGTTGTGGGATATTTTGTTGCGATATGTTCTACTATGGAATATGTTGTTGATAGGGAATTTTTTTTTGTGGGATGTGTTGTTGCGATAAGAGACTTTGTTGAGGATATTTTGTTGAGGTACATTATAACGTGGAACATTTCTTTGAGATAGGATACTATAAATAGGAATGTTTTGTTGAGGTATATTCTACTAATAGGGAATATTTTTCTGTGATTGACGCTTTGTTGTGATGGAATGCTATAAGCGGGGATATGTTGTTAGGGTACGTTTTGTTGAGAAATATGTTGTTGAGGATGTTTTGCGGAGAGGGAATACCGTGAAGTGATTGGGACACCAATGGTTTCTATGATTGAATGTATTGGTAGGAAGGTGGAATGGATGTAGTAGTAAAAACCTAGGAATATGGAGGCGCTTGTTGAAAGGGTGTGGTAGAAGTAGGAGAATGGTGCTTGTTGTGGTATCTATTACAAGACAACGGATGTGGTGAATGGGTGAGACAAGATTAGTGCTTGTAATAGCACTTGTGTTAACTAAGGGAGAGGATAAAGGACTAGATATATTGATACTTTGGATGGAATTACTCACCGATTGAGAGGATATGGTGATAGAAGCAAAGTAGAGAACTCATTGGAGGTGTCTGAATTGATGAAGATGTTGGAGGGGTGGATGAAGAGGAACCCATGTTGCTTAGAGGAGGTGTGGAACCAATGAAAGGGTCCGGTGAAGATGTTTTTTTGCATTTGTGTCTTATGAAGAAACCATATGAAGGCTAAATACAGGAATGGAAGTCATAATGCTAGATGTCTCGGGGTTGACTTAAAGGTTGATATGCATATATCTCGCTAAATGGCGGAGTTGATAGTTTGGATCAATAAGATGTGAGATCCTAGATGAAGGATCAGGGACGTACGATGGTGGTTTAGAGTCGAAGGTTGATTAAAATCAATAGGGGGTGAAGAACTAGATAAAGGTTTAGGGATATTCAAAGTTGGTTTGGATTTGAATTGTTATGAAAAAAAGAGATAATGGATCATGAATGTTTGGGGAGGGTTCAAGTCCGAATGGTTGGAGTTGAACTCCCTTAGTCAGTAAGATATGCATTGAGAGCAATGGGGTTTAAATCTAACATTGATTCAAAATGATGATCTCCCCTATCATAGAAAGGAGGTTTGGATGATTCGATTGAGATCTCGGTGAGTATGGTTGTTTGGCTTCTTCATGCTCAAAGGTATGGAAATCCCGACTACATAATTGAGGCCCTGAGTTTAAAAGATGTTGTCGTCTCTCTTCATTATATTGTTCCTCTATCTCATTCCAAGCTCGTTGGGAGTCAAAAAGGGGAGTAAATGTACTTATTTAATGAAATAGGTTTTGTTGTTGTAATGGGGTGGAAAATGTGGTAGATAAAAGTGTAGAAAAAGACATAGATAATGGGATTTGTTCTTACGATGATGTAGGTAATGGTGTGGACATGTTTCCAAATATTTTATTATGTGCTTGTTGTCTAGTTTGTACCATAGTAAGCAAACACAAAAACACTTAAGAACAACTAAATGAGTTTATTACAAGCAACAAACAAAGTCAAACAAATTATTTTTTAGATTTCCTTAATTTAATTATAAAAGAGTGAAATATGTAAAATGGTTAACAAGGGTCCTATGAAATGGTTAACTATGGCTTGTTTTTGTATGTTTATGGGTGGATTCCTTGTTATACCCGAGGGTACACAAGGGCCGAATCTCTCTGCTACCGATATGGGTGTGTTATTGGGCCTACCCCTCACTTCACAATGATCTGTGATGATAAGGGTGTTGGGTGTTGAGCCAATATATACCGACATACAGGAGATTATACTCGGCCAGAACACCAATTTGGTTTCCCTGTTGGGTGATGAAATCCCAATCAGTTTCATCTAGGTGGGAATTTTTTAAATGCATTTTTGAGTTATAAGTGGTTTGGTTGTGCGTGGGGAAGGAAAAGTGGATGCAAATAATTTACCTTCCTACTTAAAACTATGTGATGAAAAAGGATGTGTTTTCTTGTTTTAAATTCAAAATGAAAGATTGCTTTTGATGAAAACAAACAATCAAAAATACAAGATAGAAAACGAAAGAAGGATTAGGACTTACCTCTAATAACGCTTCCTTTTTATTTTTATTTTAGCAATTTGTGAAACAAGCAATTCCAACAATCCAATAGATGAGCTTTCCAAAATCAATACCCTCTAGATAGGTTAGAAAAGACAAAAAGCAAAAAGCAACAAAGAAGAAATAAAAGCAGATGTTAGATTTTGAAAAACTCACAAGGAAATTGTAGGTGATTTGCCCAATCACGTAAGATTTTTACGAGAGAATCGAGAATAATTAAAAGATGTCATTTTGATGAAATAAATCAAAGACACAAGGGACAAGCTCCCACTGTGCATGCCAAGATGTTCAGAATAATTTTTACCTCTTCAACCTATTTAAATGAGTAAGAAACTAAAACTCAAAAACCTCAAAATGGTGGGGTTTATAAGTACTCACGGATGTGGATAGATAATATTTGATTATTCGTCGCATACAAAAATGATTTAGGTCCTATCTTACAAACAAATTTGTAGTCACACAGACACTACACAAAAATATTTATTAGTAAAAATAATAAGTAGGTTGCCTTGCGAAAGGCAGTCCTTAAGCCAAATGACTTCCTCGCAAGGATGTCAACCCATTGTTATGCAATCAAGCGTTTTGGAAATCAAACCATAATATTTAATGGATAAATAAATGTTTTGAAAAGTTTAAAGTTTATTACAAATATGTAGCATATAATGAAATCCTAAAGAATGCATATTGTATGTTGAGAACATCAAAGAGCATGAAGATTTAGAGCACATATATAATATCCGAGCTAAGGGATTGGAAAACTTTGAGCCAAATTAGGATGGGGTATTATAGTGGAATGATGTGCAATCAATCTTGGATATGTCTAGTGCAACATGTGACAATTGGGTGTGTGGATCATATGCATTAATTGGGCATGACCGTGGCATATTAAATTCAATCCTAAATTCGTGGATCAACAAGAAATCCATCTCAACATAAAGGTATGTAGGAAAATAAAGAGAGTAAAAAAATGCTCCCATGCCAAGTTACCAAAGCAAAGTGGAAGTGTTTAGGAGTATCTTAAACAAATGCAAACATACATGTCATGAGAACAAGCATTGATAAATTTCATGGTATATACGAGTTAGGGGTATGAAAACTAGATGGTGGGTAACACATCATCCATGTTTAATGACATGGAACTAATTAAGTGAAGCCAAACATGTTAGATTTGAGCAAGGGAATTATATGTGATTGTGTCCTAGTTACTACTGAGAGTAAGAAAATTAAAATATTGTTTAAACAAATGTGAAGAGTCTTGGAGTTTCATGCACGGAAGTCTCAATCACAATTGTGGGCTCACACTTTCTACCATACCTTGTGTGTGTGTGTACATGTGCGTGTGCGTGTGCGTGTGTGGGAACATCAAAATGGGAGGGATTGAAAGCTAATTTTGTGCACACATTCTCGCATTTCACATCCAAGTCATGAGCTAAACCCCTTTTGCTACAAAGTATCAAGAATGAAATCTTTGGGAATGGGGCCATAATGGAAGAAATATTATTGAAACTTCGTAATGAGGAGGGAATGGCAATACAAGGATGTTTGAAGAAAAAGTGATAATAGTGATTCCGGTGATGAATATGATGTTATATGGATGGCGTGTAATTGGTAAAATAAAGGGAAACAAAAGATGGTTTCTAAATTTATGGATAATTGGATGCCAACTATTTAGATTTTGAGATGTCATATGGATCCATGGATGTCATTGATAAGAAGGAATAGATAAGGTATCATATGGTGAACATTAAATTCTAAGAAGGTAAATATTGGAACCAAAGAAGTGTTAAATATTGTAACTTTTGGAGACTTTTTGGTTTGAAGTTGAAATAACTAAGATTGTATAGATTTTCCTAAATATTGAGACCTATTCCCAAGAAGTTCTTTGGGATATGAAAGTATTACACCCATGATTAGGTAAAATACACATAAATGGTTGAGGGTGTTAGGAATATTAATTAGTGCTCATGGAATAAAATAATGTAGTGTGTGAGTTGTTATAACTATTATTGTATTTAAAGAGAATAGGTTATTAAAACAACTCGTATGTAATTAGTAAGTGGTTTCCTAAATAATAGGAGAAGGCTCCTATATATGTTCTTGCTTATGTAGAAATGAAGTTAACAAAAGAATTAATCAATTTTCAAATGTGAGTATGTTGTTGCTTCATTATTTGGTATCAAATCCGTGTCTAATCCATGTAATGGAAATATAATTGATTTGATGGGAGCAGCCTTATGTTCTTCATTGAGATGTGCATGGTAATTGTATTGTGGTTTCATTTCTGCAGATCCATTTACATTGCGTACTAGAAGAATCAGGGTGTTGATGGTTGACATCGCACTGTTCTATAAAGAAGCTAACATTCCAAATCTGAAAAGCATGATATAACTAAGTCGGAAGATTGCAATTCAATTCGAGTTCAACATTTCATTAAGATTTGTGAGGCGTCATTCTGGGACGCTTCTTACCCTACAACTAAGAGCTTCTCTGAGAATCTATCCTTGATAGCGTTGGCATATGTGTTTGCCTCATGCATTGGATCCATTTCATACCGTTATCTGATTTCTAGCATTCAAAGTAATTGCATAACAATCGAGGAATCTTTTTACACGACATATCGATTGTAGTTGTATCATTGGTGATAACTTGCTATTTGAATACTTTGCATCAAGTTCTACACCAACAATCGGCTCTCGAGATCGACCCTTGGACTCGCTAATCAAATTATTCTCAATATACTCTTGTCATCAATCCGTGTGCATCGGATCTTGGTTAACACTATCTTCATACGCATCAAATATCTGAATCCTCTGCCATTTCCAGTTATGTTAGGATTTTATGGATTAGATAGCTGCATGTGTTATTGCCTTCATTTGGATTTATTTAAAGCCCTATCACTCATCTTCCATTCAACTTGGTTGCATGATTGATTCACAAGACATCGTATGATATTCGTGCGACTGACATGAGTGATTTTCTATACATTGGAATGAATGCAAAAGTCAAGGGCATTTACCTCCAAGTCATACAATCTATTCCACACAGTAATTTAAATACAAAGAGGTGTGTTAACTTGTCTTTGTAAAAGTTTGCAAATACATATTCATTTTAAAATATTTGCATGCTACAACTAATACGGAGTTGAATTCCTCTGGTGAGAGTGCATGAAGATTATAGAATCTCAGCACTTATACTATACTGAATATTTTATTGAACAATGAAAAAAACAAAACAAAACACACAAATTTTAACAGTAAATCTGCTCACAAAGTGAGCGAACAGCAAGGCTAATAAAGTTCTGTTTTATTCAACTTAGAACTGTCTTCTTTTCCTTCTGTTGTGCGTTGAATCTCAGAGAATGGAAATGATTTAAAAACAAACTACTGCAGTTTATTGGGCAGTCAAGAGGAGCAAGAAAACTGAAGAAGATCACAACCTAGATCCTAACATGACTGCAGTTACAAACACATTAACTGAAATTACAAACAAAAGATGACTGCACCAAACTAATGATGACAACAGTCGAACTGGAGTAGGCGGTGGAACTGAAGAGTTGATCGTGCATCTTTCAAATGAACAACGAGATGAGTCCGGCATGATTCTTAAAGCAACAAAATTGGTCGTAGGTAGAGCTTTGGTAAAAATATCAGCAACTTGCTCAGCTATAGGGAAAAATTGTAATTCCATTGTCCCATCTTGAGCTAAGTCTCGGATAAAGTGATGTTGAATCTCAATGTGCTTCGATCTAGCATGAAACACATGATTTTTTGTCATTCTGAATAATGCTTTGCATTTATCACAAGAAGTAAATAGTGGTTGGATGTTCCTGAACCAATTACAAATCTTCCAAAATCCGTCGAATCCATATGGCTTGACAACTAGTTGCTCTTGCTGCAATATACTGTCATACGAAGAGAGAGCAATGGTTGCCTGCTTTTTACTACTCCATGAGACAACTCTAGAACCAAGTGAAAAAATATAACCAGATGTGGATTTTCTATCATCCACTGAACCAGCCCAATTAGAATCTGTGTAACCACATAGCTCAAACTTATGTGTGGGAGAATAATGAATGCCAAAATTGTGTGTACCACTCACATACCTTAAAATTCTTTTTGCAGCACGCCAATGAGACTCATGTGTAATGAACCGAGAGACGAGGCTCACAACATACATGATATCAGGTCTCGTGGTAGTGAGGTACATGAGGCTTCCTACCAAACTTCTGTATAAAGTAACATCTACTTTGGAACTTGCATCTTCCTTGGTTAATTTTTCACCAAGGGCAACAAGAGTGGCAACTGCAGTGCATGACATCATTCTAAAATGCTTCAATAGATTAGCCACATACTTGGTTTGAGAAATGGATATACCTTCAGATTTTTGTTGCACCTCCACTCCAAGAAAATAATGCATGAGTCCTAGATCTGACATCTCAAATTCTTGTTTCATTTCTTCTTGAAATTTCTCCATGAGAGATGGGCTATTACCTGTATAAATGAGATCATCAACATAAAGGCAAACAATTAGAATATCATTACCAAGATGTTGGATATAGAGGGTTGGCTCTGAGGAACTTTGAATGAATCCTTTCTTCAAATAGAATTGTCGATCCTTATGATACCAAGCACGAGGTGCTTGCTTCAACCCATAAAGAGCCCTTTTTAGCTTGTAAACCAAATGTTCTTTTCCTGGAATTTCATAACCAATAGGTTGTTCCACATAGACTTCCTCATCAATAAAACCATTTAGGAAGGCTGATTTTACATCCATCTGATAGATTGGCCACTTGTGTTGTGCAACAATAGCCAATATAATATTTATTGTATCAAATCTTGCAAGCTCGGAGCAAAAGTCTCGAATAATCTACTCCGAGGCATTTGTGCAAATCCCTTGGTAACTAATATTTCCTTGTGTTTATTCATAGAACCATCGCATGATATTTCACCTTATAGATCCATTTGACACCAATCACTTTCTTATCTTTAGGAAGTTGCACTAATTCCCATGTATTGTTTTTATCAATTGCATGCATCTCTTCATTCATAGCATCAATCCATACTTGTTCTTTCACAACTTCTTCATACACAAAAGGTTCAACTTGGATGGTACTAAATAAAGCAAGATTGGAAACTAGATTCACATTAGAACTCCTTTGATAAATTTCATTTAAACTTCATACCTTTTGTGAAGAACTTGGACTTGATTGTGGGCTAGAACTATCACCTGAAGAGGAACTTGGTGAACTTAGTGAACTGGGGCTTGAACTTCCACTTGAGCTTGTGGGGAGAGGAGGAACTTGTTGAACATCTTCTATACCCATGATGAGTGGTGTAGTTTGTTGAACTCCTTTTTGCCATTGCCATACTCCCCCTTCATCAAAAACCACATCTCGACTAATAATCCATTTCTGTGTGTCAGGATTATAGAACTTGTATCCTTTCGTGAAATCTGAATAGCCCACAAAGATACAAAGTTGGGATTTTGCATCCAACTTCTTCCACTTCTTTTCTAGAACATGAACATATGCAGGGCAACCAAATACACGAAAGTGAGCTACTGAGGGCTTGTGTCCACTCCAGGATTCCTTGGGAGTGATATTCTGAAGCAATTTTGTTGGGCTTCGATTCAAAATATAAGTTGTTACTGCAACTCCCCAATAGCAATTAGGAAGGTTTTTGAACTGCAACATACTTCGTGCCATCTCCATAATGGTACGGTTCTTTCTTTCTACAATGCCATTCTGTTGTGGGGTATAAGCTGCCATAAGTTGTCTCTTAATTCCATGAGTATTACAAAATCAGCAAACTCATTGGAAGTGAATTCTCCCCCTCTATCTATTATGATTATTTTGAGAGAATACCCACTTTGATTTTCTACCATAGCCTTAAAATGTTTGAAGCATTCAAATGCCTCAGATTTCTGTTTAAGAAAATAAACCCATGTGTAGCATGAGAAATCATCAATAAATGTCGAGAAAGTAAATATTCTTACCCAAAGATTTCTCTTGTATGTTACCACAAATGTCACTATGCACAAGCTCTAGAGGATATTTTTCCCTCCATGATTTGTTCATTGGAAAAGCTGTCTCGATGTTGTCCAAGTGCACCTACTGAACAAACTTCTTCTTTTGCCTGAATTGCAGGAAGTCCTCTCACCATGCCTTTCTTATGAAGCAAACTTAATCCTTGAAAATGCAAATGACCATACCATTGGTGCCATAACCATGAATCATCTGTGGTTGCCTTGAGGGCATGCATCTTACTGGACTCCAAAGTGAGAGGAAATAATCGATTCTCTGTCATACAAGCCTTTGCTACAAGATAATGATTAGCTGATTTATCAAATATTTTACAGTAGTTATCTTCAAACACAACCTTGTAATTTTTTTCTACAAGCTACCCAATACTTAAAAGATTATGTTGTAATTTGGGCACATGCAAAGTGTCATGAATAAATGTAGTTTCTCCTTGCTTAGTTTTCACTGCAAGGGTACCTTTTCCCATTACATCAACCTCTTTATCATCACCAAATTTTACTTGACTCCTTACAGATTCATCTAATTTGACAAAGAGATCAGATTTACCTGTCATATGATTTGAGCAACTGCTATCCAAGAACCAAACATCCTTTTGAGGTTCTTTTGCCAAATTGCAAGCGAAGAATGTAGAGTGGTTTGCTTCTTCAAAAGACTCTTCAGTATAGTTGGCTCTTGACTTATTTAAATCAGATTTTTTCTTTCTACATTCAGATTCATAGTGTCCATACCTTTCACAATAACTGGATGCTTCTCCGATCCATTGAACTTCTTCCTCTGCCTCTTTTGTTTCCTCTTCCTCTTCCTCTGCCACGTCCTCTAGATGTAGAAGATTCCCTTCAGATTTGCTTGATTGAGAAGGGGTTGTAGATTTTTCTTCAATTCTTACAGTAGACTGGAAGGCTTGAACGAGGTTCACTGTAGAACGTTGCATACGCTCCTCATGAGATTGCAAAGAACCTATCAACTCTGCAACTTTGAATGTGGCTAGATCTTTACTTTCTTCAATGGCTATGACCACTGGATCAAACTTTGGAGGAAGAGATCTCAAAATATTTTCTACAATTTTTGCTCGATACCAATTGAAGATTATAAATTTCAGCACTTATACTAAGTTGTGAATATTTTATTGAACAATGAAAAAAAAAAAACAAAACACACGAGAATTTTAACAAGTAAATCTACTCACAAAGTGAGTGAACAATAAGGCTAATAAAGTTTTGTTTTATTCAACTTAGAAGCTGTCTTCTTTTCCTTCTATTGTGCATTGAGTCTTAGAGGATGGAAATGTTTTAAAACAAACTCTGCAGTTTATTGATCAAGAGGAGCTTAAAAAGCGAAGAAGATCACAACCTAGATCCTAACATGATTGCGTTATTATAAACACATTAACCGAAATTACAAACAAAAGATGAGCGCACCAAACTAATGATGACAAATGTGAACTGGAGTAGGTGGTGGAATTGAAGAGTTGATCATGCATCTTTCAAAGGTGCATACGGTGAAAATATATTCATGCAAATTCCATTTAATATATATCTCCTAATGATATATTAGAGGCTTTGAGTCTTGTGTCCAATAATCTCAAACTTCATTTAAGTTTATTTTGTATTGATAGTGGTCCTTAAGAAAATTAATAGGTCTACTAAGTTGTTTCTAGTTTTATTTCAAATGTTTTACAAGTTTATGTAAAGGATAATAATTATGTTTGTGGTCGGGATTGTTAAAGTATGCAAATTTTAGTCTTGTCGTCAAAAGTATAAAGTCGTGTCATTTTATTGTCAATCTTAAAAGTTATAGGAGTTGTTTGGTTCCATTTTGTTATATTATCATTATTGTTGTCCTATACTCCAAAGTCCATCTAGTCAAATTTGAGTCACGAGTCAAAGTGTCCTCATAAAACTTAAAATTCTTTATCAAAAGTAAAGTCTTATTGTCATTGAAGTCAAGTATTGTTATTGTGAAAGTCGTATTGTTAAAATTGTAAAAATTCCATTTTTTTTTTTAAATTGCCTCACGGATGCATTTTCAATGTAACCCAATGTCTGGTTGATGGGAGAATTGTACATTGAGCATCATGATCAAATTCAGCTGAGTTAGCAACCTTTCACTGGAGGATGGAGGACAAGCATCGTCCTCTCGCCAACCACAAGTGACGAGGCCGCAAAATGAGGTTGTGGCATTTTGTTTTAGTGTGTCTTTTCAGTTGCAATGTACCTGTTATTGTTTATATTCAATATGTTCATTTTGTAATAAAGTGAGAAAATTCCTATGTACTTTCTTGATGTGAAAATATAGTAGAAAGATGAAAGCACAAGGAAAAAGCAACATCATGATTCTTGAAGAGGATGAATAGGGTTCCTTTTTTGGTGGACAAGGGTCCATTTTTGTCGAACAGGGGTTCGTATAGTGAACAAGGGTTCATTTCAAATGAATATGGGTTCATACCGAGGTTGTGGGTCAGTCTTTGCAAAACCATCAATAAGCCAAGATCGTGAGCACGCACGGGTAGAAAGCTGCAGAGGAAGTGCAATTGTTTTTCTCCCATGTTTGCACTAAGGGGGGTGTTAGGAATATTAATTAGTGCTCATGGAATAAAATAATGTAGTGTGCGAGTTGTTATAACTATTATTGTATTTAAAGAGAATAGGTTATGAGTTGTTAAAACAACTCGTATGTAGTTAGTAAGTGGTTTCCTAAATAATAGGAGAAGTCACTCCTATATATGTTCTTGGTTATGTAGAAATGAATTTAATGAATAATTAATCAAGTTTCATGTGTGAGTTTGTTGCTTCTTCATTAGAGGGCACCAAACCAAATGCACAAAAGACCATACCAAATAAATCCAAACTTGTGTGCCAAGGTCAAGGAAGAAATGGATATAATGTTGACTATGAAGTAATTTTTCCCATAGAAGAATCAAAATTGTTAAGCCCAATGGTCATAAGCATTAAAAATATGGGAGTTGTTCTCATTTACCCCAAAATGTGGAAGTTCAAAAAAATTGAGTTTTTGGTTAAGTGACTCCTTTTTCTTGGTTGTATCTACTTTTTGTTGTTAAAATGCAAAAATCCCAATGATTAGCCAATTTTAAGCCAATTTGGGCCTTGATTAGTCAATGCGGACTTTGGAGGAACAAGAAGAATTGTTCCTTCATTCCTCTTGTACCCCACATCACCGCAATATCTGCATTGTATTGACTTGTAGTGTATGTCATATTTTTCGGCCCGCTGGAACTATTCTAGCATTCCATTTGTTCCCGATTCACCGCATTTCCCGCACTCCCGCAATGAACCCTTTTGCATTGGCCTTTTAGAAAATTTCAAGAACTCATGGAAAAGTTCTATCTTACCCTTTGTTCCCCAAAATTCTATTTTCTCCACAAGTCTTCTCCCTTCCCTTATCATGAAAATTACGAGTGTACAAGAAACACATGGAACTTGTTCCATTGTTCTTTTAGTTCACTGTATCCCCGTATCCCCATAATGTTTGTTCCTCAGTTCGCCATGACCCATCATGACCGATTTATAAATGAAAAGGGGTAAAAAGTGTTTACTGCGATCTTGGCATTATCCGCATAAATGTCCTCACCCTTTAATCGAGTCATTTGGTCGAATTACTACATAAATACCATCCATATATATTTTTTCACTTTTTCAAATCGAGTTCATTGTGCCTTGTTTGTTTCCCTACTCCCGCCGCTTAAATGGGTGTTTTTGGTCATAACTTGATCATTTTTCATCCATTTTCAAAAATTTAAATTACATTGAGAGTGTTGTGAGGACACAATACTAGAAGAGAGGGTGTTTTGAGTCAATAATAGAGACAATACTTATCCAAATTGTCTCAAATAGAGACAGAAAAAAAGTTATATATTGTCTCAATATTGTCTCAAAGCGGGTGTCTCTAATATTGTCTCTAATTATTGTCTCTCTAGAGACAATATAGATTGATACATATTTTGTCTCTCTAGAGACAATATCATTTTCGTCTCTCTAGAGACAATATCATTATTGTCTCCCTAGAGACAATACATAATACAATTTTTGTCTCTCTAGAGACAATACTAATTTCAATTTTTTTGTCTCTCTAGAGATGATACGAATTTAAAGAATGAAAAATATGAATTTCAAGAATAAATAATAACCAAATATCATATAGTGCAATCAATGGCTACATATCGTCTATGATGTCAGAGTGGGCTAGTAATTAATATTATAAATTAAAAACAATTTGATTTGAATCTTGTGCCCAACAAATGGGTCCACAAACATTTTATTAATATCAAATAAGATAAAATACAAAAGGGTGTCTAAATGTCATTAACCCTTGACATACAATGATAAAATACAAAAAGGGTGCCTAAATGTCGTTAACCCTTGACATACAATAATAAAATACAAAAGGGTGCCTAAATGTCGTTAACCCTTGACATACAATGATAAAATACAAAAGGGTGCCTAAATGTCATTAACCCTTGACATACAATATTAACACCTCTCCACCACCAACTTCAAGTGATCTGTCTTCCCTAGAGCTACTTTGAGTTTATTTTCTAAACTTTAATTTTGAGCAACTGTCTCTTCGCCTACCGCAACTCTCATCTTCATGGTCTTCACTTTGATTGTCTCAACTTTGATACAATTTTCTACTATCATTAACAGTGAAGGTGCATTGTATTCTAAGGTATTAAGAACACATATTTTACTCCAACTCTACAAAAGTATTCACAAATTACATTTAAATTAGGACAATAATTAAAACCTCGCACAAAACTAATAAGCTAAGTTGTGCACTCATATACATGTATGATAAAATCCATGTTTTGTTGCCATTCCCAACACATAAATATCTAGGAGATCATTTGTACCCGTCATCAAAGAAAAACTTTTGTTTCTTTGTTGATAGAGAAAATGTACCAAATCAGTATATAGTAGTTTTAGAAGTCCCTTCCACTCACGAGGAAGCTTTCTGGTCTGTAGCTAGCTTCTGAAAGTAACAACAATTAATATTAAGAAGAAAATAATCATTGAAAGCATAAAGTTAATGGGATCAAGAGGCTAAGCTATGAATTCCACCCAGAAAATCTGACTAGAAGGTCTCCACAGAGCTAGCTATGATATAAACTATAATGTATTTAATGATGTATTAAATGTTAATAAATAGTTAAAGACTTAGGTGAATAAATGGGACCACAAAAGGCATACCTTCAAGGGATATAAATATATTCAACCATCTATGTATATCATCATCTTGAACCTTAGATCTATTATATAAGGTACTGAGTGGATCATACCGGATGACCCAAAGAACTTGCTAGTGAAAGAAAATTGCTTAGTGCACTAGTATTTATGTAGTTGTCGAGAAGTGACTGCTAAGAAAGAAAAAGACAAAGAACATATAAAGAATGATGCAATAAGAATTATAGCTGATGTTGGAAACCAGATAAATCTTTATCAAAAGAAATGGTAAAGATATTGTATGTATCTAACTCAGCTTACAAAATTTTAGAAGATAATGAGGTTATTACATTCTAAACTATGTTTTTGAAACAATCGTTCTCTATGAATCATCTAACTCAGCTTGTTGTGTTAGAAGATATTTGAAATATCCTAAAGGCATGCATCGTTCAGCACAAGACACTACATATTCCTTTAATAAAATGAAAAACTCCAGTCATTAGATGTGAACAAGTAAGAATGAGAGACGACTTTACGGCCGCGAGGGTGCCATAAACTAATCCTGCAACTCTTGCTATACCAACAACAAATCAGAATGCCTACAAATAGTGTCTGTAAACAAACCAGTCATTTTCATTGAGTCTTGCAAGAAGTGAACAAATATAACATAGACCCAGAGCTTATCTTATCTTTTGTGTAATAACCGAATTCTTTTATTGCATTCATTTAATGCTGGTCAATAATTCTGTTTTTTTTACTAAACTGGCCTTATCCTGACTGTAAAGATTCTAGAAGAGTTAAAATCAGTGACACGGTCCTGAGTCTACAGATTAGGTTGGTATTATTATTATTAATATGATAATGATAACTGATTATTTACAGAAAAACTACTAAAGTTGGTAGCGTTGATGTTAAATGCATTAAGCTTTCCATCGTCCATAATTGTGACTGTGAGTAAATAATTTCTGGAAAAAAAACTCCAATTTAAAATTAAATCAATGTTTCCAATCACATTCCCTGATCTATTATCAGGATTTAAACTATTATCAATGTTTATAATCATGATAATAGATTAGAGAGTGTGATTTAAACGTTACCAATCACATTTTGTGATCTATCAACAGTCGGGCATATAAATTTGTGATGTATGTATTTTGCTTGTTTCGTTACATACTATAGTTTCGTTACATACTATGAATTCCTTGCAAGATGCAGCCATAAGATATCCTGAAACATTCAGGAGGAACGACTCTTCCAAAACTGCTGGGCAGGGATCAGATACAACTGATGGTTTCACGAATACAAAACAGACTGTTGCTCCTATTCTTGGATAAAAAATAATTGGTAGTGGTTCTGATGTAAAGCAGACAAGGCCTGTTAGGCAGGGATCAGATGTAACCAATGGGTCTTTTGACTCAAAAATCCATGGGACTTCTTGGCAAGGATCAGATAGAATATATGGTTTCATGGACACAAACCGGATTGGGTCTGCTAGGCAGGGATCAAACATAGCTGATGGTTCCATGAATACCAACAAGCTTGGTATTGATGGGGAAGGATCAGACGTTGGTAATGGTTCAACGAGCATGGGAAGATCTGGAGTTGAGCAACCTTTAACCAAAGTCAAGCAGTCTAAAGGAAATCAGGAACTGAATGAAGAGCTCAAGGAGAAAGCCAACCAATTGGAAACAATTTTTTCTGCCCACAAGCTGAGGAGTCAAGTTGCTTTGGAGCATCCAGAAAATACAGATATTATGAGAAAGAAAAGTTCCTCCCTAGCTGTCAAGTTAGAGGCACCAACTACTCAACAACAAATGTGTATCTCACCAAAGGAATCAAAACTTGAAAATTCAAAATTCACCAGTGGAGGGCCAGAGATGGCTGCACAGAATATTGGAAGAGAATAACTTGGTAGCTCATGGAGCAACACAGTAGACTTTGACAATGCATTGATGAACATGGCTGACCTCAGTTACTTAAAGAGTTCAGATAAAAAACCAGGTTTAAGCGACGACGGATGGTCTGAGGAGCTCAGAGGGAAATTTTATGAAAGATATATGGAGAAACGAGATGCAAAGCTGAGGGAGGAGTCAATCACCAAGCGGGCCCAGAAGGAAGCTAAACTGAAAGCTATGCAAGAAGCCCTTGAGCGTACAAAAGCTGAAATGGCTGATAGGAGTGCAAGATCATTGGAAAAGCAAGATCCCATTGTCCAAGCTAGAGTACGAGCTGAAAATTTGAGGTCTTTCAACGTCCGAGTATTGAAGAACAAAAAGCACCAGGTAAGGTTCTCAATTTCGAAGGGATTGCCATCAAGTTTTTTTGTTAACTAGTTTGGGTATTGATATTTTCCTGACATATTTTTTCCTCTGGTATATGAGCAGTTTGAAGCAGAGAAAAGTGATGATGAAGAGTATTCTAATGATGTGAATGAGCAAGAATTTTACAAACATGATAAGAGTATTACATCAAACACTCCCAGTCCTTCTGATATGCTTTCTCCTCATCCATCAAAAGATCTTCCAAAACCTAGTTCTGCTAAGAAGCTTTCCTCAAACAAAACTCTGCCTTCTACACCACAACGTAGTTATTTAACATCTCCCTCACCAAGGTCCTCCATACCTATTAAAGTTTCAAGTGTCAGCAGTACCTTGTCAGGCTGTCGCAGGGGCCATGAAAATCCTCTAGCTCAGTTTGTTCCCAACTTTGTTGATCTGAGGAAAGAGAATACAAAGCCTTCCACTGGCCAGACAGGTTTGACCTCAAGCCTGGGCAGTGCATCTCGTGGACAGCCTAAAAGTGGCAGCCGTGAAAGTGGTAATGAAGACTTTTCTTACGAGACAAATGGGTCTTTACCTCCTTCACGATCAACCAACAATAAGGAAGAGAAGCATCGTCATAACAAGGAAATGAGAAAAAGTTGCACAAGTATGAGCGAGATAAAATTGTTGGAAATTCAAATCAGAATTTATTGTGCAACTACTATTTGACTTTCCCAGATTTAGCTATCAGATTTGCATTTGATCATGACTGCTGCACATTTACTTTTTGTTGATTATTCTCCTTGATTATCTCTTGTCAGAGATTTTGTGTTGACTTGCAAGGCAAGTTTGTTGTGTAGGTTTTATTATTAATGCATTATGTTTTATTGAGAGATGTATGAGAAGAAGAGCAAGAAGCAGAAGGAGAAGAAGAAGACAGAAGAAGGAGAAAAATCAGATTTGGGAGAAGAAGAAAAGTGCTCTGTTCCAGCTCAAGTCTGGACTGTTTTTGCTGATAGAAAAACTTCATTTTCTCAGTTGTTAATGTATGAATGAATGTTTTGTGTGCAGCTGTAGCTGTTGTTCATTATTGACAAATATATTTGTATTGCTCAAGCAATTTCAATCCCAGATCTGTGTTATTTGCAGCCAAGAGTTTTATGTTATTTTGCTGTTATAAATTTCTGTAGCTTTCTTACATTTTCCCCTGTTTTGGATCATTTAAATCCGCTGCATTTTATTTTCTATTGTTGTTTGGAGGATTCTGTAGATTCCGTAGACTCTGCAGTTTCCATAGATCCTCGTTTCATTTCCCTTCATCTGGTATCAGAGCTTGGCTAAACCCTTCTTCTATTTCATTTCTAGGTTTTTAGTTTTTCATTTGGCAGCCATTAATGGCTTCTACGTCCTGTGCACATCGCTGGTTAGTGTGCAAACTCTGATTTTCACAGGAAAGAACTATGAGTATTGGTCTTTGACCATGAAAGCTTTGTTTTGGTCTCAAGACATTTGGGAAATGGTTGAAAATGGTTACCAGGAACCAGCAGACTAGGCAACATACAATGCTCTTACACAAGCTCAAAAGGACGTCTTGAAGGAACAGCGGAAGAAGGATGGGAAAGCATTGTTTTATATCCATCAAGCAATGCATGAGAGCATACTCCCAAGAGTTGCAACAGCAAAGCAAGCCAAGGAAGCATGGGACACACTCCAGATTGTGTATCAAGGTATGGACAAGGTTAAAACTGCTAAATTACAGCTCCTTAGAAGAGAATTTGAAAATTTATCAATGAGAAACTCAGATTCAGAGAATCTTTCTTTACTCATGTTGTTGGTTTGATAAATCAAATGAAGTCCCATGGAGAGGCCATAGAGGATAGGAAGGTTGTTGAAAAGGTACTTAGAAGTCTCCCTAAATTTGATGTCTAAAGTTGAGGAAACCAAAGATTTGAGCCAGTTTAGTGTTGATGAACTACATGCCTCTCTTATCAATCATGAATATAGACTAAATAGATCAAATAGTTCAGTAGAAAATGCATTTTCATCTCAGATTTCTGTAAATCATGGAAGAGGAAGGAGGAGTTTCAGTCCTAGAGGAAGAGGGAGAAGTTCTCCTAGAAGTGGACGTAGCAGCAGTTATGCAAATGCTAGTGGTAGAGGTCAAAATCAGAATTTCAGTCACCCAAGTGGCCAAAGATTTGACAAATCACACATTCAATGTCACTATTGTAAGAAGTTTGGGCATTATGCTCATGAATGCAAGAAAAATAGTATGACCAGTGAAGCAAGGTCAAAATCAGCCAAGTAGCACTCCCACAAAGCATGTTCATTGCATGCACGAAGATTGCTGAAGCAATCCCTACAAACTCTCTAGTTGAGTGCAATGTTGTTCAAGAAAGCCCATGTGACATATGGTATTTAGATTTGGGCTGCAGTAATCACATGACATGGGTAATAAAGATTTGTTTTCTAGCTTGGATGAATCAGTTCAAACTGATGTTACACTTGGTAACAACAACAAAGTCACTGTTTTGGGTAAAGGTACGGTTAATATTCTAACCAAAAAGGGGGAGCCAAAATTTATGCCTGATGTATATTATGTTGCTGGTCTAAAACACAACTTGATGAGCATTGGACAAGCTGATACAAAAGGGATATAGAGTGTACATGGAAAATAATGAATGTGTTATTTTGGACAAGCTTCCAAGCAATATGCTTATTGCCAAGGTACAAATGACTATAAACCGCATGTTTCCATTAAAAATAAGGCCAGCCATGAAAGGAAAAACAACTCAAGCTGTTCATGAGACACATACTATAAATTCTGGAGCAGCTTTTAAGGTAGAAGATACAAAATCAGAAGAGTTGTGAGAGCAGCAGACAGTCAGCTCTTTACGGAAATGTCCAAGACAGCTACGGAAATGTTCAAAACAATCAAAAAGGTTCAAAATTTCTACGGAAATTTTCAAGAAATCTACGGAAATTTCCAAGACAGCTACGGAAATGGCTAGAACAGCTCCAAAGAGGAAAATGATGTTTCTATAGAAACTCCAAATGTCATTTCAATCAGTAGTAAAGGATGATTCTTGGCTTTGGCATTTTAGATTTGGGCATTTATATTTTGGAGCGCTGAAATTACTTCATATGAAGAATATGGTAAAAGGTTTGCCATTAATTGAGAAACCGGAAAGAGTTTGTGAAGGATGTATTATGGGCAAACAACATAGAGAGTCATTTCCGATTGGCAAGGCAAATAGAGCTACAACTCCACTTGAGATTGTGCATTCAAATATTTGTGGGAAAATGCAAACACCGTCTATAGGAGGCTGCACTTATTTTCTTACTTTTATTGATGATTTCACAAGAAAAACTTGGGTTTATTTCTTAAAACACAAATCTGATGCATTTGCTTATTTCCAGCAGTTCAAGGCACTTGTGGAGAAGCAAAGCGGCCACTACATCAAGGTTCTAAGGACGGATAGAGGCGGTGAATTTATATCTAATGAATTTATAAATTTTTGCAGATCTCATGGCATACACAAGCAATTTACAGCCCGCTATACACCTCAGCAAAATGGTGTGGCAGAGAGGAAGAACCGAACAATTATGGAGATGGCTCATAGCATGATGGTAGCCAAACATCTACCAAATGAATATTGGGCTGAGGCAAGTGGCAACTGCTTGTTTACATCATGAATAGGTGCCCAACAAAGAGCGTAAGAAACAAAGTCCCTCAAGAGGCTTGGACAAGAAGGAAACATAGTGTTTCTCATATGAAGGTATTTGGATGCATAGCATATGCGCATGTTCCAGATGAGTTGAGAAGGAAGTTAGATAATAAAGGACAAAAATGTATATTTGTTGGTTACTCAGAGGAAACAAAAGCATATAAGTTGTTTGATCCTATCAATAGGAAAGTTATAATCAGCCGTGATGTTCAGTTTTGGAGGATGAAGCATGGGATGGAAGCATAGAGAGGACTGTCAGAATTGCAGCTGTTGTCCCAAATGATAATATGGCGGATGAAGTGTTTCCAACACCAAATATAACTCAAACAGCAGCTCCTTCCAATCCCGGGATGGTACCACAAGTTGCAGCTCAAGCTACACCTTCATTCACACCAAGGAGATCTTCAAGGCTGCTGTCCACACCAACAGGACAACAAACTTCACAAGCATCTACACCGGCATCTACATCAATCGGCATCCTTGGAGCAACACCATCTAGCACTCCAAGTAGTTCTTCATCTCCGGATCCAACTCTAGCAAGCATGATGCCATGAAAAACAAGGAGTTTGAGTGAGTTGTATAATGTTGACACAACTAATTCATTTTCAGCTTTTGCTTTATTTTCTCATATTGATGATCCATTAACATTTGAAGAGGCTGTGAGTAGTGATATATGGGCAAAAGCCATGGATGAGGAGATTGAATCCATTGAAAAGAACCAAACATGGGAGTTGGTTGATTTGCCGGAAGGCAAAGATGTAATTAGTGTCAAATGGATTTATAAGACTAAACAAGATGCTGATGGGAAAGTGCAAAAGCATAAAGCAAGGCTAGTTGCAAGGGGCTTTACACAACAACCCGGTATAGACTTCAATGAGACATTTGCTCCGGTTGCTCGGTTGGATACAGTTAGGACTGTTTTAGCTATTGTTGCCCACAACAAGTGGCCTGTATATCAAATGGATGTAAAGTCTGCATTTTTAAATGGATATTTAGAGGAGGAAGTGTATGTGGAACAGCCACAAGGCTATGAGATACCGGGTCATGAAGACAAGGTGTATAGGTTAAAGAAGGCACTCTATGGATTGAAGCAAGCTCCAAGAGCTTGGTACAGCCGCATTGACTCCTATCTCATTCAAAATGGTTTCCAAAGGAGTAGAGTGGTTGGTTGTGAACCGACATTGTACATCAAGGTCAACAAGCAAGGTAACATTTTGATTGTTTGCTTGTATGTGGATGATCTAATCTTTACCGGTGATCTAAACATAGATTCTTTCAAATCAGTAATGAAGAATGAATTTGAAATGACTGATTTGGGTCTTATGAGGTATTTCTTGGGGATTGAAGTCCATCAATCCAATGATGGTATATTTATTTCTCAATCTAAATATGCAAATGAAGTCTTGAAGAGATTTAATATGGCAAGGTGCAAGGTATCCCCAACACCGGTTATGACAGGGATGAAGTTAAGCAAGGAAGATGATGGAGCATGTGTGGATTCTACATTGTTCAAGAGGCTGGTTGGAAGCCTTATGTACTTAACAGCCACAAGGCCGGATATTATGTATGGTGTAAGCCTGATTTCAAGGTTTATGGAGTCTCCAAAAGACTCACATTGGCAGGCCGTAAGAGAATATTGAGGTATGTAAGTGGTACAAAGGATTTTGGTATTTTGTATTCCACTTCAGATGATTTCAGTCTTGTTGGGTACAATCGATAGTGATTGTGGAGGCAGCATAGATGATAGGAAAAGTACTTCTGGGTATACTTTTCACTTTGGTATAGGTGTTGTGTCATGGGCATCGAAGAAACAACCCATTGTGACTCTTTCTTCAGCTGAAGCTGAGTATGTGGCAGCCACTAGTGCTTGTGTGTCAAGTTGTTTGGATGCGAAGGATGTTGAAAGATTTGATGCATGATCAAAAGGAAGCCACTACAGTATTCTGTGATAACAGTTCAGCCATAGCATTATCTAAAAATCATGTGTTTCACAAGAGAACTAAGCATATTGATACGAGGTATCATTTTATCAGAGAGCTTGTAAGCAACAAAGAAATTTGTCTTGATTTTTGCAGGTCTGAAGATCAGTTGGCTGACATATTTACAAAAGCACGGCAAAAGAGACATTTGAGTACTTACGAAGTGGCTTAGGAGTTTGTGACTTTGCACAAGTTAGCAGCTCCGGAAAACTGTTAGTTAGCTACGGAAATGCTACAACAGTTTTTGAACAAACTTGATTCATATTTCCATGATCTGCAACAGTTCATAATTAAGGGGGAGTGTTGGAAATTCAAATCAGAATTTATTGTGCAACTACTATTTGACTTTCCCAGATTTAGCTATCAGATTTGCATTTAATCATGACTGCTGCACATTTACTTTTTGTTGATTATTCTCCCTGATTATCTCTTGTCAGAGATTTTGTGTTGACTTGCAAGGCAAGTTTGTTGTGTAAGTTTTTATTATTAATGCATTATGTTTTATTGGGAGATGTATGGAAAAGAAAGAGAAGAAGCAAGAAGGAAGAAGAAGAAGAAGAAGAAGAAGGAGAAAAATCAGATTTGGGAGAAGAAGAAAAGTGCTCTGTTCCAACTCAAGTCTGACTGGTTTTTGCTGATAGAAAAACTTCATTTCTCAGTTGTTAATGTATGAATGAATGTTTTGTGTGCAGCTGTAGCTGCTGTTCATTATTGACAAATATATTTGTATTGCTCAAGCAATTTCAATCCCAGATCTGTGTTATTTGCAGCCAAGAGTTTTAGTTATTTTGCTGTTATAAATTTCTGTAGCTTTCCTTACATTTTCCCTGTTCTGGATCATTTAAATCCGCTGCATTTTATTTCCTATTGTTGTTTGGAGGATTCTGTAGATTCTGTAGACTATGCAGTTTCCATAGATCCTTGTTTAGTTTCCCTTCAAAATATATATCTGACCCCACCTATGAGGGAGTTGCATTGGCCCCTCTAAAATTCAGTAAAGAAGCATCTAAACAAGTCTTCTATGGTAAATACACAAAGAGAAACAACGGCACTCCCTCAGAGGCTGAACCTTTTCTCCGCAAGGGAAATGGAATAGGCCCAGGTGTTGGGCCAGGCATTGCCAAAATGAAAGCTTCTCTGGCTGCTAAAAATATGAAAAATGTTGAGGATGAAGGTCAAGCCGACATTCAAGATGGGGAGGAAACCATAGATGAGTTTGGAAATGTACAATCACTGGATATCCTTGAAGGCATTGCAGAAGAAAGTGATAAATTCGATTTGGTGGATAACTCAGATGCTTAGGCTGATTCGGATACATCTCAGAATGCGGTATATCGAAAAGAAGGGTTGAATCAAACATCTGATAGATCAGATGATGCAATCTCTAATAATGATGCATTATCTAGAACTCCATCACAAGTGAATGGTACAAGTATTTTTTATTTTCATATGACATCTTCATCAACTGCCAGAAATCTAGCACACAATGAAGAAATGGTCTCAAGTTCTGGGATGAGGCATGCTGAATTGCTCCGACAGAAGCATATCACAGGGTCTCCATCTTTGCACATGGGCACTGCCTCAACACATTTAATTTCTGTGACAATGGGGCTGGACTCTCCAATAGAAATCCCAGCATCATGGAACTCCCACATGCATCATTCTCTCTCTCAAATGTTGGAAGCCTCTGATGTTGATGCATCTGCGGACTCACCTATTGGAAGTACTGCTTCTTGGAATTCACATTCTCTCTCCCAGATGATGGAGGCCTTTGACACTGATGCAGCAAGAACACACAAAATTGGGCAGTGTGCAAAAGAATGTTCTGCTAGCTTCTCAAAAATCCCACAAAAATGTTCCCAAGGTATTTAAAAGGCTTTTGGAGTTTGGCAGAAAAAGTCGTGGTTATGAAATAGTTCCAACAGATTGGGTTTTTGCAACTACTACATCTGAAGGGGATGATGACACAGAAGGTACTTGCTGTCAGATCTGCAGACGATCTTCTGCGAATATCAAGGATGGGATTTACACCAATGCTATCCTCATATGACACGAGTTATGATTTTGGAAGTGTAAGTGGGCCTATAGAAAGTGAAAGTTTCCATGACCAAGGTTCAAGTGTGTGTCTGTTCAAAATAAAGGCCATGAATACTTAGTTGTGGAACTGTTTGATAAACTCTGTAAAAATACTAGAGATATTAACAATTAAAATGTATACTAAGGCTAGTTGATGTTATTTTGCAGTCCAATCTCTTTGAAGCTCAATTCCATCTCCTCCCGCAAACTTCAAGTTAAGAGAGGACCATCTATCAGGAGGTAGCTCCATTAAAGGTGAATCTCATGTCATTGAGTGTTTTTAGGAGTTTGTTGAGTAAGCTAATACTAGTTCTTTGCTACATTTTCCAATTTTGTTTTCCATTTACATGACAATGGTGTAACACAATGTTTTTGCACAGCACCTCGGTATTTCTTCTCACTTCCATCATTCAGATTATTTTACATGAGGGTGTACTTATCTACTACATTTTTTTTAAGGTCGGGGACTAATGTCAAAAATAAATTGCCAACATTGCAGCCTTCTACACAATTGAGAGAGTTGAATGTTATGGAGTACAGGGAATTTATTGCAATTCCACCATCAATAGGTCTCCTAAAACATTTGGAGAAGATGACATTGAATTCCACCATCCGTCTCCAATATTTTCCACAAGAGTTGTGTGAACTAAAAGCTTGAAACACTTGGAGCTAAGACATTGTGAGGGACTGACATCTTTGCCAGATCATTTTGGGCAATTGATCAATGCAACACATAGACTTATCCTATTGTCAAAATTTGTCTCAACTGCCACTGTCTTTCTGTCAGCTAAGACAACTGAAAAAAATTGGACCTACAAGATTGTAAGAAAATTGTGATCGTATCAAATATATTTGGGGATATTACAACCATTGAGGAGATAAACTTTGAAGGTTGTGAGAAGCTGCAGCAGGTCCGAAGTCATTTGGTGTGTCAAAGCTCTATGAATATGGTATTAAATTTAATAAGAATATGGTTTAATTAATCTTCTAATATTAGAAGATTAAAATATTCCATCCACTTCCCAAATCTGTACAAGTCATGAAATATTTTAATTCCTTTCTCAAACCAAAGGAGGGCAGAGCATCCTCTTGTCAAGGCAAGGATCTTGTCATTATATTTCAGATTCAACGAAATCGCTTTGTAGGCTTCACACCTAGTGTCAAAGGAAGAGAAGATAGGCTGCCCAACCACCAAGTGCTTCACTTGTTCCCATGCCTTCCAAATTGACTGAAGAACAAAGGACCCATGAGGAGCAATCCAGCTTGGGGAAAGAGACAATCCAGCTTGATGGTTCAGGTATTACTCTGTTTTGGATTTTGAAGTTACTACTAACATTTATCTTTTTATTTCAAATGACTTCATCTAAATTTCAAGTTCCAAATACAATTTCTATCTCCTTAAAAAATTGTTATATGTCCCTGCTAATACTAATGCAACTATCTGTAGTAAGACAGATATCATGGAATAGGTAAACCATAATTTAATATTATCTAAGAAGTCTTCTACCCAGCATAGTCTAAAAATATAGCAATAAAGGGTGATAGAACCCCACTCATAATATAATAGGCATAAGCTACACTCTTACCATGTCAAAGTAATAATTAGGCATCTTGTAATCTGCAACGAAGATCTCCTTAGAAGCCTCCATTTCTGCTTCTACAGATTTTTTTAACGGAGACTATGTTGCAACCGTGCACAACACCCTTCTGAGATTTGAAGCAGAACCCTGGAAAAAATGTTCTCTTATTAGTGATTCCAATATATAGTGCAACATAATGTCATAATTGATTATGTAGATTTTAAATAGAATAAAAACAAGCCCTCCTTTACATCAGATATAAGTGAGAATAGGAGAGGAGAATAACAAAAAATTGAATGTGCATGAAATCAGATACCTTCTTTAATAAGAAGAATGTAATTTACAAAACTTTGGACCAAATAAAATAATTACATAATGTACAAAATCACCATAAAAACATGTAGTTAAGCTCAGACTTTATTTTTCTGTCTCTGAGAAAGAAAGAATTGTGCAATGCACAGTTTCCAATAAAATAAGTATTGCAACCCAAACTCACCAGAAATAAATTTATATGATGTAGATGAAAGCACCGCAGCTGCACGCACAACTTGTGAAGTAATTTAGTATAAATTTCTATGGCTTTTATGTTAGCATAAATTTATACGACTTATAAGTTTGTGCTGTAAGTAATTTTACAAAAATTATAAAAATTTCAATTTCGATGATTGATGATTCTCGAACATATGTGATGTTTAGGCACAACAATTTATTATATGACTTGTCAGTTTGATGTTGAATAGTTTTACAAAATTTATAAAAATTTCAATTTGATGATTGATGATTGTGGAACATATGTGATGTTGAAGCACAACGATTTATTACTTCTAGAAATTTGTTATTCTTCTTGTTGTTGTGTGTGCATTAGATACATAAGAGGTTATCCAGATCTGCGCGAGAACATGTATACGAGACAAAGGTTATTAATGTTAGGCAGGGCCTCTCTGAGGAGGGCGATGCTGCTGTCAAGGCTTTCTTCTCCACACTGGATGCACAGTTGAATAAAGTTAATCAGTTCTATAAATCCAAGGAAAAGGACTATCTTGAAAGAGGAGAGACATTGAATCGACAGATGCTCATACTGGTAGACTTGAAAGCTGCTCTCAGACAAAGGGCCAAATAAGGCGATGCTGAAAACGACAGTAATTCCAGACATTCTGAAATTTCCATGGACCTCAACGATATTCATATGTTTCTGTTAATACTTTTGGATGAAAATGCTAAAAACATTCAGATTTTTATTGTGGTTGTATTCCTAAACAGATGGTGTTCAAGAGAATGTAGAGGTTGATGAGGAAGAGGAGGTCGCGGCGGGTCAAGAAGAACAGGTGGTTGCTGCTTTTGAGAAGAACGGCGTGACATTTTGGGATCGCCAAAGAAGAGATTAACAATAGTGGAGAAAGAGAAAGAGAAGAGATATGTATGAGAAATATGAAGAAATCCAAGTCCAACAAGTATGGAAGGTCTAGAAGTTTCAATCTGCAAGGGAGAAACATGAGGATGGACATTCCAATCAGCTACGCCGTCCAGGACCATTTCTACCATAACACACCTGTTGTGGGAGGATCTTGTCAACCAACCCAAAAAATCAGGTTTTGCAACTTTTGCTACTGCAGAAAATAGTGGTCGAAGGAAATAATGTTATGAGCAAGAAGAAGATTCACGACGCTGAAAAAATGATCCATGGAGCTTTTGTAGAGCTATATAGAGGCCTAGGTTTCCTAAAGACATATAGGTGCATTTTATTTTATTTTCCCATTTTCAGAAAACTCCTTTTGAATTCAACGGTGAAATTTTAAAATTGTGATTTAAATTTGGGATGATGCAGGTCGTTAAACATGCTTTCCTTCGTTAAAATCTTGAAGAAATTTGACAAGGTATTACCTTATTCCATGACCTGGTCCGCATGTAAGATCCTTAACTGTGATGTTGGAAGATCCCTTGCCAATCGAGATGCAGTCATCCCCTGCACATTTTGTTCTCAATTAATAATTTTTTAGCAGGTCTATCAAAAGTTAAAATAGGACGACTTAAAAGGAAATTGGAAATTTGGTAAAAAAATACTAAATCTATTTGTACTTGAAGGAATTTAATTTAATTTTTTGGATTTATTAAGGAATTTTGATTGGCCCTAAGGACACAACAATGGAGTCCCAATCCCCAAATTTTCAAATATCTGATTTGCTAATTTTCCATTCCACTATTATGTCCTCCACCATAAGTCGCCTGATTGCTAGTGGGATTTGAACCTGATTTGATCCTTCATTTTTTATTTGAAGGATTACGGGTAAAACTTCAATCTTTTTATTTATTGGTGTTCTTAAACTCATTGACCTATGATGTTCATTGAAACAATTGAAGAAGCAGAAGTATTATACCATGAAGTATCTAATCCAAATAAGGTAGTTGACTTAAAAATGCCAATATTCCTAGCATTGATTCATACTTGTCACAGGAGTAATTCTAAACAGATCTTAATTTATTGAAAGTTGAAAAGTGAGGGCTCAGAA
This sequence comes from Taxus wallichiana var. yunnanensis, assembly GCA_018340775.1. Lineage (NCBI taxonomy): Eukaryota > Viridiplantae > Streptophyta > Pinopsida > Cupressales > Taxaceae > Taxus > Taxus wallichiana. Next base: position 894,511,573 of record CM031240.1, on the reverse strand, counting down.
GGTTATACAAAGGAAATACAATGTCTTTATCTTTCCATTGAGTAACAGATCTAGAAATTTTACCTGAGCCAATGACACAATCCCATATGAAAACATTTGTGGAATATTCCATATGAATCCCGTCTGTATTTAGACTGGTTTCTGGTGCCACAATTTTAACTGAAATGGCTTGGACATTGTCACATCCAAGAAAACTAAATGGAAGTGAGGACTCTCAATAATTGTAATTCCTGATATAATAACCTTTATGCTATATTGGAATTAAATGGCCTACAAATACAAAAATTTATTCAAATCCTGTAAAGATATAACCTCCGCCACATTTGAAGATGAAAACAAAGTGATTAGGCAAATGTTATTGTAAATAACAGTAACTAACCGATGGAGACTTTCTGCAGAATCACTGGAATATAAACCAAACAAAAGATTGTTTCAGAATTCATTTCAGTCTTACACTAAATGTTTTGATAAAATGTGAGATTTCATACTTTTGAGAGAAACAGAAAATATTTAAATGAAGTACAAAATTAACATCTTCAGAAGCCTTCAAATTTACAGAAATTATTAAAAAGATTCAAATGTTGTATTAAATTTATAATAAGATCACATATGACCTTCTGATTTACTGTTTTGCAAGCTAAATACCACCACCTACGTCCTTCTCCAAAAATCACACCTCTTCTTGTCAGGTTAACCGTTAAAGTGATCAAGTTGCCTAAATTTGAGCCATACTTTGGATTTCTTCCATCTAGCTGGATTTTTAGGCACAATTATTGTTTTGTCTACCTGCAAATGTTGTTTTATATTTTATTTTGTTTCATTAAGCTTAAACTATGTGCAATAGTAACGAATTTAAGCAAATCCAAACCTTAAAATTCAAACCGGGCTCACAAGGTCCTCTAAAAATTGAATGCTTCACAAGAAATTTCTTACGTTGTGGAACAAGAAAAGTTGCCCGAGGTGCTTTAGAAGCAGCTGCCCATGCCAGTGAGAAAGCCTACAAAAACATATTTGTGCAAGCTCTCAATTAAAGCCAAAATGGCTTTCAAAGGGTAGTAACAAAAATTAAGATAACAAGAAACAACTCATTGCTGGACACAGAAGGAGAAAAATGAGAGGGTTCTTGTAAAAATTAACAAGGTATAAGAGTCATGATAAGGCAACAAGCGACTTGAGAGGGAGTGTTGGAAACAATTTACTCACAGCACAACAAAGAAAACTCAGAGCATGAAAATCAAGATGATTAGAAACAAACCTTTAACTAGCTAGTTTCCTGAAACCCACCGCAGGAATTTTAAAAAGATCCCAGGCTTGAAAATTTAGCGAAATGACAATCAAATTACAGTATTAGAAGTAAAGATAACAAAAAAAAATCTATCTTGACCATGAACATTAGCACACTTAAATATGAATATTTGAGTATTTCTGAAGCTTGCTGCAGGATAATTTTAGGTTGCAAGCTTTAAGATTTAGGAAGATGACAGTGAAATTATACTACCAAAAACAAGGATGATAAACAAAAGCTGAAATTCAGGGCTTCCTTTAAGCACTCCAGACATAGGAGGCAGAGGCACTTTCCATATGATCTTTACACTCTCCATTAATAAATTAAAATCATCAAGTCAATTACATGGATGCATTTGATACCCGGAAGAATGGAGTTGTTAGTTGACGACACCAACACCAGAGAGTGATGAAAATTCATAAGAAACCAATGATGAAGGAAAAGCAGTTCTCACTGCCTTGGCCGGGTCCTTTCTCTAAAGCATGCATTTCAGTTGATGGTTTTTTCTTCTTTTCCTTTAGGAAATTCCAATCTTACGTTGATGTTGAGATCAAAAGAAAAGGGGACATGTCGCTGGGTCACATTGGAAATTTACGTTTTGGGTGATATTATGAACCACTTGAAAACCATTGACCTGAATGAAAATATAAATATTAGTGGTGCCTGTGTTCTAATTTGGAGCAACTCAAGCTGAAAATTACTTCCTTTGGATCACAGTGTCACCTTGTACTATATAATTCTGTAGACAACCCTGGTTTTCTTACCTCTCGTGTCCTGAAAACTATATTGGCCAAGGAAGTTGTAAAGTATGCTCGTGAGCGGAAACCAAAAGAAACAGAAATTTGGGCACAGTGCCCCTATTTAGGATATATATACCACATCTTTGCCAAGTTTGCAACCACTCTTGCACCATTCCAAGGAGATAAGAAGGACGTCACCTTCAAAGTGATACTAGAAAGCAACACAGACCCGAAAATGGAGAGGCATGCATCAGGTATTTAAAAGCACTCATTCTACAACTTAAGGAAAGAAGAGAAAGATTTTTCAAATATGAAGGTTCAGTTTCAGTTGGAAAATTTAGAAATGTGGGCAACAACACTTCGCTGCTGGCATTCACTTCCCATAGATGACAATGTTAGGATGAAAATGGGAATTTGGGTTCGTAAGCTTGTTTGCCTTGTGCCAATTCAAATAGCTCGCGCAGAGAAGAATGCAATGGTTGCATTGAGGGATGGGCTTCAAATCCCCCCTAATGTTAGCTACGGGGACATCGGGTCTCTTGCAAATCTAATACACTTTGGGTTCTATGATGCTGTTCTTAACAGTTGGAAGGGGAAAATTAAGGTTATATCCTCCATGGGAAAACAAAGTAGTAGTAAATCTTATTTGTTGAACAATCTATCAGGGTATTTCCTTGATGTTGTAGGCGGCAGGTGCACTGATGGTGTGTTGATGACCATTACAACAAGGGAAGAAGATGGTGAGGGTGATGGTAGGTGTCTGTATGTTCTCTTAGACTTTGAGGGACTGGGCAGTTTTGAGTGAAGTGAGCAAGAGGATATGCTTCTCTCTGTTCTCAACGCTGCTGTCAGCAATCTCACAATATTTAACAAAAAGGTAGGTAGTCTGAGCATCATACTCTCATTTGATTTAGATCTAGATTTATATTTAAGGCCTTTTTGAGAGCGGGTGGTGAATCCATATTTGAAAATTATTAGTCGGTGCAACAGGATTTTCACTTAGATAAGGATACAGAATCTACTTTCAGCCGCTTCCAGGGTGGGATCAATTTAGTGGAGCACAACAAAAGCTTTTCAAAGGTCTCTTCTACATTGCCATCAAGGATGAGGATGCATCTGACGTAGAGGACCTCATACAAGAATTTGATGAGAAAATTTATCAAATATGCAGTAAATCCAAAGAAAATTTCATTGTAAAAATGTATGGTGGGAAGGCGGAGATCGCAACTATGGCTCCTTACAACAGATCTGAATACTATCAGCAGAGCTTAAGTGAACTAGCACGAACAGTTAATAAAATAGATTATACCTATGATAATCTGAAACTCATCATTTCTCAAATTGTAGCCAAAGATTGGTCTCCAATCGATACTAAGGGTGTTGCTGTGATAGTAGATATTATAAGGAGAAATCTCATGCGTGCCATTTGTATGGGATGCCTTTCTATCACAAATGCAAATGAAGCACAAACACTTGTTAATTTCAAACACAGGAAGAGGTTCCAATTTTTCCTATTGTTGTTGGGGATTTGTCATCCAACATTTCAGATATTGGCTTATGTCTGCATCTTCCAAGAATGGTATCAGGGATGTGTTGTCTCAACTCAGGTCAAGATTGGAGTCTGTTTTTCCTAGGAAGGGAAACAATGGAGAATCGGCCTCCCTAAATGGGTTTTTCAATGAAGCCCTTTCTAGAGCACAGATTGAAACTGTAACCACAATAACATTATACCCACAAGAAGAGCACCATTTTTCATGTTTAGGTGAGCCTCTCCCATATGCAGCTTGTGAAAATAAAAATATGAAAAGGAGTTTTAATACTCATACCCTGTCTCTAGGAAATGACGTGTCGAAACAGAATCAGGAAGAGAGATCCAAAACATTTGTTGGCTCCTCGACATCCAACAACAAATTGTTGCTCAAATCGAATGAACCAGTTGATCCAGCCATCGCCCCTGAAGCAGAACCCCACAAGCAGAAATAACGAGTTATTTTCATCCAGGCTGCCATTAGCCATGTAATCATAAATCAAAAACCATCTGAATCCTTCGATGTCGTCGTTGGCAACACAGAATCCTATCAGAACCACTAGATTTCAATGCCTACTACTGTTGATGATCTCCACCTCCTTTATTAATTCGGAATCCCCCTCAGAAGTGTAGTTTTTTATTCTCTTCACAGCGATTTGGTGGCCGTAGGAGAGGGTACCCTTATACACAGTCCGAAACCAAAAGCCATTGCCAGAGCCATGCCCTTCTCACTATTGAATTTTTCATGGTAAATTAGAACTGCAGGAACCTCTGTCATAGGAACAAAAACAACTATAATAATACCATTCAACAGAGAAGAAGTCAAAAAGATGACCCCAAATACCCCAATGAAGAAAATATGCCAGTAGATGGCGCTCCACACAACCACCATGTAATAATTGAGCTCCCCCACATTGGATGCCTTGGCCTCCCTCGCAATTTCCTGAAAATCCTTGTTGATAACCATTCCTACTGTACAGAAAGCAGTCACAGAAAATGACATAATGAGCTGCATCTCCATAACCAGCAAGTATGTTTCTCTTGCGTGGTTTTCTTGTAAACAAGCTCGATGAGGGGAAGAATGAATCCATAGAGGGCAGCCACAACAATTTTTACAATAAACCCTAACCAATATTGTCCAGTGGTAACGCCACCGGGCCTGTCGATGTTGGTATGGAAGGCCAGCAGAACAGGACCCATGGTCAACAAAATTACAACATTGATTGAATAATGGGTAAATTTTTGCTTCACTAAAAGAAACGTAAAAACTGCATTGAAGCCAAGCTGACTGGAAATAAGGAGATCCGAGGTGGACACAGGCAGGTAGAAGATCCCCCAAACATAGAAAAAATCATCCATGCCTGTTAAATAACCCAAAATAAAGAATGTCGAGAAAAGCTTGGGCGTTTCATGGCTGTCGGAGGGGTATTGTTTCTCCGAGAAGAAATCCAAATGGGCAGGAGAAGAATAGGTCAGCCCCCTGTTTCCAGCCAGGCTGAAAACGACATGTGTTTTTCCAGGTGGAGGAAGTAGAAGTGAATCAACAAGGGACCTGCATTCGTACCAATACTTCAAAGCCAATCAGTTCAACAGAAAGAGAATCTTGTGGGTTAAGCTTTTCTTATTTGACTCCATTCAAGAGGCTTATGTTCCTCCTCACGAAATACCCGTGCTGTGTGTTGCCCTGCATCTTCGCCCACAAACAATAACAGAGCCCTAAACTACAGAGTAGGAGGAAACCCATGGCAGTTCCTGTAAAACCATGGAAGAGAGCCCTTCGGGAAGATGTGGGATTCTTGTGTAGAAAAGGAGACCAAAATAATTCACCATGTGGGTGGCATACAAACATATGAAGTAATAACATTTCCTACTCATTTTCTCAGTAAAGTTCTTCACAATGTTCATCAATTTCCTATGAATAACTTCTCCGATGGCATAGCATGTACTATGAGGATTCAAAGACACCCCCTTTGCAGTCGTCTCAACAAAGTGGTTCATCTAGCATGTATGTCGGAGCATAGAATATGATGTCTTGTGCACATGTTGTTCAAAGCGCGCTAAAGTGGGCTTGAATGTCATCAACAGTGGATCCTGTATTTAGAATCATGTCTTGTGCACATGTTGTTAGCGCTAAAGCGGGCTTGAATCTCATCAACAATCCGTACAACTTTTTACACACTCTCCAATATACGATGTGAAATAAATTGGACTGATTTAACAATTTTTCAATAAAATATTGACAAGTAAACTTACTCATTTAATATATATCCAATAAAATATTAAACAGCCACCTGCACACATTTATTGGCGAGATGCAAAGAAATTATTAAGTGAAATTTGTTTCTTTTCATATACACTGTTGTAGAAATATTGGCCTATCTCTAAGAAGTGAAACTGCCAGGAGAAAAGGATTCACAGGTATGTAATATGTTACAAATTTTATAAAAAAATCATCACATATATGCTGCTGTAAATATATATTGTTGTTGTAATTATATATTATAGACTTATTTTTATGTAGTATAAAAGAACAATTTTACAATTAATACATTTAAAATCTATTCATGATTTTTACAAATTTTGCATATCTATAAACTGTTGCAGGGTATTAATATTGAAGTTGAGCATGGATAGAGGACCACATTTACCAATAGATTTAAATAATGCAATTGATGTTGAAGAACTTTATAATACTCCTGAATTTGGTCTTCATGTTAATCATGGAGTTGATAGTTTTCCAAAACAAGACTCAGAAATTGAGGAAATCACATCTTTAACTCATACATTTGAGAATGACACTACTAATGATGAGATAAAAAAGAATTCAAAGAGGAGCTTTGGCCAAAACAAGCTGTGAAAGAATTGATTTTAAATTTTGAAGAGGTGTATGAAAATGTAAATCATGGAAACCTTACAAAACGACATTGGGAAAAAGTGGCAAATGTTGTAAATGTTAGGTGTGGAACATCGTTAATAGGGATTCAATGCAAATATAAGTGGAACCGGTTGAGGAAGACCTTCAAAAGAGAGAAACAATTGGAAAACACCACAAGGGGCACCACCTTCCACATGGATGTTTTATGAAGACATGAACCGTATCATAGGAAAAACACCAAAGGTGATTGGTCTTACGAATGGATACAATGGAAAAGAATGGGTTAATGTAAGCACAACTTCATCAAATAAAGATATGAAAGGAAAATCAAATGAAGAGAGCTCATTCATTAATATTGAAGAAGAGGGTGCAAATCAAGAAACTTCATTGAACAAATTGGGGGTGGAGGGAAAACGTATAAAAAGAAAAAGGACATCCTTTGAAGATTTGGGAGAAAGAATGGAGAAAGGATTGCATCATTTCACTCAAACAATGAAAGAAATCGAAGAAGGAAGAATGCAACTTGAGCGCAAAAAAATGGAAAAGATATTGGACGTACAACTTCAAATAGCAAAGCTTTTTGCACAGGTAAACACTTTAACTTATTCATACACAACATTGGTCCACAACTTCAATAGATATTATATATTATTTTACAAATAGTACATCATTGCTCCAAACTAATATGATATTGTCTTTTCCATTCCCTAAATATAATGTCTCTTTGTGCCTTTCCTTGTTCTCTTTCCATTGATTGACTCCGCAATTGAGTTACATAATTGGGATATGAATTTACCTAGATTTTTGGTTCATTTGCATTGTTCATTTGTAAAAAATTATGTAGAACACAACATGCCACTATGATTTGGGGAGCCTTATCCATCTCTACACCTACATCTTGAAGAAACCTCCATCTCCCTTTTAGAATACTAAATGCATTCTCAATCTTCACACGCCCTCTAGATAAGTATTTATCAAAAAGAGTATGCATTGGAGATAGATTGTTTTATATGGCTTCAATAAGTAGGGAGAAATAGGATAAGCAGAATCTCTAATTATTTGGGAAAGATTATGCTTTATCCAATTTGAAATGTAGGGGATGCCAATACTTCTCTAACTTGTAATCTTCTTTTTATTGCAAAGCAATTCCAATGTTCAACATCATGAGCGCCACCAAGAGCATTAACACATACATCCCAAAATACTTTTGAGCATCACATATTCCTTGCAACAAAACACTGTGGAAATGATGTCGGTTTATGTAGTTCATAGGAGTATAATGTTGTTCAGGTCTATATGATAACTCAATATGTGTGCCATCTATTACACCACATATCATCGGAAGTAGAGTTAAAGTGTGAAACTCACTCAATATTTTTGTAACCTAGTGCTAGATGGAATGCTTATATACTCATTTTGCAGATGTTGAAGGATAATATTTACAATTACCATGGTGTATTTTCTCACTGTAGATTCTCCTATGCAATACAATTCTGCTATTATATGTGTAGGAGTTCCTTGGGCAAGGTGATGCAAAACTACACAAAGAGCTTTTTTAGGATGTATTGGTTCTCTAACAAAATGAGTTGTGTTTGCACTTGGCATATGTGGTTCTATCTTTGACAAAAGGATTTGAAAAAGTGGAAAATACATTCTATAGTGACGATGATATAAAATGTCTCGATAATTTGGTTGTTCTTCCCATGCTTGTTGTTGTATTAAGTTCCAAAATGTGCATTGTCTTGGAAACATCCACCACTCTCTATCTCTTTTGTAGGATAATGATTCAGAATTTATGAGTGCAAATACCATTTGCATGAAGTAGTTGAGAAACACACTCTCTGTATGTTTGATGAATCTGAAGAAAATGAAGAGCCAGTAATTTCTCTTAGCAAATGCATCCAAAATAAAATAAATTTTGGGTCCATTGCATTTGAAGAATGATATTTCCTACACATGAAAATTAAATTAATGTTAGAGATTTACATTTAAAAATAGTTTTGCAAACAGAGCTATTTTGCAAACAATGTAACATATTTTCATCAATCAATTCTTAATAGTTGAAAAATAAACTAGTTGCAGATTTTGCAACAGATTCTTATTATTTTGTCATCTATCTAACATTTATAAAATTTGTATTCATTTATAATTTTATCGGCAAGATTATTTTGTTTTTTTCTCAAGATAATTTCTTTGTTGTGGTCCTAAATACATTTATCATTGTTTTTTATTACTGTACATACAAAAAACAGGGATAATTATGTGTTAATTTAATGGAAACCTAGTGTGGTCCATTTTTGTGTTTACTTTTGTATCTAATTAACCTTAGTGTAAAGAAATGCACTAAAAAAACAAATATATGCAAAATAGCATGATCAGAGTTTTGGGGAAATACCAGAAGGAGAAGTTATCCCAACTTTGGGACACAGAGCATCAAGTAAGCATTTGCCTCTGCCTCTACAGAATCAACTTTATACCTATAAAATCAAACAATCTTTTCAATTTTTGTTGTCTTTATATTTGTACAGAATTTGTATAATGAAATCAAAAGACTGAAAGAAGAAAATGAGAAGCTTAAGAGCAACTTGATGTAGTGCCCACTTCCCTTCGACACCATTTTGACTAGTTGTTTTCGATACTGGTTACTTCACTTATGGATTTATTATAGCTTCTTTGATTTAGCATGCTAGTAGATATCATAGACACTGAACTATTATTGATTTGATCCTTATATGATGCATATGGTCTACTGGAGACATTTGATGATGATATTGGTATACTTTTGACATGGTTATTTATCTTTAATTCTGACATGTGATATATTTAGTCATATTGGGTAGATCTTGATAATTGGATTAATGTGATGATCATTTTGACATAAATGAAATGTGGAATAGAAATGTGCTAGAAATTGTAAGTGATATCGTATTTGCATAGATGATAGTAATTCATATATAGTTGATTTTAGATTATATTGTATATTTGGCATGAATGTTTTAATGCGGCCATGAGGCCGAAGGAGGTATTCCCTGTTTTGCAGGTATATTATATTCACAACAACGTTGGGGGATTGGAGACCAACCACATCGGAATTCGAGAAGAATTCAACTAGGGTCACCATGGCAACGTGTAATTGTGTGTGTGTTTAAATTATTGGTTAGGATAAAATTGTGACCTAGGGGTCATGTGTTGTTTTGGTTTTGATTTCTCCCTTTTAGTATGATGATATGTGTTTTTCCTTTAGTAATGAAATTCACTTGTTTTATTATTTAAATTATTTTGGCTTTGTGGTTTCCCACTTTTATTTACTCATGGGTTGTAGTGTATTAATTAAACTAATTTAGATTTATCCTAATCTAATTAGAGATGTGACCAAAAAGGAGTTCATTTATTAAAATTGATTTACTCTTGGATTTTGTGTTTATTGAAGTGTGTTTGAGTTTTGAGTGTAGTACACTCTACCCTTCATGGGAAACTCGAATTTGGCCTTAGAGGCCAAATTTGGAAGCTTGTGGGACAAGTCAAACTTGTCCCACACCTCTTAAATGCCCATGCCAACCCTACCTATGGGTTGGGGAGCCAAATTTAGGCTCTTTTAGGTGTGTTGGGGGGATAAAAAGGTAAAATGTTAATTACACTTCCTTTCAAATATTTAATTTTGTCCTTTGGGGGAGTGGGCTTAGATGGAGTGTGTAAGGTGCTTGTCATTCCTCCAACCACTCATTAATGGTGCTTTGAATATGAGGTTGACCAAGTGATGTGGAGTGGAGGGAAAATGAGGTGGCATCCTACTTGGAGCCACATCATCCCTCCCTCTCCTTTCTCTATTTATTGAATCCTTTTTGCTTGTTTGGGGTTACATGTTCATTTTTAGTCTCTTGTATTTTTGGAGAGTAGAGGATTTTTGAAGGAGTTTGTGGATTTTTTTTGGAGCTTGTTGATACTTGTTGATTTTTGGAGCTTGTGGATGCTTGCTTGATCTTTGGAGGAGTTTGGAACTTCATACTTGGAACAAGCTCTACCATGGAAAGGTAGGAGCTTCACCTTTGTTTATATTATGTTATTGTTTCATATATGTGTGTATATGTTTGTTGAATGTTGTTGTTTTTTTTTGGAAATGCTTGTTGGGTATGGGTAGAATGCCTAAGTTGGGAGTGGGAGGAGACTATGGGGAGTTTATTTGAGGGAGGCATAAGAGATCATGTTCTTGAGGAGGGAGTTTGGGTTGGGTGCCCACCTTGTATGAGAAATGCTTGCATTTTCTTCTTGTTCTTACTTTGAGGGAGCCATAAGAGTTGAGGGAGGCATAAGAGTGGATGGAGGGATAAGGGGTACTTGAGGGAGGCATAAGAGTTGTTAGGGGTATTGTGTTTTGCATTGGAGGCTTTTTAGGTGGCACCCATTCCCATTGGGAGGCATAAGTGGCCTCCCCATAGGTCTTACTCTTTTGGCTTTTGTGATAAGCCTTGTGACTTTGTTATTTTGGTTTTTTCCTCTTGTTGAGTTGTTGTTTGTGTTTGAATGGATATGGAATGAATGTGAAATTTTATGTAAGTTTTGTGGAAGCTAGTAGTTGCCATGAGTTGAATTTTATCCCATTGTAATGTGGTTGGGGCTCGGGGCCAATGGAGAGGATGGCTTCTCTTCTCCATTGGGTATCTTGGTTGGGAGGAGAGCGTTGCCTCTCCCCTTATTTTGTTGTGAATCAAGAAAATTTTTGGAGGAGCTATCTTGTTGGTGCTTAGAGCTTGGAGTCTTGTTGGTGACCATGTGAAAACTACCTTTTTATTTTACCCACTTAGAGTGGAAGAAATTGTAATAATATGGTTCTTTCCTTGTGTACATTTTGGTATGTTTTCCCCACTTCAAGTGGAGGAAATTTGTAATGGCATTGTTAAAGAAAGTTGCTATCCTATTGTTGTTATTGTTATTGCATTGCATGAGAAAGAAACAAATGGGAAAAGAAAGAAGAAATAATGTATTGTAAAGATAGTTTGCAAGTAGTAAAAGAAAGTAAATTCACATTGTTGAAGTCTTGAATGTATTGAAAGGTTGATCTATTTTACAATGGAAAAGAAAGTATATTTGCATTAAGTAGTTATTGTTTGTAAATATGAGGAAGAAGAAAATGTAGAGATTGTTATAAGTTGTTTTTGTTACAAAATATCATTTTATAGAAAATAAAGTTAATATGGTTATTTTGAATGAATGAACATGGTAGTAAAATGAAAGGGAAAATAAGTTAGATTGCATGGTATGTAGAAATGTTGTTTTTATAGTAGAAAATGACTAAAGAATGAAATAGATTTATATTCCTTTTTGCTTGTAATGAAAAGAAAGACTTAGTTAAACAAAGAGAAATTATTCTTGTAAGTAGATGAAGTTAATAGAAAAGAAAACACATAAAAATGAATAGATTTAGCAAGAAATGAATAAATGAGCAATAAATCTCAAATCTGGAACTTGAAATGAATAAAAACAAATCAAGGATGCATTTTTACACCCTTTAGCAACTTTAAGTTTTTGTAAAATCTCGGTATTAAGATTCTATTTTTCGGAAAGCATGAGACCGCCATACAGTGTAGGGCGGCGGTCTTGTGTTTGTCACCCAGCCAAGGTGGCGGTCCTGTGTTTGTCACCTAGCCAGGCGGTGGTCCTGTGTTTATCACTCACCTAGGTGGTGGTCTATGTTTGTCACCCTATGCAGGGCGGCGGTCCTGTCACTTATGATAGAATTTCACGGATCCGCGCCTGTGCGTAAAATGTAACCATTTTCTCTATTTCCTAAGTGTAAAAAAATTAAATATAATGCTTCCAGCAAGTAAATAAAGATGAATACATAGGGGTGTGACATCAAAACTCTCTAATGGTGAATCTAAAAGCATTTCTTCATTTATATCAAAGGGGGTAGGGTTTTGCCCCAAATTTAAAACCCAATACACTAAAATCTTGAAATAAAAACTAGATTGGAGGAGGAAACTCCTCCCAATCCTTGAAAGAAATAAACCACATAAATAAAAGACTAACCAAGTTAAATCTAAACTAAATCTTCTTGAAGAATCCTCCATGGCTTCTTCTCTTTTTTCTCTCATGGCTTCTTTCTCTCCAACCTACAAATTTAACAAAAGAAATTGAACCAAATGAGAAGGTTAGAATAAGAAAAGGTTTTAATAGAATTTCATAAGGATTTTAGGGCTAAGTTGGGAACCCTAGGATCTAGTGGCTAAGATGGTTTTGATCTAAGGGTGGAGAATTGACCCTACCTTTTTAAAGAATAATGTAATTTTAAATATTTAATTTCAAACCTTAAGGGCATGTGTAGATGAGTGAGTGGGGTGTTTTAATTACCTAGTGGTGTGGTGCCCTTAGGACCCTTAGTATGTGTAGGATTTTATAAAATAGTTCTTTAAGTTATTAAAATCATGAATTTAATAACTTAGCATAAGGTTAACCTTGTTAGAATTGAGCGTAATGGAAAAAGAAGAAAACACCCTTTTATTTTAATTAAACCTTGTTACCTTCCTTAAAACTGTTGATTAATGTACCCTACAATTTTTGTGAATATGTACCTAACAACTAGACTTGGTTGCTCAATCTTCAATCTAAGTTAAGTAATGTAAGTAAGTTAACGAACCGTAAAGGTTAAGCACCCTTGCATCATTCTTGTACCATAACCTTCCTCTTTAAAAAAAAAAAAAAAAATTAGCCGCATTTTTGGGTAAGTGTTTGATGAAGCGAGTTCTCATAACGTCGTTTTTGCAGGCGTTACACTTGAGGTAATATACGATAAAAAAAAATTGGTGTAAGGATTCCATGTAATTTTTAGCTCTAAAAATTAAACCAAATCATAGACCAATTACTGTAACTTAGGGTTGTGTATATAATTTTTGCACATCTTCATACCTACGAGGTTTAAATAAGCTTGTTTATATAGTTTTTCGATCTCATGCATTGTTATTTTTCCTGAAATATTCAAAAGAACCCAGTAATTTTTAACCCGCAAATATTCAAAAGAAAACTAGTAAATTTTTATTAAATTTGATTGATGTGATGGAAACAGTGAAAGGCTCGGCTTGGCGCCTTTCCATGTGTGTTAATCAGGGTCGGGTCATGTGACATCAGCAAGCGAGCCCCAAATTTGGGATTTTCCTTTGCACCATGTGCGCAGGATATGAGAGTGTAGCAGGGAACACGACTTTGGGCTGATCCAGGAAGAGGCCCAAATCACCACACCTCCATCCACACAAACCCAATTGTCATTCAACCTACCAGCCACCATGGCTTTCCATGCGATTAGGGTTAGATTTGGATAGCAGAGAGTTTGGATAGGAGGGAGATAGTAATTGAAAAGATGAATAAATTATTAAAAATTAAAACAAGGAAACTTAGAGACAAAAGTATATTTTTATCTCAAATTATTGTCTCAAATGACCCTCCCTTGTAGTAGTGGCACCTCCATTTCCATGCAAAAGGTGAGTAGTTTTAACCCTCCTTTGATCACTTTGGTATTTATTTAGGTTTCTTTCCCTCTCCTTTAAATACTATTCAAATTCACTTTCTATCCCCTTTTCCCCTTAGTCTCCAACAACCTTGTCATCATGAAGTTTCAATATGTTGGTTATGAGCATATTTCATCTTTATAAACCTATTTGCCCGATATAGGAGATAGTGATGTCAAACACATGAACTTGAATGACTTTTGGGCTAGAATCACCGAGGATAGTCCCACCATCCTTGCTCAATGTGTAAAAAAATGCATTATCTCATGTTATTGGCTTCCCTACCTCCATGTAATTTACTAAAACAGTTTTGTCTTATGCATCTAACTTTGATCCCCAGGACCAAATAATTGAAAGATCCCCAAGGGAAAATTATTTCTAAGTTGGATACCCATCATATCAATGTGGCCTTAGGAATCCCAACCTTTGAAGATTTTAGATCTTAACTAGGACTAAGGCCTAGATATTATTTGATTTGAGCCAAGAGAAGTATAAAACCATGATTGCAAAATCTGGCTAAAAGAAAAGAGGAAAGGACCTTCCAAATTGCCTAAAACTCTCTATAGAATTGACTTCCTAGAAGAACTCTCGGATATAATAACATTGTTGGATAGAGTAATGGGTATGCCATCCACTAATGAATTTCAAAAGCTGGATGTGTGTATACATTAACATCGTATGTGAAGATAAGAAATGTTTGAATTGGGGAAATTATATGTGAAAATTTGACTCAATAGCTATTCAATGTACATCAAAGAAAAAAATTACATAAATCCATACTTGATGTATACTATAAAGACAGCATACCGAGTATGGGTAGGGATATCATGGAAGAGAAATAAGTAGAATGCACCGGTGTGTGAATTCTCAATCAACTCACATATGAGTATAGTAAAAATCACCCTAGGAGAGTAAATGTTGCTTTGACCATGTTCTTAGTCGGACTTCTTGAGGTAAATGTGACCGAGAAATTTTCCTCGAGAGGCCAGACAACTCATTTCAACATATGAAATCCTTTTCATCCAATTCGAAAGTTCTCATACATCGGGACAACTAGGTTTGAATGGTTACTAAACAAGCTACCTATTTATTGTAATGAAAATTTAGCCCTTGTTGAGATTTGAATATAATTGGATGTGCTTCATAAAACCTGCGAGGATAAGAAAATCTCAAGTATCAAATTCCCCATCTCTTTGGGAAACTACGCTTGCAAGTCAACCCCTGGATGCTCAAAATGTTTAGTGAACTATCTCTGAATTTCGTTTCCGTACATATCAAAAAAGGGATTTTAGGAAGAAAGAGATACATTTCAAATAATCTAAGGATGACTCTTATCAATTTCCAACATTTGAAAACTACTAGGAGGATTGTGCCGATGAATATGAAGTGAGGAAAAGATATTTTGGTAGGTTTTCATTTCTACAAATTAAGGACATCATGTTGTACATTTTCTAGAAGGAATGGAAGATGATGATTATGATCTTTATGCAGTAGAATATATAAATTCCATTTAGTTCACTCCTCTTCCTACCATTGATTGGTCTCGGAAGGAAAAAGACGATCTGATAAAATGAATAATCTAGTACTCATGAGAAGGAGGTATTGGTTTAATAGAAAAATGAAAGAATATAGAGAATCTCAAAAACGTCTTCTTCTCAAGAGGCCTCCACTTCACAAAAGGATGTCCAAGTCACCAAACTCCCACATCCTCTCCATTGGACTTTGAAACCAAATTATATGCAAATAAAGACAAGGAAAAAGAGGTTGAGAAGAAATTTTAAATGCGAACCAGAGTGGAACCGGGTAAAACTCACGAAATGGTTGGTGAAGTGTCTTTGCCCCCAAAAATATCATAACCTGCGGAAGAAAATGAAGAAGTAGTTAATGAAAAGTAGGATGAAGAATAAGAAAAAGAAGGTGAAGAAATTGAAGAATAGGATAAGGTTGAGATAATTGAGCGAGATTTAGGAAAAACATAAGTTTTAAGGCCTAAGTTGGAGGTTAAGGCCAACCTCTTCTTCCGTAGAGACTTGTATTGTTGAATCTCTTATCTCTCAACCTCCAAGTTCCCAGGAATTCCTTGCATTGTAACCTTCTTCTACTTCTTCTAGAGATTATTTTACATGAGTTCAACCCATAATTGATAAAAAGAAAAGGAAGGTGCACTATCATATGTGGTACTGAATATGATGTTGTGGCTACTCTACTTGGCACATCCCTCCTCCGAAAGAAATCCAAGACAACTTCTAAATGCGGTTTCTTATTTAAAGGGATAATAATTCTTGGAGATTGTTAATCCAAAGGGATATAAGAGTGGGAAATATATATCTATCTACGATCTGGAGCTCACTAGGATCTCACTAAGGGAATCCACTCGAGAGTGAGGTTCATAACCTAAGGAGGTTGTTGCTTAAGGTCATTGAGAGAGTGGAAAAAGGAAAACAAGCTCAAGAATAACTTGAGGATTAGGTGCAGGCTCTATCTAAGTTCATCATCTATTTCCTCTCCTCGGATACGACTCCTCTCAATCCTACTCCCCTCTCCACACTTCCACCTATTGTTGCTATTTTCCGGATTGATGACAAATCCATCACTAAAATTCACAAG
This sequence comes from Taxus wallichiana var. yunnanensis, assembly GCA_018340775.1. Taxonomy (NCBI): domain Eukaryota; kingdom Viridiplantae; phylum Streptophyta; class Pinopsida; order Cupressales; family Taxaceae; genus Taxus; species Taxus wallichiana. The sequence continues at coordinate 894,495,039 of CM031240.1, read as the reverse complement.
CATGTTGCATTTGGTAAGGCATCGAGGTTTAGGTTGAAGGCATTCTAGTTTCTGGTCTATAATTCATTGATGAAGTTTACAGAGTGTATGATAATATCACATCAACTTGAGAAAAATCAACTCAAGGATTGATGTTATCAACAATGAACTCAAGCTTTGGGAAAATCGCATTCGAGTTTGATCTTGGATCATGAGCTCAACAGATGAAACAATTCTTCTCTTTCACAAGGTTTTTGATGACTCAAAGAATAAATTACCTAATAATTGGACCCATAGTGTGGATTGAGAATTAAAGTTACGGAAGAGGTTGTCAGAGCGGAGTTGAAGAAATGCATTCAAAAAAGGTGAATCATTAAACTACGATATCTTCGCTAACTTGTAAGCTCTTCGTTGCCAAATTTTCAAATACAATTTAGCATAAATGAATTCAGTTGATCAAATCAAGGCAATGTTTAATTCAATCATTAAGGAGAAGTTATTTTAAGAAAAATTGGTCAACAAAGACAAGATGGAGGAGATTTGAGAACTTCAAAATGTTGTTGTAGAAAGCAATAAAAGCCTTGTACATAATGATGGAATTGCCAAGGATATGGAGTATGCTCTTGGAAGTTGGTTAACTACTCTGCAAACACCATTGTTCCTAAAAGTGTAGAGATCCCAACCGTAGTGATGAAATTTTGGGTGCGGTACTCAAGCTCAAGGTGTCGACCTTAATTTTCCTATTCTCCCTTCATCTTCTAATTCATAAAGGCTTTTAATTATTCTATTTTAAGTTGGCATTATCATTTAAAAATCAAAATGTAAAATAAATCCAATTTATGTAATTAATTAATTAATTAAGGGCCTAACTCTAAATTAAGAGTAGTTAGTTAGAAAAAGTAGTTACATCTTCCCCTTAGCCTATATAAGGCCTCTTTTCATTTGTAAAAGGGGTTGGATATTGGTTCCCTTGGATGAAAATACAAATTTTGAATAATACACAAGAAAACCATCCTTTCTCTATTCAAGTACTTTCTATTCCTTTCCTTCAATATGATTAATGTCTTATTTGTTCTATTTGAAATTTGAAACTTTGTGTTCAGATCCATGGAGTAAAATGTGTTGAAATTTGTTTCAATCTGCATTCCATGTGGTGTTAGTTTTCATTTATGTAAACACGCATGTTATTTAATTTCATTTGCATGCATGAGTATAGTAATGATCTGCAATCTTCTTATTTGAAAGTGTTGCTTCTTCTCTTCTCACCTTATACAATCGGTGGGTGATCTTGCACAACCTAAGGAGGATATATGTATCTTGATTGATTGATGAGTTAGCTTTGAATTGTGTGTCCCTAACTCATTCCTCTTGCCTATATTTACTGATGTAGTCCCTCAAACCCTTTGATTATTTTCCATATTGGAAACTATGAATCCATTCATGAGTACCGATATCCTCATTCAAAGCTAGTTAGTTTGTATATTTGTAAATAATTAGATATTCAAATTTTGGCTAAATAAGGGAACCTCCTCTTTATAAAGGAGGGGCTTTTATCCCCTTAAACTGTTGATTTTCTCAAGAAACCATTTTTCAACCAACAGTGCATAATTATTTGCATCAATTATCATGTACTAAATTTTTTTATGTCTAATAGATGCATTCCCAACACCATTTACATAAGATATTTTGGAGGGAGTGTTAAGAATAGAAATATACACATTTATAGATGGGTTTTCTTGATATCATCAAGTAAAGATAGTTGAAGAGTATCATGTAAACATAACCTTTGCAACTGAATGGGATTCATTAACCTATACAATAATGTTGTTTGGAATAAATAATGTGTCAACATTTTCTTGCACATCATTTTGGAAACATTTGAAGGCTTCTCTCAAACCTTTGCAAGTGTATTTAGATGATTTGATTGTCTATGGATTGGTTAAGGACCATTGTGAATTTTTTTGTCTTATGTTTGAGCACTATTGAAAATTCCAAATATCATTGAACCTAAAGAAGTGTGTGTTCGTAACTCCTTTTGAGACATTTATAGGCCACATAATTTGAAAAGATCATTTTGTTGATCTAACTAAGATAATAGTAATTCTATAGCTATAGACCTAAAACATAAAGGGATGTACGTGCATTTCTTGGACATTATGGATACTATCAAAATTTCATCTATGGATATTCAAAAATAGACATGCCTTTGGAAAATATTTTGAAGAAACAAGGACCATTTGAGTGGGGTGCATAATAATAAAATGCATTCAAGTGAATTTCAAGTGCACCTATATTATGATTCCCTAATTGGAATAATACCTCTCATGTACATGTGCATGCATCGGGGGAAAATAACAAGGGCAATACTTACGTATCCAATGGAAGAAAATGTATATCAATCGATCTTCTTTGTATGCAAAAAATTGAGGTTCTCAAAGTAAAAATATTCCTCTACAAATATGGGAGTATTTCAATGGTATATGCCCTACAAAAATTTAGAAAATATCTTATAGCAACACCCTTTGTCTTTTAAATTGATCACATATCGCTAAAACATTTGGTAAATAAAGAAGTGTTTCATGGATGCATTCACATGTGGATAATAAATTGTTTTAAGAAACTTAATTCTCACTAGTAGTGAAGATTAGAAAGAATAATATAGGTCATGGTCATCTATCATTCATAAATATTAGATAAGAGGTAGATATAATTGAATACAAAATGTATGAGACACCCATTTCTACAAATTAAGAGCGCACCTTTGAGGAACTTAGTGATATAGCATTGTTCCTTGAAAAAGGAATGGAATTGAATAATTAGACTACGCTACAAAAGAAATAACTTTTTTCAAGGCTGCACCATATCATATAATTAGTATAACACTCTAAAAATGGGGCGAGATCAGGTACTAAAGTGTTATGTGCTAGAGCATGAGAAGAAATAATGTTAGGAATTATATTGTTAGTTTTCATATATTATATTTTATGGTTTAAGTATTTTGATATATTTGTACCCGTGAGGTTGTTATTCTATAAAACAACCCATGATATGAGTAGCATATTGTTAGGATCCTATAATATATGGATTCTTAGTTACGAGTAGTATACTCTTATAAAAATGTAACCATTCTCAACAATGAATATAGAGATGGTGATCCATTTTAAATAAATCTTGTGAGAAGAACATGAGATAATAATAGGTGGACACTATGTCATAAATGTAACTTTGTGTAATATTTTAGTGGTAGGACTATAGTCGAAAAACCTATTCCATGATGCCTATGCGTGTACATGGCATATTTTTCAATGTGGTGGTAAACCTAATAAAAGAGATGAAATTGCTTTTCATCTAATTTATACACATGATCATTTCAAAAATGGGTCATATACTTTGTAGGAAAATAAATCATGTCACGTGAAGAACTAGATCATGCTACATCATCACTACAATAGATTATTTGACAAGATGGGTTGAAGTTGTGCCAATAAAATATTATACAACAGCCACAACAACAAGATTTATTTGGGAGAATAGCATTAGGAGGTATGGGTTCCCTTTAAGTCTTACCAATGATATGGTAACTCATTTCCTTAACAAAATGGTGTGCATACTTTTTCCAAAATTTATGGTTGTGCACCATAATGCCACTCCATATCATCCATAGATGAAAAGTATGTTAGAGCCCTTCAACAAGATACTAAGTAATACCTTGAAAAATATATGATATGTCGGTAGGAAGGATCAGGTTGATAAGGTGTCAACGGTTCTATGGGCATAAAGAACAACATATAAGATGTTAAACCTGAGCAACACATTTCCAATTATTGTCTAGAAAAGAAGAAGTATTTCTTATTGAATTCATGGTTCTATCACTCAAGATAGCACGTAATGCAAACTTGGATGATGAGGCATCAATAATGGATTTCCTTACTAATATTTTATAGTTGGATGAAATAAGAGTGCATGCAAGATAGATCTAAGGGGTAGATAAAGTGTGACAAAAAGTGTGGCATGACAGGACATATAAGGAACAAAACTTTGAATTTAGGAATGAATATATTGCTTTATGACTTAAGGTTTTCCGACACCTTGTAAAGATTCAGACATATTGGCTAGGGCCCTATGAGATACATGAGATCTTACCTACTAGGGCATGTAAATCAAAGGAATTAACTAGATAATTCCTATCGGGTCACTTCAATGGAGTAGACTTACACCTTATTTCAAGTGAAGGTATTTTTGTAATTAATAAGGTGTACACCATTAGATTTGGTTTTTATTTCAATTCCTAGGATATTTTTCTTTCAAGTATTCATTTATGTTATAATAAGTGTGTATGCTTCATGCAAAGATCATCCATGTGATACAATCAAGAATATTGTTCTCAAAAGTGATGCGCAATAGAATGTTTGAATGATCTATTTATATTATTATAATTCCTTGATATGAATATATTTGTAGAGGACCACACATGAAATTAAAGTGGGGGTAAAATAAGTCTCAAGAGCTCATAGAAAATGAATACATCAAAGTGTGCCACATGGAAGTAACTAGTACAATGGAAAAAGAAAGTTCAAAGCCCAACCTTAAAAATATGTGGAGAGCAGTTGCACTAATGAAGGTCACATGTTTTCATTGTATCTTCTCTGCAACTAAAAGTTTCACTAAAGCACACAACAAGCACAACTAGGCCTAAAAGCTAGTTTGATCTTCACCGAGAACTCCTTGAACTCCAAGGGAACACTCCATCATCTTTAATACTTAAAAAACTCCAAGTATGTCAAGGAAATCCTATCAACACCTTCCACAAGATCAGGAACCTTGCATCATCCATTTTCTCATAACACCACCAAGTATGATTGTTTCTACATAATCTGGGCACCTCCAACAGACCAATCTTCAAATATGAAGACCAAGATTCACTCTAATACCTTAAATAAGGCATGTAGCCACTCATTAGAAAGCCACTGATCAAGGAAAGCTTCTAACCACTTTATACCTCGTGACTCAGCCCCTAGAACCATTAAAACGTCTTTTCCTTCAAGATACACTCGAAACCAATCTTGGAAGCTTGACCTTCTCACATTTATTTTGAAACTTTAAAGACTTCTCAATGCACATTTTCTAATTCTTTATGAATCATGAGCCAAGCCAATATTGGTCTCCATACCAATTTCACCAAGGAATGATCACAAACTGACATCATTCCATACCAATCCGACCTGCAAAACTCAACCAAATCATGTAGCATGACATATTGGATGTATACAACTTCCTCATGATAATTAGACCCATCAACTTAGGCTACACATGCCCAAGCACCTCCTTTCACCATGACTCATTAATACTACCTATTAGGCCTAAAAACTAGTTTTGACATTTTAATCTATATGCAGACCTCAAATAGATTAATTAGGCTCTCAAATAACCTAAAACATATAACATATCTCCCCATCTAATTATAGTATCAATTCAATTTATACATTGGTTCTAATGCAAATCCTAAGATTAAAATAGAATTTCTTGAAACACACAAATTTGAGTGGGCTCCACCTACATTCAAGACCTCAAATCACCACCATCTAAAATTTGGGAGAGTCATTTCCATCCTCAAATCATCACATTTGATGATTTAATGCATTTTGATCTCACACCATCAATATTTCCTCCATTGGTCATGAACTAGGGTTTAGATAGGATTTTTCATTGATTGGATTCTTAGCAATCATTCATAAAGCTCAAGACATTATTTAACTTCATTCCACCTCTAAAACCTTATCAACTCCATGCCTCATCATCCCTGAAAGGATTATGTCCCCATGCAAACTTTTCATGTGCCAACCAACACAAAACATTTCATATCGAGCTAGGAAACTCACCTTCTTGAGCTCGATAGGACTAAAAACCTCATAACATGCAAAATATTCAACATAGAACCATGAAATTTTACCCACATCTCTAGGAAAACCTCTCTCAAATTCCCAAAATCTCACCTAATCATTCTTATCTCTGCATCATCTTAACCATTGTTGCTTACCTAGCTAGGTCATAGAGTTATGTCTAGTTTAAACCCAAACAGAGTAGGTAAACATCATATCTTTTCTTCAAATCTCTTCAAAAGGCCCTAAAACATTTGATACAACATATCTCACACCTTTTCATGCCCTCATGGTCCCACATACCTCTACACCTAACCTTCATGCTTCATTAGGTCACCAAGCACCTAGACTAGGTCTAGATGAACACCTACAAACCATGCTCAAACCTTGCATTCAACTCCTGAGACCTATATGAGTGTCTCAACATATCACCAAAAAGTTATACATGCCTCTACCATGCTTCACAAGCCTTCATGCATCATCATTTGTCATTAATTCCTCTTGCACCCTTTACATCAATGAAAACACTAGCTCACACAAGCCAACAATGAAGACACCCTTTTGGGGATGTTTGAACATTTACCTATGCATATAAGAAAGTTAAAAAAAAGGCATAGGGTGAAAAAATTAACATATATACTTCTTTAACAATTCATTCATTCATTTTCTTCATCTCCATTATTTATTCTTTTCTATTCATCATTCTTCCAAGTAAAGAGAATCAAATCAAATGATGGTAGCAAATAACAAAATCTCCCAAGAAGTGCATGTATGATGGTGATAGGGAAGAAAGAGACAAAGAAGAGTTTGTTAAACATAATATTCTTCACTTATACACAAGCTCCATCATGATCCAAAGTTATTCCATCCTGGCATATCAAGATCAAATATTTTTAGTTGGAGCGGATTTCCTTCTCATTTTGGCGGATTGAAGACCTTGGTCCCACATTTTGGATAGCTTTAAAGGGTTCTTGGGGGCATCTGGGTATTTTCCTTAGGGGAAATTTTGTATAAGAATGAAGGTATGTCTTCATTCTAGGGGTTTTGGTTCTAGCTTTTGGGAGGCTCTAGTTCTAGTCTTAGGGTTTTTGCTAAGGTGATTACATTGTATAGTCATTAAGCAGACATTGAGAGCATCTTGTATGTCTCCCTTGTCTAAATCAAAATGCATAGAACCATTTTCCATGCTTTAGTTAGGCATTATGGATTGTAAGTAAGAGCATAGTTGAGGAATGTGATCTTTTTGTAATATTTTGTTTATTAAATCAATGAAATATGAAGCATTTTTCTTTGGTTATTGCATTATGATTGGTTACTCAACAAACATTGTGTTGTAGTGTTACCTTGCAATGTATGTTTGGTTATAAAATTCCTTTCTGCAATATTGTCTCAAAGTTAAATGTTTACAACCTTTGAGTGTATCTTAGGTGTTGTGGAAATGATTTAATAGATATCTTGAAGTTTCATGCATGAGTGTTTGTGTTAAAAACTTCTGAGATTATGTGGTAATGTTTGCATGAACTTGGTATCAATGAATGTAAATGTCCCTTTGAATATTATGTTGTCTTGATCTCTATTCTTGTTTGGATTCTAGAAGAAACAAGCTAAGATGGAAGACTGTAGTACCCCTTCCCATTAGATCCACCACCACCCACTTCATTTAACTAAGTAATTATCCCATCCTACCCCTACAAATTTCATCTCCCTTTTCATATCCAACATGATGTCTTCCTACAAATCACATTTATCTTGCATATTTTGAGTGAATTTTTTGTGAATTATAAAGATCAACATCTCAAGTATCATTTCACCCCAAGTTGTCAACATATTCCTTCCAAATGATGCTTGTGATCACATTTTATCTATCTTCAGTGGCTTGTGTCTAGTGTATCAAGTTTCGTAATGCTTGTGTGACCATTCTTTAATGAGCATTGCATTTAGTGGTTGTATTTTATCTCAGATTGAGGTTCTAATAAGTATGAGGGTTTGAAGCATAATATCTCCCTCACTCTTTCAATCCACCCTTTAGGTTCTCTCACCTTAGTTCAGGTAGAGCCATAGAGTAGCATGATAACAACCACATCCTTAGTCACGTTCCTCCCTTTCATTCCCATAAGGTATGGTAAAGATAGATGGATAGAACCATCCCTGGTTACAAAATGACACATCAAGAGGTCTATCCTTTCTTCTTACATCCTTCTAATTGCTTACCTTTTCTCGGGGTGTTAGATTGGAACCAAAAAAGAGGATAACAACAACTCAATGTTTATATAAATTTTAGCCATATCTCCCTTTAGCACTCCACCTCTCATTGCATGTTACGACACATCATGTCAACATCTTATTTCAAGGTTTGAAAACTCTTCACCATGGGTCATATTTTTAATTCACCAAATTATAATAGCATAATAATTTCCACCCCAATCAAAATTCAATTCAGCCTTCTCTTTGTTATGATTTTTCCCTAGATCGATGGATCCTTTTCCTTGGCCTCTAGTAGATCTCCCTATTATGGAAATTAATGTTCAAGATTTTTAATTGATATTGGATGGATATAAAATAACACCTAGAACAAACTCCAATTAAAATTCAAATTAATTTATGAGGATGTAAATAATTTAGAGAAATTCCACAATTTGCATCTTATGGAGCGAATTTGTGAAAATTCCTAAAATGACTATATTTCACAAAATAAATCATAATAAGCTGAAATTTGGAGCGTAACTTCCTCCAATGATTTCACAACTCCATTAAAAATAGAAAAATTAGTTACTACAAGATATAGGATAATCCCAAAAATTAGGGTTTTTATCAAATTTTGGCCTAAACAGCTACGATACCATGTGTAAGTAAATTACTTAGATATGTTAGAATAATAGCAGAAATATAACACCATAGAAAATCAAAAATAAAGATAAGATTGAATTATAAAAGCATAAATGACTTAGATACTTTGAGGGGGAAACCTTTGCACCCTACAATAAGACTCAAATGTTCCATATGATGATCATCTACTAGTTATTACCTCCTATATATACCATAATTATGTTATGTAAACCACCTACGACAACATATTAAGCAAATGAAAGAAAAAATAAATGAGATATGACATTTAAGAGATTATGTTAGTCATAAATCTGCCATACTTATCCTAATATATGACATAGGATTAACGGCATAGCATGGAGATTGTCCAGTTAATTGAATTTAGAAAGAGAAACATGTGAGCATGAGTAAGGAAAGATTTGACATGATTATGATGATGTATGATTGTGTTTATAAATCAGAATATGGGAAAATGATCATAGCATACTCATAAATATACCTTGGAAGCTTAATTTATTGAAACACCATTTGGGAAAGATTCGTCCAAGGGAACACATGTTCAACCACAAACCTATCTTGAGCCACTAAAATTGATCCCTATTTACTAAAAAATATCCCAATCTTAAATGTGTGTTTATTTATCTCTTATCTTTAGGAATATCTCTTAGAATTTTTGTGATGTGATGTAACACTCCATTTGTGTTTTATTCTTGGTTCAAAAACTAATACAATCAATTAGATGTGAGAGATAAATCCCTAGACTAGGCCTAGACTAACCTCCCACTCCTCACTAAGTGAAAGTATTGCACTACATAACAAAAAAATCAGGTCTCATGTATTTCTCCTCATGTAATGAAGTGTATGTGCTTCTCTTGTGATCATATATGATCTATTGATGTATGTACGCTCAACTAAATGTAAGTAGAATGATCCTTCTCTCAACTCAAGACACTTGGCAACGTGCAACTTCAAAACTAGGTGTACTTCATATTAGAATATAGTTCATGGAATTCTATTTTAATATTTAATATTTGTATAATCTTTGCAATAGTGATCTCTCGATGTGTTTGTTCATAAATAACCTCTAATGATTTTATTTATATATGAGACTCTTCATTGAATTTCTCATGCAAACTATCCTAACATCCACGCCTAGGCCAACCTAAGGAAAGTATCCAATTTGAAAATATTACCATTACATAAGAGAATGAAAATTTTGGCTAGGGAGGATAGTTATGACCACAAACCTGTCATGTGCCACCAAACTCATCAATAGGTCATAAACAAATCAAGAAGAAATGGAAAGATGTTATGCAGAGGTACACTATGATTCTTAAGAACGCTAAAAGTGATCCTAAAAGTGATCAAGGTAGATAGAGGAGACTACGGTGACACAAAGGTAATCAAAAGGGGGAAAGTGTGTCAAAAAGAGATAAATGTGTTATTTATGTTAATGTCCTAAAAATGCTAAAATGATAATGTAGGCCTTCTACCAAAATTAGATTACCATATACAATTATAACAATGCAAATTCATAACAAATAACTAATATCATACTAAAATTAAGTGCTTTACTATTATGTTGTTTTATGTGCCTATGTCTCAATGCAATCATGTTCTTGATTTCATCATGTACACTTATTTCATTATCTTCTAATGTGTACGATGTGAATGTATACCTTATTTAACTTTATGTGTCTCCCATGTTCTTTCTTATGACTATATCTCTTATATGCCTAATTTGATTTCTCTACTGACATGCCTTCCACATGCTTGATGTGACTTTGTTTGTTGGTGTGCTTTCAAATACATGATGCAATTGAATTAGCTTATGTGCCTTCCACCGCTTGATTTGTTTGTTACATGCTTGATGTGATTTGATTTCCTAATGTGTATTTTGTGAGCTTAGCTTGATTTCAGGAGTGATTGATGTACTTTTATGCTTATATATTTCATAACCATAAAGTATTTGTTTTATGTCTTTCACATGTATGGTGTGTTTTTGTGTTTCTATCATGTTTATGTGTTTTGCATGTTCCTTGTTATCATGTTTCGTATGCCATTATTATGCGACCATGATCCATATCATGTTTGAGGTATCTATTGGGGAAAATTCCCAAATATTTTTCTTATGATAGTCACTTCTATATCTTGAGGATAAAACTCAATGTCGTGTTTTCCATTTCATGTGGTGTTATGCACTACTACATAAAGTGCAAAAAGTGCCACTTTGGGATAAATGTGTATATGAAATATGTTTTTTGTGTTTTTTTTGTGTTACTTTGAGAAAATTGTGTCACTTTTGGTGGTGTAAAGTGACACAAAATGAAGAGACTATAATTTTTTTATTACACCACATTTGCACAACAACCATAACAATGTCGTAGCACCACGCTTGCACCATTATTTTGTGGCATAAAAATGAAAAAAATCCATTTGTTTTTTTAATGCAACATGGGTATTTATATTTACAAATAATCATATTGTATTTATTTTTAAATTGTTTACGGACATTGAATACCAAATACACTTTTTTATTTTTATTTTTGAGGTTACCTAGGGAGAGGGCCCTAGCCCTTTATGACATCACTACCCCACACTGGTTGTGGAGCCATCTAAGAATGGAATTTTAAGCTCTCGCCTAGCCCATGGATTAAACCATATTATCGTGGTGCCCTATCACTAGGGTATCCAAACTATCGGTAGTAGGTCACCTTAACACGGAGCCAAGATTTGAAGCTTGGACCTCTCAATTACTAGGAGACCCAAGAACCATTACACCAATACCCGCTGGAAAAAAATTAGTATGGTTCCCTCTCGTGGTAGTGCCAGGACATGCCTCGTCACATTAAACATAGGTTTCATGCCTGCCCCCGACCTCTATCACATTGAACACCAAGCCAACTTGCACCATCTTGAGAGTCACCTTCTGCTGAAGTGGTGACCCGCCCTGATCGCCTAGCCAAATAACGATGAGTTATAGAGGTGGATAGGTCTAGGATTGACCCCAAGACCTCCCACATATAACACACATTCCCCACCACTAGGATAAACCGAACGGGCTAAATATGCTTTTTATTATTAAATATTTCATAATATTATATATTTTTGTTTAATATATTTTTAAAAATCAATGTAAAAATGAATATTTAAAATATTGAAATGTTATAGGTAATCAAAGACAATTTGATATTTTGTTTAGAGAAACCTTTTTCTTTGTTAAATGCTAGAAGAGTCTCAATGACACTTATGTTAGGATGTATTTTCTTATAAACTAGCAATCGTACGTGAAATGTACGATGGGAACACCGAAGGGGATAGAGCAAAGAATTAAAACTTAAGGAAGTGAATAAGAGGGAGAGGATGGGGGGAAAAGAAGATGGGGTATGAGGGAGGAGAAGTGCATTGTGTTCTACTGAATTTTCTCTATCTTGGTCGCATTATTTATTTGAGTGCAATATATGTTCAAAGGGGATGAACTAAAAAATTGAGGAAAATCATAAATGTTTTAGATTGAGGATCATTTATTTATGTGATTATAATTTGAGGATGAAGTGGTCAAAATAAGAAATGGACAAAATTGAATAGGTTACAGGGTCGTAATCTAGTTATAAAGTTTTTTTGTAGTACCGAGTACCATACTTTTATAGTTTTAACCTTGATTAAATGCATGATTAATTGCAAGAAAAAGGTGATGCATGAACATTCGTCGATAATAGAGCCCCTACAACTTTTAGTCATATGAGGGACATGTAGAATTTATTTGGGCAATCGAGCTGAAATCGTAAGACCCAAATAAGATCCTTTATTTGTGTTCCACTTTATCATCTAAATGTCACTTGTGTTATTCACATGAGTGTAATTTACAATTAAATGGGGGCAAAATAAAAATGGGGAAGATCCAATAGGCTCTAGGGCCGTAACCCAACTGAGAACGACTAAAAGATTTTTGATTGGACAATGTTTGATTTGTTATATAAGATGAAGACAACAATGGAAAGTCAGAAATAAAAAATTGAGAATTAAATACCTTCATGCACCACACCTTTTCCATGGCTTAAATGAAACACCCAAATAATATTTGGTATTTGTTATACTTCACATTAATGTACACTCAAATCAAATACGAAAATGCAAATCGTTGTGTGGTTAGTGCTAGCATGGGAGGGGTAAATTTATAGTGGAAAGGGGGTATGCAGGACAAAAGAATTCTCTAAGAAAATAAAATTGTAGAGATTGCAATGAATATGGTAGGGCATTGTGGTTGTCAAGAAGGAAATGTCAAGGAGCATGTACGAATGCAAAACAACAAGAAGACATATCTTCAATGACTAAGGTTGCTTAAATCAACAACCACACATGGATTAGATTACATTCATTGAGATTTAATTTGTATTGTCAGAGTGGCAAAGCCACTTAAAATTGTGCAAATGCCTTCGACGTAATAATAGAAATAACGTGAACCACAAACTAATAGACTTGATCAAATGCATGCAATTGTATGGACAAAAAGGAAATCAAAGAAATCTCTTTTTGAGGCAGTAAACAAAATTTATAAATACCACTACTTTAATGTAACCATCATTTTTTAATACAAAAATAAACTAAAAATGTTAGTCATATAAGCTATGATACTTGGTCGAGTGGTTCAGCAATACTATAAGAATGACACCATCTCTTTGTCTTCAACTGGTCACATCCAGGAAAACATACAAAGAAACAACTTGGAGATTAAATCCGAACTGCAACCATCGATGACTCCTCTTACAGAGTATTTCCATGAAACCATCGATAAAGTCACAAATGGCCATACATGGTTGCCAAATGTATTGGCGGTATGGTGTATAAGAAGCAGGGAGACAACGCGTTCACGTGGAGCAGTTTGTTATGTCAAAAGCGGAGATAGTGCCACCGTCATATTTCAACGCATCCCCTCAAACTGCAATCTTTGTCGTCCACATTCTGAGCAGTGTCAGAATCAACCACCCTATGTAATGACATTGATATTATTTTGAGTATAAAAATTACCAACATCTCCAAAATAAACAGTTTGTTAATGCGTTGAACCTCCTCTTATCTAAATATAACTTTAATGCACATGGAGATCAAAATTCTATGATAATGTGTGATTCTAAAGTGGAATTTAATGAGCGATGGTCCATTAAACCTCCAATTAACTTGTAAATGCAAGCCCACACACCAAACTTGGAGAATTCACTCTGTTATTTTTGTTGTAGTTTTCATCATGGTCGCTCTTGTGGGCCGGCCAACAAGAGATGAGGAGATTGAAAACTCTATATAGCTTATGCCCATAGTTTAGATAGGGGCACAAGATACTCTGTATGGGGGGCCTATTATAGTTGATCTATTATCTTTCCGTTCAAATAAAGGAACTAGATTTCTATGTTATTTTCTCTTCAATTGGTACTATTCGAAATGGAAGCACTACCACTTCATCCATTCCATTTTCATCATTTCAATCTAATCTTCACAGAGTTAATATTATGGCTCGCTTCTTCGTGTGGAGCTTGTCAATTTTTTAAATGTGGGAGGTATGTGTTCGAATATCCTTTTGGAGGAAGGAACAATGGTTGTGGTGACCCTGCACTTCAGCTCGACTGTGATTATGAAGAACATAAGCCTATGATTAATATTAGTGGCCATCAATAATACATATGGTACCCATTTGAATACTTTATGCCAACAAATAAATTAAATTTCATTTCCAGCAATAATATGACATTAATCGACAAGAATCTAGATGGGAATAAATGCAATCCATTGCGGAGTAAGCATACAGAGAAATTGTGGTCCAACCCTCAATTTCATATTAGGGATGGATATGAAAATTTAACTCTACTGCAATGGTGCACACTTGAAACCATCAGGTACTTTCTCCATTACCATGTAACCATAGTTGGCACTACAGTTCAAAACTCGACTCTGGTTTTCTTAGTAAATGTAAGTCGTGAGTTGTGCTTCCATTCCATAAGTCAAATAGAGGCAGTCTCTAGAGGAACAAAGTCTCGATGGCTTCCAATTCCGAATCCAATGGAATGTCAACAAAAATTACATGGTATGCGATTCGAAAGGCAGTGTTTGTGCTTATGACAATCATTGATCCACTTTTATTGTGAGTGTAGTGCCAAGTTTTGTGCAAACAGATGCTCCCGTGGTAAGAGATATATTTCCTCATGCCATCGAACAAATTAGAGATGGATTTCGATCATTACATGACATTAATCAATGTGAATCTATATGGGGATAAATGTAATCCATCCACCAAAGTGACAATACAATGCAATTATGGTCTAACCCTCAATTTCATAATGGATCTTGTATCCATCCTTTGTTAGCGAGGATATATTCATTAACCTCCCTATAGCAATGTCCAATCAACTTGAAGCTTGGAATTAGATCTCGACCTCTTTAAGAATAGTTTCAAGCTCCCATCTGGGAGCACTACCCTTTATCATGGCATTATTAACTAATTGGGAGTCTCCTTCCACCACTATGACTGTTATATTAGGGTTTTTGACATTTTAGTCTATCCTCTAGCCCAATCACCTCTTGGCCCCTCTAGGTACAAAAGATAAAAGGTGGGCAAAATCACAGTTCCATCAAAATCTTGGATTAAACACCCTGCCCCACTCATGCTAGGGTTGTCCTTTAAAGCTCCATTGAAGTTCAATATGAAAATATTAGGTGGGGGTGGTTTATTTTTTAACCTTTTACCATTTACTTTTAATATTATCACCCAAATAACATGGCCTTTAGTTACTGACTACCAATACTCTATTCATATGAAATATACCAAGTGTGGTACTAAGATTCAACTTGCACATTGTATTTTCAAGTTTCCCCTCTTACAACATCTAACATCTTTGGGAACAAGTTTAGTACTCAAGTAAAAACCATATTTCCAGCCCTTCTACATTTGCATTCATACATTGACTCGTCATACATAAATTACGTTAGAATGTTTAATCCCATGGACCTATTTGATTGTTATTAGATTCTAAAACTTGATATCAATTTTGTATACAAAACACATTCTCATAAGATGCAAGGAAGTTCCATACAAAATCCATATGTATATAACTATATTGCAAAGGAGATATCAATATCATTTGTGAAGCTATAGTATATTATAAGCTAACAAATATGGCATATATGGACAATTTTGGGTGTTATTTGATGGACTTGGCTTCTACATTGGTCTCAGAACCATTAGTGCTTGAAGGGCATTTCAACATATGAGGTCATTATTCAACATATAAAATCTCTTAATGACTAGCTATGAATCATACCGAGACTCATACAGTGATGTAAGTTTTTCTACTTTTATAATTATAGTAAAAATGCACTTTTAAATATATTTGAGCTAAACAAAAAGTTGGTTATTCAAGAGTAAACAGAAAATCAGCTCAATTCCTTAAGAAATATAAAACAAAATTATATTAATACCCAAATATTATTAGGAAGGCATACCATATTATGATAGATAGTAGTAATAAGGTTAAAAGTGGCCCCTAAAATTCTTGACAAAATAAGAAACATAAAACTAACATTTAGAAGTTAACCCAAAACTAATAAGTTGACTTAAGCAAAAAGTAGTGCGGGAATTGGTGTGGATTCATGGAACAAATATGCAATGAACAATACATTAGTTATTTTCCTCACTTATTTTCAGCCTCGAAACAAATTCAATTACAAGCATCTAATATGGATGGTTCCCAAAGTAGTTCAATGAGATGTAGAGATCAAATTTTAGGAAATATTTGAATTTTAAAAATAAGTGGATGGCAAATGTTGTCCAAAATTACACCCTGTGTAATTTTGAACAATTCATCAAATGGACTTAATGATTTTCATGCTTTAGAAAATTCGTGGGAGACTAATTTTGTTTACCACGAGAATGCAAAACTTAGTGTTCTCTGATTCTCCTTACCCAGGAACAAATCAATGAGCATTTCAAGGACATGCATTTTAGGTCATTGATTCAAATGATGTATTTAAGTCTAAAAGGAAGCCGTGAGGTGTGTAAAACAAGTTTAGGTCACGTGATAGTGAAACAATAGTTAGAAAAGTGACCAAGTTGAAATGTCACGGAAAGTTGATTTAGTGTTCCACGGGTGCAATGATGTATAGTGTTTCATGGGTCTCCTAAAACCCCATAGAATAAAGGAAATTAATCACTAGGTAAAAATATGTGGGTCAAAGGATTAGGCACTCGCGCAGTAGTGCAAGATAGTTTCACTCATCAAATCATGTTGGAGAAGTTTTGGGAGTCACGTATTGAAGGAAAATTCGAAAGCTGCATAATGTAGTAAAATTCTAGGATGTTCTCAAGGTCACACCAAAGTGGAGCTAGAGAGCCAACCACCATAATTTAATGAAGTATGGCCTTGTTATGACCAATTTGATGGTATGCAATGGACTCAAGGGTCATGTTATGGTTATTGGCTACATTTGGAGGCATCCATGCTTGTACTACAAGCAAACTCTGCAAGAATTCATGGCACCCACACTCATTCAATGCATTTTTAGCACTCAGCTCTAGCTTGACAGTCATTTTCCCTCTCTTTCTTCTCTTTCTTCATGTCATGAATTGTATAAATACAAGTACTTGTGACCTTTGAAACAGTTCTTCTCCCTCTTTCCTTCCTTAGCATATTTTCGAGCTCTTCCTTGTGAAACTCAAAACTTCATGTTATCGACCTCTCTAATTCGTGGATGGTATTTTCTTGCCTTAGCCTTATATGTAAGATGTTGAAGAATGATTAATGTAAGTGTGGTTTACTTGTTTTCCTTGAATACATTCTATTTGATGTGAATGTTTAGCCTTTTGCTGATTTGATGTTCTTCTACCTATCTCGCAACTCGATCTAAGTGCATTTTTACAACCCGACCTCGTGATTTTTACATCTCGCATCATTTAGATTTGGGAAAAGGTTCCACCTTCTTTTGGTGCTATCACTGCCCCTTAGCTTAGGATTTAACTTTCTTACATCTCTCTCTCCTTGGTCCCTTGTAATTGTTAGAGTAGGAATTGCTTGTAGGAATACTTTTAGTGTTAGAGGTAGGTTGTGTTATGCAGGGTTTCCCAAATCTACGTAACAAGGAAGCCAACCTTCTTCGAAGGTCTATCTCAAGATATAATTCCCACACTTGGAGATAGCCTCATGATGCCTCAAAATCTTGAATCTTCATGATTCAAGGTAGGGTGCAATTTTGAGCTCAACAATGAATAACTTGAATTAATTCCATTATGAAATGAATGTTCTTTTTATAAATCTCAATAAAGAGATGTTTGACAAATAATACATGTCTCGTGATTAGAGGATTCTCTTCTTCGCTAAGCTGAAAAAAAATAGCATGCTAATATCTTCAATGTGTTCTCTTGGTGTCCCCTTCCCATAATTAGTTAAGGGAATCTTGTGATTAGTTGAGGAAATCTCTTAATAATTTATAACCTATAAGGTTTGCACAATTTATCGGAAGTTTTTATATTTTAACCTAGGGTTTAAATAAGTACTCCTAGGATTCTTATATCTTATCCCATGGCTTACATAATTACTCTTAGTGTTATTATATTTTATCTTAGGGTTTATATAATTACTCCTAGGTTTTTGTACAATGTATGTTAGTTCTTAACTTAATCTAAGGTTTAAATAATTTCTCCTAAAATTTATCTTAGAGTGTACACAATTTCCTATAAATTTAACCTAGGGTTTATACGATTTCTTACATATAGTTTATTTTCAAGGGTTTACATAAATAACTCATCAAATGTAGTTTAAAATCTACATACTGGAATTTAACACGTACTCTTCTTCTTCTCCTATATGCAATTTCTTCTCTCCCTTGTTATTGTCATTTTCCTTTCTCCTCTCCTCTCCTCTCCTTTCCTTTGCCTTTCTCTCCTCTCCTCCCCTCATTATTTTTTTCCTTCTCTCGATGTTTAATTTGAAAAACAAAGTGGAAGGGCTTTTGGGCATCCCACTTTAAAGTGGTGCAAATGTGACTCAATTTGTGCCATGTTAGTGAAACATTTATATCACCACATACTTCAAGTTAAAGGAAATTTAAATCTATTATATATAGAATTAATTGATTAAGTGCCCCTTTTATATCTTTATATCAAAAGTTTCACCACCCTTATCCTATTGTTATGTGTCCCATAAATGAATCAATATAGATCCTAATAAAGATGAGCAAGCACACCACTTCCCCAACCATATAATGTCTTATCTTCCTCCATTTCTTGGATCATATTTTGGATCTCATATACATATCCAGAAATTCTGACAACACAGAGTTATTTTGGAAAGTATGGTAGGGACGCTTATTTTTACACCAGAGGCGTGGTACAGTGCTGTTTAAGCTCCTCGACGTCATTGTCGAGCTTCACCAGCTTCCCACCGCATGGCCGCCTCTGAAGACGTGAATACTGCTCGGTTAAGTAGCTCAAGCACGTTGACGACGTGAAGGAGCTTGACCTGCTTAGTTACGCCGACTGTATTCTGCACCTTTCCTGTAACATAAGTTTTGTTTTTCATTAGAGACCAAACAATCCGTTCAAATCAGAGGTATGCCGATCAGCCACCATACAAATACAGCGACACCCAATCGGCCATGTCCGTTGTGGCAGATTCCTGAAATGGTGGCCTGAAAATTTGAAAAATAAAACGAATCAGCTGAAGCGATTGAATGCACAAGAGCTGCAGCAATGCCCGCCTTTACCTGCCCTCTTCGCAGTGATGTCCTGCGCCTCCTGTATGTATTATCTCCAGAACATTTCTTTTATTAGAAGAAAACAAATGTTGACCTGAACGGCGGCCACATTTTCTCAGTAAATTTTTCCCTGCTTCATGTAGTGACGCCCAGTATTTTAACCCTAAAACGTGGAGCAGAAGTGTTTTGTTTTTCTGTGCTTCAAATTGCTTGTATGAACGCAAACTAAAGCCTGCGGATTTGCAGAAAAAGGACCGCTGTCATCCTTGAAGGAGAAAGATGAAGATTATAGAATCTCAGCACTTATACTATACTGAATATTTTATGAACAATGAAGAAAAAAAACAAAACACACAGAAATTTTCAGTATAAAGAACTAGTTAAAGGAAACTGCAGAAGATGAGCTGCAGTGGTGGCGGTGGAACTGCAGAGGAACTGCAGTTTGAACATGCATCCTTCAATCTCCCCCTGCATGTGAAATGGAGATGAGTCCCAACTGATTCCTCAAAGCAACAAAACTGGATATAGGTAGAGCTTTGGTAAAAATATCAGCAACTTGCTCCGTTGTAGGGCAAAACTGTAATTCCACTGTCCCATCTTGAACTAAGTCTCTGATGAAGTGATGTCGAATCTCAATGTGCTTCGATCTAGCATGAAACACAGGATTTTTGTCATTGCAATGGTACTACTATTATCACAGTAAATAGTGGTTGGATGTTCCTGAACCAATTGCAAATCTTCCAAAATCCGTCTAATCCATATGGCTTGACAACTAGCTGTTGCTGCTGCAATATACTCTGCTTCTGCGGAAGAGAGAGCAATGGTTGCTTGCTTTTTACTACTCCATGAGACAACTCCAGAACCAAGTGAGAAAATATAACCAGATGTGGATTTTCTATCATCCACTGAACCAGCCCAATCAGAATCCATGTAACCACATAGCTCAAACTTATGTGTGGGAGAATAATGAATGCCAAAATTGTGTGTACCACTCACATACCTTAAAATTCTTTTTGCAGCATGCCAATGAGACTCATGTGGATCCTGCATGAACCGAGAGATAAGGCTCACAACATACATAATATCAAGTCTCGTGGTAGTGAGGTACATGAGGCTCCCAACCAAACTTCTGTATAAAGTGGCATCTACTTTGGAACTTGCATCTTCCTTGGTTAATTTTTCACCAAGGGCAACAGGAGTGGCAACTGCAGTGCATGACATCATTCTAAACCGCTTCAATAGATCAGCCACATACTTGGTTTGAGAAATGGATATACCTTCCGATTGTTGTTGCACCTCCACTCCAAGAAAATAATGCATGAGTCCCAAATCTGACATCTCAAATTCTTGTTTCATTTCTACTTGAAATTTCTCCATGAGAGATGGTCATGACCTGTATAAATGAGATCATCAACATAAAGGCAAACAATTAGAATATCATTACCAAGATGTTGGATATAGAGGGTTGGCTCTGAGGAACTTCGAATGAATCCTTTCTTCAAGAAGTAACTGTCAATCCTTGCATACCAAGCACGAGGTGCTTGCTTCAACCCATAAAGAGCCCTTTTTAGCTTGTAAACCAAATGTTCTTTTCCTGGAATTTCATAACCAATAGGTTGTTCCACATAGACTTCCTCATCAATAAAACCATTTAGGAAGGCTGATTTTACATCCATCTGATAGATTGGCCACTTGTGTTGTGCAACAATAGCCAATATAATCTTGACTGTATCAAATCTTGCAACTGGAGCAAAAGTCTCTGAATAATCTACTCCAGGCGTTTGTGCAAATCCCTTGGCAACTAATCTTTCCTTGTGTCTATTCATAGAACCATCAGCATGATATTTCACCTTATAGATCCATTTGACACCAATCACTTGCTTATCTTTAGGAAGTTGCACTAATTCCCATGTATTGTTTTTATCAATTGCATGCATCTCTTCATTCATAGCATTAATCCATACTTGTTCTTTCATGGCTTCTTCATACACTGAAGGTTCAACTTGAATGGTACTAAACAAAGCAAAATTGGAAACTGGATTCAAATTAGAACTCCTTTGATAAATTTCATTTAAACTTCATACCTTTCGTGAAGAGCTTGGACTTGATTGTGGACTAGAACTATCACCTGAAGAGGAACTTGGTGAACTTAGTGAACTGGGGCTTGAACTTCCACTTGAGCTTGTGGGGAGAGGAGGAACTTGTTGAACATCTTCTATACCCGTGATGAGAGGTGTAGTTTGTTGAACTCCTTTTTCCATTGCCATACTCCCCCTTCATCAAAAACCACATCTCGACTAATAATCCATTTCTTTGTGTCAGGATTATAGAACTTGTATCCTTTCGTGAAATATGAATAGCCCACAAAGATACAAAGTTGGGATTTTGCATCCAACTTCTTTCGCTTCTTTTCTGGAACATGAACATATGCAGGGCAGCCAAATACACGAAAGTGAGCTACTGAGGGCTTGTGTCCACTCCAGGCTTCCTTGGGAGTGATATTCTGAAGCAATTTTGTTGGGCTTCGATTCAAGATATAAGTTGTGGTTGCTACTGCAACTCCCCAATAGCAATTAGGAAGGTTTTTGAACTACAACATACTTCGTGCCATCTCCATAATGGTACGGTTATTTCTTTCTGCAATGCCATTTTGTTGTGGGGTATAAGCTGCCGTAAGTTGTCTCTTAATTCCATGAGTATTACAAAAATCAGCAAACTCATTGGAAGTGAATTCTCCCCCTCTATCTGTTCTGAGTATTTTGAGAGAATACCCACTTTGATTTTCTGCCATAGCCTTAAAATGCTTGAAGCATTCAAATGCCTCAGATTTCTGCTTAAGAAAATAAACCCATGTGTGGCATGAGAAATCATCAATAAATGTCAGAAAGTAAATATTCTTACCCAAAGATTCCTCTTGCATGTCACCACAAATGTCACTATGCACAAGCTCTAGAGGAGATTTTTCCCTCCATGATTTGTTCACCGGAAAACTGTCTCGATGTTGCTTGCCAAGTGCACACCCTGAACAAACTTCTTCTTTTGCCTGAATTGCAGGAAGTCCTCTCACCATGCCTTTCTTATGAAGCAAACTTAATCCTTGAAAATGCAAATGACCATACCGTTGGTGCCATAACCATGAATCATCTATGGTTGCCTTGAGGGCATGCATCTTACTGGACTCCAAAGTGAGAGGAAATAATCGATTCTCTGTCATACAAGCCTTTGCTACAAGATAATGATTAGCTGATTTATCAAATATTTTGCAGCAGTTATCTTCAAACACAACCTTGTAATTTTTTGCTATAAGCTACCCAATACTTAAAAGATTATGTTGTAATTTGGGCACATGCAAAGTGTCATGAATAAATGTAGTTTCTCCTTGCTTAGTTTTCACTGCAAG
Source organism: Taxus wallichiana var. yunnanensis (assembly GCA_018340775.1). Classification (NCBI taxonomy): domain Eukaryota; kingdom Viridiplantae; phylum Streptophyta; class Pinopsida; order Cupressales; family Taxaceae; genus Taxus; species Taxus wallichiana. Next base: position 894,472,218 of record CM031240.1, on the reverse strand, counting down.
GGTACCTTTTCCCATTACATCAACCTCTTTATCATCACCAAATTTTACTTGACTCCTTACAGATTCATCTAATTTGACAAAGAGATCAGATTTACCTATCATATGATTTGAGCAACCGCTATCCAAGAACCAAACATCCTTTTGAGGTTCTTTTGCCAAATTGCAAGTGAAGAATGTAGAGTGGTTTGCTTCTTCAAAAGACTCTTCAGTATAGTTGGCTCTTGACTTATTTAAATCAGATTTTTTCTTTCTACATTCAGATTCATAGTGTCCATACCTTTCACAATACTGGCACTGGATGCTTCTCCGATCCATTGAACTTCTTCCTCTGCCTCTTTTGTTTCCTCTTCCTCTTCCTCTGCCACATCCTCTAGATGTAGAAGATTCCCCTTCAGATTTGCTTGATTGAGAAGGGGTTGTATATTTTTCTTCAATTCTTACAGTAGACTGGAAGGCTTGAACGAGGTTCACTGTAGAACATTGCATACGCTCCTCATGAGATTGCAAAGAACCTATCAACTCTGCAACTTTGAATGTGGCTAGATCTTTACTTTCTTCAATGGCTATGACCACTGGATCAAACTTTGGAGGAAGAGATCTCAAAATCTTTTCTACAATTTTTTGCTCTATGACACTTTCCCCTTGAGTTTTAAGATGGTTCACAATACTTTGAGCCCTAGTAATAAACTCTTGAATAGACTCAACTTCCTTCATACTTAAACTTTCAAAATCTCTTCGAAGGGTTTGAAGTCTTACCAACCTTATTTTGTCAGATCCTTGGTATGCAGTTTGTAGGGCCTCCCATGCTTCCTTTGACTTTGTCATACCAGCTATACGGGAAAAATTGATATATCCAATGCAGATTGGATAGCAAAAAGAGCTCGATTGTCCTTCTTTTTGTCTTCTTTCAATTGCGTTCGTTGATTTCTTTGTTAAAGCATTTGAAGCATTCTGATCTGCAGGTTCCATGTATCCTCCTTCTACTAAATCCCAGATATCTTGGGATAATAGTAGGGTCTTCATCTTTATACTCCAATAATCGTAGTTGTCTCCTAGAAACAAATGGAAGCTGGAATGAGAAATTGCCACCATTTGACATTCTGGTAATTCTTGGAGAGAACCGTTAACCTGCAACTTTTGCAAAAAGAATAGTCCTGCAACCAGCTCTGATACCAATTGAAGATTATAGAATCTCAGCACTTATACTATACTGAATATTTTATGAACAATGAAGAAAACAAAACAAAACACACAGAAATTAACAGTAAATCTGCTCACAAAGTGAGCGAACAGCACTAAGGCTAATGAAGTTCTGTTTTATTCAACTTAGAACTGTCTTCTTCTTCCTTCTGTTGTGCTTGAAATCTGAAGGAGAGGATTACATTTAAAAGAAGGAGCAGCTACAGTAATGAAAGAGATAACTGAAGAAGAACTCAGCTAGATCCTAAATTACAGGCATCAATTAAGACTGAAAGATGCTGCAGTTTATTAGGCAGCGAATGAAGCTGCAAACAAAAGAGAACAAAAACTTAACTGAAAGTAAACTAATCCTATGACTGAAGGAATTGCTCAGTCTACAATTTATTAACTGAAATAAAGAACTAGTTAAAGGAAACTGCAGAAGATGAGCTGCAGTGGTGGCGGTGGAACTGCAGAGGAACTGCAGTTTGAACATGCATCCTTCAAAAGAGGCCTGTGTGTTTTGATAGGGATGTAGTTTAGAGCAAGGCTGTGCTCTTATTTTTATGAGAAGGTCATCAGGCTTCCCATTAACATACTCCCTTACCATGAATACAGTATATGAAATGAGCAAATCACGATTTACGCATGCTCTTTGTATCTTTTCTGTGCCGGGATTCCTCTCTCTCCGCCCCGGTAATGATTTTGAAATGAAATCCATACCCTCTCACTCTTTGAATCTCTTCAATCATTCACAATATCCATAGTCCCCATACATTTTTCTCCATTTCAATACAACTAATCAAGCTAACAATGCATGTGATGGAAAGCCAACAAATGTTTCTCAAAATTTCTCAATGGAATGGATTTCATCATTTCATGGACTGCAATCATAGTTAGGTATGAATAAAATAAGGTTGTCAATTTATAGTGGGTGAAGTTGGCATTTATAAAGTCAAACTCAGCTACTTTATCCAATAAATAGCATGGATTTTCATCTAAAACCAGTTGATTTACAAACAAAAAAATTGTCGATTGATGTAATGTTCATTAGCGTAATCAGTTATGTATGCAAAAATACTAAGCATACAAATGGGTTCATGAATTATTTGACAGAATCACTCAAATCAACATGATTTCATGGATTGATATCATCATCGTATACATGCAATAAATAGAATCGTGAGGAGCTTTGGATGTTTTAAAGAAAATGCACAAAGAAATTAAAAACTCTCATTTGTTGATATTTTATTTGCCTTTGCAATATTTGGAGCAGCGACACAATTTCTAATTTATTTACAATCCCATGTATGGCTAGATAAAATAGGTGGAGATATTTTTCCTTAAAAAGTGATGTACGAGAATACCACGAGTGGCCATCAATATTACTTTTCTCTGTAATTAACTACATCACTATTTGTTATGCAATAGTAGGTATTGTGTATCTATACATTTGTTCAAGTGGATGCTGTAGCATTGCACTATACATATGCATATGCAGATCCATGTGTCATTTCAATGTGAAGATTTGGATGTCATTGTATCCACGAACTTTCAGTCACAAAGAATTCTAGCAGAGGCATCGTATAAAGAAGAAAACCAATAGTCTTAAGGAAAAAACTTCAGAAAGTTATGCATATGCACTTTGAAATAACAGCGTTGCGTGACCAGCAAAACTCTCTCTTGCATTACTTCTTATGGCTTTAAAAAAACAATCCTTTGTTTATGGCATAATGTTTGCTTTTTCCAAAACATGCCATAAGAAATGGAATGCTTTGAAAAAATCATTCCATTAAACTAGCGCCTTTCCTGTGGGCGCCCATAGACCAAACTCTAAATTGTACTGGTCACTAATTTTTTTAATCTCCTCAACATGTACACAATTACCTCTGTAATACACATCACACGTTTTTAAAAACTCCACAACACTTCACAAGTCATTACAAAAACTGCTACTAAAGAGTGAAACCATCCAACACACAAACTACGCATACACAATTGAATATATAAGTACTACTAGACTTAAACACTTTACTCATTCAGCTAATATTTATATTATCTAGTAAAACTACTCCCCATCCCAATTTTAAAACAATTACAAAATGCGCATATAGCAGTGTAATCGTAAAAAAATCTACTTTCTAGAGTACGTAATTGCGCTTGAAAATTCCCAATGTATGCCTTGTTTGTTACAACTTTACAGTTACAAAATACTATACTCGAATAGAACACAAATACCACAATACCAAATAAAAAATAGCACCTATTGCTCACGCTCACAGACTAAGATCACAATAGCCTAAATGTATGCCTTCCTTTCACCAGCTACTAACCTCTTCCCACATATGATGCTCCTTTTCTCACATTCAATGGTAACAATGTTGATTTACATAGCCATTCCCCACACTTTGATGACAAATAATTCCACTCCAAATCTCCTCCATTCTACATACACCTCCTTCTCACCTTGCAAATTTAACAATGTCATTTCACCAACAACAACGTGTGATGCCACTAAAATAGCCCACTTGAGACCCAAGACCAACCTAGGATTAGTTAGGAAAAATTATGGAATATATATTTTTTAAAAGAGTCTACAACCAGGTTACAAGACAACAATTGTCACTAACAGGTTCCAGATCAATTCTAATCTACTAGAATATACTTTTCTTTTGTTAACAATTATTAGAGGTCACAAGGTCCAAAATTTAGGGTTAGAAGGTTCAATTAGGTTAAGAGGGTAATTCCTCACCATACCCACTCTCTAACAAGCTTTAAAGATTCAACTTGATTTTTCTCAAAATTAACGCATTAAAAATTTCCCTAAACCATTCCCATTGGATAGTAAATTTCCTCACCTTTCTAGTGATATAAAGAAGTCCACCGAACTCCCTGTATTTCAAAAGTTATGGGCTGGCGGGCCTTGGGGAGAAAAATTTTCCCAAGAGTGGGCTCCGCAGCCCAAGGGAGAAAATTTTCCCCGGGAGCGGGTCGGTGGGCCGCGGGGAGAAAAATTCCCCACGGGTAGGTCTGTGGGCCGCAGGGAGAAATTTTCCCCTAGGGGCAAAGGTCGGCGAGGCCGCGGGAAACATTTTGGAAATTTCCGCATGAGGCAAAAATCCACCTTTGCACCCGTGCTCTCGCAAGTCCGCAAGGCACACGTGGCGCCTCCTAAGTCAACGCGGGAAAAAGGGGTGGTGAGGATAAAAGAATCTTAACGCCCAAACGGGTGAAAAGGGTAAAATTCACCGTGCCTCCACCGACACCTCACGGTGCCACGTGGCATCTTCGATTGGTCATGGGCCGACGGGGAAAAGTAGAAAAATTTCTAAAATTTTCTAAAAGCGCAAAAGCGAAAGGAACCCGCTTCCCCACCGATGCATCGTGATTCCGCATGGTAGCTCCCTGATTGGCTGCGAGCGGCGGGGAAAAAGTAGAAAAATTCCAAAAAAATAAAAATTGACATAATTATTTTTGACGCCAAATGAAGAAAAACTTCAGAAGGCCATAACTTTTGATAGAGAGCTCGGTTTTGGGCAAACAAGGACTTTCTAGAAATCTCTGACATCTTTTTACACAAGATTCATTAAATTTTAATTTTAATAAATTTTAAGGAGTCAATTTTAAGAAAATGATCTGCAGACTTTACAGTGCAAACTGGTAAATTTTAACTTATAAAATTTGCTCAATTTGATCTTCTTCCTCTCTCAACATGTCAAGTAGACATGGAGAATTTTTCTTAGATATATTTAAGAAGGATTTCAAGATTCAATTTGTCTGATTGATTTGCAATTTGAAAATCTACATCTCTTGACAGCAAAATGACTGTAAGAGGGTTGAGCCTGTTTTGTAAGGTTTGAAGGATTCTTCCTTAAGTGATTTTGTCTAATTGCATTCATTTATAACCTAGCATGTTCAATTTTAATGTTTCATTATTATTTCTTGATTGCAGGTTCGGTCGGTTCATTTCTGGTAAAAGTTGTAGAGTTTAACGTGAAGCAAAAATGGAAACAACAAAATTAACTCAATGGTTCTTATTTTACTTTCCTTACAAATGAATTCATTTCATGCTAGTTTCAAATAGGTTTCATTCCTTCAATCAACTTATAAAGACAAGAATGCAACTTTTATTCTTTTCAAATCATGCACTTCACAAAACAGAGTATTACATTTTCTTCATACGCATTTCTTTCTTTCAAACAGAGATTACAACTCACATATAGGTGATCAAATTCAATACAATGATGAAATTTGAGGAAGGTTATGCAATCATTTATTGATTCCAAAAGACAAATTTACAACTTCCTTCTTTCATTCTTCAATTTCATCATACAGAACACAATTTCTTTCTTTCAAAAGAACAAAATAGAGTATGTCTCTTTCACATTTCAATTTACACTTTCATAACCAATACAACATCTTTCCATTACAAAACATATACAAGTTCATCCACTTCAAGTGGGAAAGGTTACAATAAGATTTCATTTCACAAGGGACTGTCAAACTGTCTTTATCTCAGCTCCAGAACAGCAACATGCATATTTCTCATTCTTCCAAATTGTGATCACAACAAGAGTAGGGGAAAGGCAACACTCTCCACCCAACCAAGAAATCCAATGAAGAGGATAATCCATCCTTCTTCATTTGCCCCGAGCCCCAACCACAATGCAATAAAATATGTGATCCAACTCATGGCAACAATAGGCTTCCACAAACACACAAGCAACATTTTCACAATAAAAACATAGTCAAAAATAGAATGTAGTTTACAACTACATTAAAGCATGACAAACATTATTGAGGCTTCATCAAGCAAGCCAAAGGAGAAAGAAACTATGGGGGATGATTTTTATGCCTCCCAAAAGGGGAAATGGGTATCACCACCTGAATTACAAACCGCCAAAATATAGTATATCAAAACCCTAACATTCCTTATGCCTCCCCAAGTACCCCTTATTCCTCACATTTCCTTATGCCTCCCAACCTCTTATGGCACCCCATAACGAGTAAAGAAATGCAAGCTATTTCTTTGTAAGGTGGAACCCAAATCCCAACTCCCTCCACCCTTATACCTCCCTAAAACACACTTGTGCCTCCCACAAAATAAACCCCATAGTCTTCTCCTACACCATTCCTAGGCCATCTACCCAACAGCCCACAAACATGCCAAAACATTCACACATTAACATTTACATTCATAAAAGAAGAGCATTTCAAGAGCCAAGATCTTACCTCTCCATGATGGAGTTTCCCAAGTTCTAAAACAGCAGTTGTTTCTAGGGAAAACAATCTAAAAATCCACCAAACAACCAACATGCAACAATCTTCAAACTTCTCCAAAATCAAGAGCTCCCAAAACAACAAGTAATTCGCCCAAGAATGAAGTCTCCAAAGTGAAGCAACCCCAAAAAAAGGCAAGTAATTCAAATTTTGTAGAAGAGGGAAGGGAAGAGGATGAGGTGGATCCATGTAGGATGCCACATCACACATCCTCAACCCCAACCCCAAAAGTCAACTTCATTCTCCAATGCATAATAAATAGGTGGGTGAAAAATATGATAGTTTACTTACATACTCAAATCTAACCCACACCCCAAAGGACTAAAATTAAACCATGTAAGAAAAGTGCAATTAAAACTTACAATTTGACTTACACAAATGCATTATAAAAGTCTAAAATCAACCCTCCAACCATAGGTATGGTTGGTAAATGAATTTAAGAGGTATGGGACAAGTTTAACTTGTCCCATAAGCCTCCAAAATCAGTCTTAAGGACAAATTTGAATTTCCAAGAAGATGAAGTGTTTCACACTCAAAAGTTAACTTACACATCACTTACACATCTCTTACAACACTTTAAATCAAGGCCAACAACTCTATTAATTACTTTCTTATGACATATTTTAATTAATTAACTTAACAACATGATTACTCACAATATTACACACCATTTAATGAATAATGAAAGGGTCAATGCACCACAAAATAAATACATGAAAACATAAACAAAGAAACCAATAAATAAATACACATAGCTTGTTAGTCACAAGTTATCCAAAATGTGCCCCCTACTCATTTTTGGCTAACTCATCTCATTTTCCTCTCTTGTGCCTTAGTCACAAAATTTTGCTTTTTTAGGCACTCAAAACTTTCTAAAAATGGCACCATTGGATAGAGCTCTCTCTCAGCATTCCAGAAAGGTAAAGTTTTCCTCCTAACTCCATGTATTTTTCAAGTTATGGCTCGGTGGAGTTTTTGTGGGAAATTTTCCCCTAGAAGGCCCGCAACCAATCAGAACTCACCACGTGTCCAAGCCAAAAATATCAAAGCGACCCGATTTGGCCCTATTTTGCCCTAAATCTTCAAACGGCCATAACTTTCGATCCAGAGCTCGATTTTACGTTCTTTATATCAATGGAAAGATGGTAAAATTATCTACATGATTCCATGGTCAATTTTAAATTTTGGTTCAGTTTGGAGAGAGAAAATCAAAAAACGCTTCTGGTATGCACCCATGGACAGAATTGACGTTTCAACAACCAATTTTAATGCAAAATGGGTCACATTCTTCTCCAGTATGGTCAAAAATGTCAGGGCATGGGTTTTTAAGGACCTCCATGCTGTTTTTAATGCATTTTGGTTAATGAGGAATGGCTCCCATGTTTTTTCATGTTTTCTCTCTCCTGGGCTCGACCCATGCACTGTAAAAGCCAGATTTGGCTCATTTTTCAAAGGGGGAACACTTTTTGCAATGAAGCTTCCATTTTCACTTTCAACAAGTGATTTTGGCAAGTATTAGACCTTCCAGGGATTGTAACAAGTTTTTCTGCCTCTTTGATGTTGGAATACAAGGTTTTTGATGTTGAAAATCACAATGCAGGCTCTGTGAATGCTTTCAGTCCTTTGTATGTGTTGTTTGCTTCATTTCAAACCCTTGATTACAACTTATCAACCTTGTGCATGATTTTTTATGTTGTAATTTCTGATTTGTGTCAATTTTCATGAGCAAGAAGTGCTCACTACTCCTTGGTGCATCACCCTTATCAGTTTAGTTTTAATTTTTGCATTTCTTATCCTGTCTCCTTGCAAATTAGGGTAAAATTAGGATCGAACCTCTACGGTTGTGCAGGCAAATAGATCTAATCGGAGGAGTTTGAGGAACCCGCCTCTAATCTGGAGATTCCTCTCTCATTTTTGCAAGTCCCACACTTGGAGATAGGTTTTAATGTTGTGCAATCACACCTTTGGATGCCCTAAACATCAACTTAGAACCTTGATTTGCATCCGGGGTCTTTGCTGATTTGCCACAACAGTTTTGGCACTGGATGGGACCTTAGAGGTCTCATTTTCATTGCAGCAAAGTTGATGTGCATCTACTACAATTTTCTTGCTTAAAATAGCTATAAGTTACACATCTGGCGACTCCAAGGAAGAAGAATCAACTGGTTTTAGCAGTGCAGACCTGAAAACTCATGAGAAGAATCACTACAAGGTCAAGAGCTAGAGAAGAAGAGGCGTTGTTTGAATATCTGCAGTTATCTCCAAGAGTAAGGCAAAGTGGGAGGAGGATTCAAAGGTCTCCATCTCCACCAAACAGAACTCTCTCAACTCCTCCACCTGGTAGGCCTTTCATTCAGTCAACAAGGGTTTTAAGACCAATTAGAATGGCACAAAACAACCCCTATGTCAATTTCATAGGCAGCAGCCCACTTGCCCTCAATGCACAACATCCAATTCCAATTGCAGCCTTGAAGAACATTCCATACTTCACTAGAGAGAATCAGACTACTCCAGGTGATCATGTTAAAGACATTGCCAACCTTTGTGCAATTCATGAAATCAATGAGATGTAAGTGGTCACAAATCAATTGGCATCTTCATTCAAGGGGAAAGCATTGCAATGGTTTAGAAGTCTTGCCTCAGGTTCTATTTAGAATTGGAACCAGCTATGTATAGCACTTCATGAGAAATTTCGAGAGAAGGGAGACAACTTGTCTCTTTTGGAGTAGCTGACAACCATCAAGAGAGCTCCCAATGAGCGGCTAACTAATTTCAACTTCATATTTCAAAAGACTTGGGAGAGAATTCCGGTGGTCAAGCCAACAAAGAAAAGGTGCTTTTCTCTACTACCTCAAAGCTCTAAACTACGATATTTCTATGTTGATTCAGTCCATGGGATGCATAACTAACCCTATGGCTTATAGCATTTCCATTAGGGCTGAAAATTGTTTGATCCAAGATGGCAAACCGGCCCCTAGACCTCCAATGCCATTGTTTCCAAGTTTAGAGAGCCCAAACACTAATCAAGCACCTAATTTGGCTCCTTCTCCCACTCCTAAAAATTAGAGTTCAAATGAAGCTTCTACTTCATCTCCAAGTGCCCCAAATGAGCTTCAAGAAGTCATGAAGCAATTGCAAAATTTAGGTAATGAGTTGGTTACTCTCAAGAGGCAACAAGCCCAAAGTTTTAGACCTTCCTTCCAGCCTCAAGCTCAGCCTAACAGGCAGCCATATCAACCTCATAGACCACCCAATCCAGCTACAAATCTAAATCAAACAAGGCCTCCTGCCAATAGACCATTTCAGCCCTATAATCCTAATGCCATATCTACCTCTAAGGCATTGGTGCCAACACAAAACAACATTGCTCAGGAGTATGATTGGTGTTTTCCATGCAATGAACCTCACAACCAATCCATGTGCTTCAATGGTGCTTTGAATCAAGCATTAATGGTGACAACTACTGGTGTGGAGGGTGAGGGCAGTCAAGGAAACAACCAACAACAAGAAACATTCCAACAACAATCAGCCCCAAATGACACCACGTTGGTAAACTGGCAAGTAGAAGATTTCTGTGGCATGAATCAAGTAGTTTCTCAAGGTGTTGCAGCCAACACAAGGTCAAAAAGAAGGAATTTGGGTGAAGAATAGCCATTAGCTCCAACCAATCTCCAACCTTCTATGGCTCCACAAATGGTTGGCAAACAAAATCCAATTTCAAATGCACAAGGGCAGCCAAGAACAGCTCCTAGACCAACTCAAATACCAGTTGTTGCTGCCCACATGCAAGGAGTGAATGTGCCAACCAAGGGACAGCAAAGAGATCCTTCATCACCATTCAGTATCATTGATCAGATGAAGAAGACAAATGTAAATATATCAATGTGGGAATCCCTATCTATCCCAGGCCAAAGAGATTTGCTACAAGCTGCCATGAAGGACTGGCCAACTTCGAATCAGCAAGTTCAGATGCAAGAGAAAGTGCTCACAAATGTTGCCCAACCTGAGGGGAATCATGGAGGACAACAAGGTAAAATGTTGAAGCCCCCTCCTTTCTATGTTTCATTAATCATTGGAAATCAGTTAGTGCACAATTGCATGATAGATTCCGGGGCAAGTAGCTTAGTGATGCCTAAACAAATAGCTGATCAGCTAGGGCTCCAATATGAAACCATATCCAAAGGGGTAGTGCAGCTGGATGGGACAGCAGTAACAACAATTGGAGTGATTAGAAACTTGAGTCTTACCTTGCATGCATGTCCAAATGTTGTTGTTTTACAAGATGTATCAGTTATAGACCTTCCACCACTCTTTTCCCTATGCTTGTCAAGGGACTTCACAAACCAAGATTGGAGGATATTTGTGCACGCTAATTGGTCACACATGCTATTCCAGAACGAGGTATGGAACCAAAGCTACAATCAGGTCTGAACCTGTGCAAACTTCCACATTGATCCCTACACTCCAAGTCGGATCAATGCCAATTGTTGGCGTTTGATCAAGAAGACCACCTCTCTCATTTGAGACAAGTCTTCACGAGGTGTAGGAGATTTGGAGTGTCTTTGAATCCTAAGAAGTGTATCTTTCTTGCACATGAAGGAAAGATCCTTGGCCATATTGTCTCCAAAGAAGGATTAGAAATTGATCCAAAAAGGGTTGAAGCCATAAGAGCACTATCATTGCCAAGCCACAAGAAAGCCCTTCAGAGTTTCTTGGGGAGGATAAAATTTGTTCGGAGGTTTGTCCCAGATTTTGCAGCCCTTGTCAAACCTATCACCAAAATGTTAAAGAAAAGCATGGCTTTCAAGTGGACAGCAGAAGGCAAGGAGAGTTTTGAAGCAATCAAAGAAGCCATCTCTCAAGCACCAACTCTCATCAACCCGGACTTCTCCAAGGATTTCATCCTCTATGCATTTGGAGGTAATGATACTATTTCGCCATTTTGGTACAATGAGAACAAGGACAACGATGAGCAGCCAATTACTTTCTTCAACCGTGAGCCTAGATGACTATGAGGTGATGTATTCTTTCATTGAGAAGCATGTACTTGCGTGAATCGAAGCTTGAAGAAATTCAAGCATTTAGTCTCAAACAACAAGGTCCAGTTGTTGGTCTCTCATGCTGGGGTTAAAGACTTCCTCCTCAACAAGGTTTTGAATGAGAAAATGGCAGGTTGGATCACTCGTGTCATGGATTATGACATTGAGATCAAGGTCACCAAGCTAGTAAGAGGAAAAGGATTGTGTGAGTAGCTGATTTTGGGGAAGCAAAAAGAAGTATGTAATGAAGAAGAGGCTGTTTTGATAGTTCAAGATAGCCATCAGCCAAGTGGCACTCAATAAGAAAATAATGATGTCCCCACTCCTTGCTGGACCCAAGATATAATACACTTCCTAAGCACAGTCTATGCCCTTCGGAGATGAACAAGACCCAAAGAAAACACTTCAGATTGCGGGTTGTCCCATATGTCATTGTTGATGGAGTTTGTTCAAGAAAGATGTACATGGAGTCTTTCTTTGAGATGCATTAGCACAAATCATATTCATAGGGTGTTGGAAGAGTTCCATGGTGGACCAGCTGGTGGTCATTTTGCACTAAGAGTGATAGCTCTAAAAATTATGAAGGCTGGTTATTATTGGCCCAAGATTTTCAAGTGATTTCTTTGCATGGATCAAGAGGTGTAAGAATTGTGCATTCTTCACAGGAAAAGAGAGACTTGCTGCCCTTCCATTGCATCCAATCTCAGTTGACCAGCCATTCATGCAATGGGGTTTGGACTTCATTGGAGTCATTAATCCCAATTCAAGCCAAGGGCACAAATGGATTTTGACAGCCACAGACTACTTCACCAAGTGGACTGAAGCAGTAGCGCTCAAAGAGGCAAATGAGTCTAGCATCTTAGACTTCTATGAGGGCATAGTAACCAGATTTGGCATACCTGCTACAATAATCTCAGATAATGCATTGGCATTCATTGGATCCAAGGTGACTGAGTGGGCTGTCAAGAACGGGATCTACCTAAGTACTTCATCAAACTATTACCCTCAAGGTAATGGCCAGGTTGAGTCTACAAACAAGAACTTGTTGAGGATCATTAGGAGAAATCTTGATGAGAATCAGAGGTCTTGGCATACCAAACTGAAATCAGCCTTATGGGCTGATAGGATAACTCCCAAGAGATCCACGGGTAACTCTCCATTCAGGCTTGTCTATGGAAGAGAAGCAATCTTGCCCGTGTCACTTGAGTTGCCAAAGCATTGGAACTCATGAAGCACTTGGAGCTATTAGATTTTGAGCCCATGGAGGTGAGATATGCGAGTTCATGGAGCTTCAAGAGATCATATATCAGGCATCCCAAGCAATGGAGAAGGATCAAGCTTTGATCAAGAAGACCTTTGACAGGAAGGCCAAGAGTAGATCTTTCCAGGTTGGAGATCTAGTGTTAAAATGGGATGCAGATAGAGCAAAATCGGAAGGCATTCAAAATTTGATGCCATTTGGAGTGGCCCATACATGGTCACGAAGTGCAAGAACAGCAATGCTTTCCAATTGGCTTCATTGGATGGTGAAGAACTATAGATTCCAGTCAATGGAATCTATCTCAAGCATTGCTTCTAAAGGGAAATTCTCCACCTTGTAAATATTAGCTTAGGTTTCCATTCCTTCAAGTGCTTGTGCACATTGTTTTGTTGTAGGTTAGTTTTGCTTTCCCTAAGTGCTTTGGCACAACTTGCTATCCCTGGAGATGTTTTGCAGTCCTTGCTTCCATCAGGTGATATTCCATCTTCCTCCTTGCAACATTCTAAGCCAGTTGGGGTTCCAAACCAGAAAATTTGATGACTCCATGCCCAATGGACTACTTCAGGCAACTGGTATTTTCATCTAGCAGGCAGATGACCCCTCTGAGTCACCAAAATTGTTATCCAAAATGTGCCCCCTGCTCATTTTGTGGCTAACTCCTCTCATTCTTCCCTCTCTTGTGCCTCAGTCACAAAATTTTGTTTTCAGGCACTCAAATCTTTCTAAAAATGGCACCATTGGATAGAGCTCTCTCTCAGCTTTCCAGAAAGGTAAAGTTTTCCTCCTAACTCCATGTATTTTTCAAGTTATGGCTCGGTGGAGTTTTTGTGGGAAATTTTCCCCTAGAAGGCCCGCAGCCAATCAGAACTCGCCACGTGTCCAGGCCAAAAATATCAAAGCGACCCGATTTGGCCCTATTTTGCCCTAAATCTTCAAACGGCCATAACTTTTGATCCAGAGCTTGGATTTTCACGTTCTTTATATCAATGGAAAGATGGTAAAATTCTCTACATGATTCCATGGTCAATTTTGAATTTTGGTTCAGTTTGGAGAGAGAAAATCAAAAAACACTTCTGGTATGCGCCCATGGACAGAACTGACATTTCAACAACCAATTTTAATGCAAAATGGGTCGCATTCTTCTCTAGTATGGTCAAAAATGTCAGGGCATGGGTTTGTAAGGACCTCCATGCTGTTTTTAATGCATTTTGGTCAATGAGGAATGGCTCCACATTTTTCACATTTTCTCTCTCCTAGGCTCGACCCATGCACTGTAAAAGTCAGATTTGGCTCATTTTTCAAAGGGGGAACACTTTTTGCACAGCAAGCTTCTATTTTCACTTTCAACAAGTGATTTTGGCAAGTATTAGACCTTCCAGGGATTGTAACAAGTTTTTCGCCTCTTTGGTGTTGGAATACAAGGATTTTGATGTTGAAAATCACAATGTAGGCTCTGTGAATGCTTTCAGTCCTTTGTATGTGTTGTTTGCTTCATTTCAAACCCTTGATTACAGCTTATCAACCTATGCATGATGTTTTATGTTGCAATTTCTGATTTGTGTCAATTTGCATGAGCAAGAAGTGCTCACCACTCCTTTGGTGCATCACCCTTATCAGTTTAGTTTTATTTTTACATTTCTTATCCCTATCTCCTTGCAAATTAGGGTAAAATTAGGATCTCGAACTCTCTGCGGTTGTGAAAATAGATCTAATCAGAGGAGTTTGAGGAACGAGCCTCTAATCTAGAGATTCCTCTCTCATTTTTGCAAGTCCCACACTTGGAGAGAGGTTTCAATGTTGTGTAATCACACTGGATGCCCTAAACATCAACTTAGAACCTTGATTTGCATCCGGGGTGTGCTTTGATTTGCCACACAACATCACATTTAAAGTTGATTCCCCTATGGGAATCCCTAACACACACAAACACGCACAAACAAATACAAGTTGCCATGGTGACCTTGTTGAATTCATTTAGAATCCCAATGTGGTTGGTCTCAATCCCTTGATGTTTGTTGTGATATTTAAACCCGTAAAACACGAATACCTCCTTTGGCCTCGTGGCCATATCGAACATCCAAATGAATATAAATATAATTTCAAGATCAACAATATATATGTGAATCTCAAAATGATCAAGACAATCAATAGTATCACTTACAATTTCATTAACAACTATATCATCATCAATTTTAATCCAATTTTCATTTTCTAGGTCTAATAAAAATATCCATTATCACAAGTCTGAACAACATCTATAATATAACCATGTCAAACAATAGATCAACATCAATATATAAAAATGTCTCTAAGAATCATCATGCATCATATAAGAATCAAAGTCAAAGCAATAATCCATGATCGAGCATCTAACATGATACTAAATCAAAAATATAATGATGTCCATGATATAGTTAACAATGTCATGATCGTATCAAAAGGTGTCAAAGAGAAGTGGGTACTACACACCCCTTCCAACCACAACCCTTCTACCATGGCCCCTTAACTATACATTTCTCGTGGAAATATTAGAAAACCGTAGACAGTGGAAATATTTGAAAATTTAGAGGTTCGGGCTTACAAACCGTATCCCATACATTCCTTCACTACTTGATTTTTGGTATTCATAATTTACATAAACTAAAAATACTTTATTATTACCTAAATAATGACCTATATTAAAGAGATATGCCATTAAAATACACTGAAAACAAACTCCGTTAAAAAAACATATAAACGAGGCTTATAAGTCTAAAAATCCAATTGCAAGTCAATATTATTTTGTAAAGCTCTACTTTTGTGTTAGTGTATGGTGTTTTTTAAGGTGGTATCTTGTTATCAAAATGGTTTTTAATGTATTTTATGTTAATTTAAAAAAATTACAAAATCTCAGCATGAGCGTCGACATCTACCCCGTTGTATCCCTAAAAAAACATATAAATGAGGCTTATAAGTCTAAAAACTCAAACTAAATGTATGGTGATTTTTAAGGTGGGATCTCGTTGTCAATATGGTTTTTAATGTCTTTTATGCTAATGTTTAAAAAAACTCAACATAAGCCTTGACACCTGCCCTATTGTATTCCATATTACTATAAATACTTGTTACTTACATTTCATCCATTGTTTTATACTCATAGGACTGGACACAACTACCAACCCCTTGTACCTGGTTTCCACAACAACCACTAACAAATTACATCCATGCAACATGAATTAGATGATTGAGGGCAAAGAAAATCGTAATAGAGCATTACACACCTATGTCAACTAAAAAGGTGAGTGTAAGGATATGAATTTTAATTTATTTGATTCCTTTGGTGAGGACATGAACACCTTGTGCTTTGCCAATGATGGAATCTAAATGCAATGATGTACCATTTCCATTAAAGACCAGACAAGATATATTCTAGCCATAACCTTGTGTGGAGCCTTATGTTATGAGATCACACATGTGTTACAACCACGGGCTGATGCAACCGACATACATATACCAATATTAGCTATTAAGAAATCCAAGGTTACGACATTCAAACAAATAAGCTTGACCACAAGGGCTAATACAAAACTGTTTTAGGTACCTCCAGTAGAGGAAGTAGAAGCCCTCCGTATTTGGGTAAGTACCACAGGAATAATGAATGCTTAAATTAAGCTTAGTGTAGAAATACTGGTTAACAAAACGATTGTTGACATCCAAGCTCCCACTTTACAAAACCCATTCCAACAGTTTGTAATTGTTGCAACCATTATACATATCAATCTAAAAAAAAATTGTTATCCTGCTTGCTCTTAGATGGTTAATGGTAAACAGTGCCGCAAAAAAATGGTTATAGCTATGAATGATTCTTGGCATTGCTTAAAATACAACTTGGGTTCTACCCTAGACAAATACAAATATGCATTGCACATGATGTTAGAGGACTCACGACACTATCCGGGAAATGGATTTGACGATGTAACAAAAAGTTCTCACAGGTTTACCTATAGATGCTCTTACACAACTAGATACATGTATTAATGTTGTGTGGGACATTATCAAACAAGTGGTCTTCCATGGGTTCAAACCCATCCTTTTTGTTTCCCCAGGTGCCTACAATGGTAAATATCAATTATCATGTACCAAACACAACTCCACTGCATGCAAACATGATGTAAGCTATGCACAAATGTTAAAAAAAAAATGGAATCCCCACCATTTGGATTTGCATTTACTACTATGGAAAAAAACAACTACATTGTGTTATTCTCATACTTTACATCCACACACATAATCAAAATTTTGTAACTTCACTTTCCTGAACCAACTTAATTGGTAGCATGATGTACTGCTAATTGAATTCAACATTACTTAATTTTCCATAACTATATTATTATGCTACCCTATCATCTGGAAAAGAAGCTATTTACCTAAATTACTTGATTAAGTTACTGTTTATAAAAGTTAATTCAAATTCCAACCGATTTCTTCTAAAATCCTCACTACCACTCTTCAACCTAGATCAAATCAAATTAAACAAGACATACACTCCACACACCATTCAACAATTCATGACCTCACCCTGTATACAACTACCTCCATAATATGTATCACACTTTTTAAAAATCTCCACAACACTTCACAAGCCATTACAAATATTAATCAAATGTCGCTACTAAAGAGTGAAATCATATGACACATGAACTACACGTACATAATTGAATATATAGGTACTACTAGAATTAAACACTTTACTCATTTCTCGCTAATATTTAAACTATCTGATACAACTACTTCCCATCCCAATTTTAAAACAATTACAGAAACTACTATACCATTGTACTGAGGAAAAAATACTATTTTCTTAGCCAAGTAATTTTGCTTGAAAACCCCCAATGTATACCTTATTTGTTACAACTTTACTGTTAAAAAAATACTATACTCGGAATAGAACACAAATACCACAGTAATGAATTAAAAATAGCACCTACTGCTCACGCTCACATACTAAGATTACAATAGCCTAATTTCATGCCTTCTTTTCACTAGCTACTAACCTCTTCCCACATACAATGCTCCTCTTCTCACATTCAACGGTAACAACGTTGACTTACATAGCCATTCCCCGCACTCTGATGACAAATACTTCCACTCCACATCTCCTCCATTCTACATACACCTCCTTCCCACCTTGCATATTTAACAATGTCATTTCACCAACAACACCCCTTCGACAACAACCCTTCCACCATGCCCCCTTTCAGCGTAGACTTTCTCCTCATGGAAAAACCACTAGTAATACACACAAAATGGAAGAAAGGAGAATTCAAACTTGTATTCGTGAAAGCTAGGAAAATCCTCAACCTTGAGTCATGATTGCAATAATTCTTAGTTATCATCATCAATGTTTACATGATTGCCTCATTCTTTATTTTGTCAAGATTGTACTTATAATTCTTACATGAAAATAGTTGTCGCATGTGATGTACACCGATTGTACCAACAAGTCATTCTTGGTTGCTTCAACAACATTGAGAGTAAATATAAAGAGTCTTTCCTTATAAATTGTTGTTCAAAGTTGTGGTTGTGTGACGAGGATATTTAACAAAGGAAATAATTAGGAGGAGGGAATAATATCTACTGATTATGGGAAGTGTAACTTTTTTTTTTTAATGATTTTTCTTTCATGCTACAAATCACCTTATATTTATATAGTCCTTTTCATTAATGTACCTACAAAAGCACAACCAAACTTTTTGCTAAAATTTATAGGGGTTATAATAAAAACATATATTGTGGATGATATAAATAGAAAGAGAGGGAAATATGGAAATTGAAAGTCTTCTTCAATTAAATTTCCTAGTGCTTCAAAGGATGCTCTTACATTTTCCTTTAAAATAAGTTGTTTCTTTCCCTACAATCTAAAAATTCTCTCCAATTGTGTTTGTAATAACAAACTGACAACCCCAATTGGTTTATATTTCTAAAGCCTATGGATATGACCTATGTGTGTTTTTCTATAGCTTTATCCCACCGAATATTTAAAAAAATGCATGAGAGGAAAATATTGTTTCCTTTGTGGCAACATCCTTATGTATTCTCTATATAAACTCTACATAATGTATGTCCACAAGTAGCACTTACCGCATCATCTAATTTCTCGTGATAATGGCCACATGCATTTATATATTCCTTTCGTGGAAGTATAATCTAAAATGAAATATTAAATAATATGCACTCTCATATGCTTTCCCTAAAAATGAAAGGTTTCTTCATTTGTCTCTATAAAAATATTGTTTATGTACTTTTTGCAAGTCATTATGAGCTTCAAATACTCCCTACCAAAATATTTTCTTGATCCACTAAGAAAAATACCATCATCCTCTCACCACACCTAGTTTTTGAACAAGAATTGAAAGTCTTCTTGATTAACTTTCCTAGTTCCTTTGAAGATCAACCTCTAGCTCCCTAAAAATAAGTAGTTTCTTTTCCTACAATTTAAGAATTCTCTCCAATGGTGTTTTGTAATGACAAACTTGAAAACCTTGATTATTTTATACTACACAAGCCTATGGATACGATCTTTTTATGCTTCTCTACAAGATGATTCCACTAAGGATCCATCAAAAATACATTCTAGAGGTTACAATCAAATTAAGATTCATTCTCGTTTCCTTCAAATTCATCATAAAACCTTAATATAGGTCATTTGTAAAGTTTTAGATCATTTTATCTCTTTCATCAAGTACTTTTTCTTCCATCAATATTATAGTTGTACACATTTTATTCCTAGTTTCTATTAACAAAACCTTAACATGTCCAAAATGACATAAATTGGCTAAAGACTATTTCCTTTGCAACAACATCCTTATGTAGCATAAGTACAATATCTCCATTCAAAGCATCCATCTTCATTCTAGTTTAAAATTTGTTAATATGTATACGATGATTAGTCAAATTTGCGAGAGAGTTTCTAAGAAAGATGGGCATGAAGAAAGACAAATAAATAATCTCCCATAGAAACAAACCTTCGGTCACCAAGTTCTTTTTTTTCTAATGTATGGGTTGATTTTTTATGTTGAGGGTATGTATGGACCCCAAAATATATCATTCGGAACATGTCCAGTAATTTAAATGTAAGATGTAGAGCCAAAACTTTGATTGAAAAATATGGGAGCTTGAAGAAAAACATATACTATGGATGATACAAACAAAACGGAAGGAATCTGCATGTATGGGAAGGAGGAGGAGGAAATTTCAAAGGACTGATGAGTTTGGATCTTGTTAGTGTCATATTTTTTTGTTCTCTCAAGAATTTAAAAGATTGTGTTATGTAGCCCATATTTAGAAGAAGAATAAAATGTACCTATGTTGTGGATGATGTTTACAAAATGGGAGGGCATCCACATGCATAGGAAGGAGAAGGAAGAGGACATTTCAAAAGACTTAATAATTATGATCTTGGTGGTGTTGTATTATTTTGTTGTTCTCACAAGAATTTCAAAGAATGTGTTACTCAACTCATTATTGGTAACTATTAAAATTGAATATCCATGTATTTGGGTTATAATAAGCTTATCTTTGTTACCTCCAATACTTTTCAAGGAAATAAAATATTTTTTGTCATATATCTAATCCAATGATCACACTTATCATGTCTCTATCATTGCGATAACTCTTTTCGAAATTACATCTACTTGTTTTATATATCATTTTTTCCCTTCACCTTTCAAGCACCTTTTTGTGTTCATGTCTGCATAGTTATTACATCTATCTTTTTCTCAACTTGTAAAATAAGTGGTAGATTGAATCATAAACCTCTAATGATTTTCTCCTATAAATGAGAACCTTTGGAAATATGTGATGAATTAGGATCTTCTCTATGCAAAAGATCAATCTCTCAAGGTCTCCACTTGTCGATTAATCAAAAACTTGGAATTTATAAGGATGTACTATGTTGTAAAATGAGTACTAAGAATGTATAGTAAAATTTGGAGATGTGCTCCTCTTTGTGTTGTTAAGATTGTTTCCATGTGAAGATGAACATCCATGTGTTTGAGTTTTAATAAGTTCATCATTGTTGCCTTTACAACTTTTCTATACAAAGAGATGCAAGTTTCTTTTACATCTAATCTAGCAATCACGTTTACCATTACAATATCCCATATTTGAGGCCCACTAGTGGTGTGTAATTTTGTATATGTACAATATCCCATATGTGAGGCCCACTTATGGTTTTTATAGCCTTAAATGATGCCATTTAGGTTGGTTTTGATAAAATTATCTGCTTTTCAATGTAGGTATTTAGCATATGTTTACTATTTTGAGTTTGGTTGACAAACACACTTCACCATAAACTTATATTTAGCCATCATTACATAACCCCAATAGATTTGCATTGTTTCATGTAGATGTGTGCTCTTTATTTTTCTTACATTTTAATATTTTGAATAAGTATTTCATTGGGGGTAAAAAGACAAAATAAAATCTTTGTTTTTTCTATATCTAATCTAGCGATCACATTTACTATTACACCCTTATTAGATGTCAAAGGGGACTAATACTACATTAGGTGCTTAGAATCTAGTTGTCTATCTCCTTAAACTCATAAGAGACATACTTTGATAAAAAATTTGAAAAAACATTCTCAACATAAGTGTGTTGGCCTCCCAAGTCCACCATATGTGAGGCCATTTATGGATAAGAGCACCAAATTGACATATTAGTGGTATTATAATGAAGACCATGAATTGAACCAAATTTTCTTCCGAAAGAGTTCGCATGTAAGAAAATCATGTGATGCAACTATGATGCAAAAAAATTTCCACGTCTGTGCCACATTAGAAGGATTTTTTAAATAACAAACGTAAATGACACAAAATTGACACAAAAGTGGTGTTATTCACACTTTATGTAGTAATAATGTTACCATTTAACTTATATCTTGAGGCAGCACAACATAAACTATCTTGGTGTATGTTCCTAAATGTTGTATCTTTGCACACTATGGGTATCTATATCTGTCATATCTTAATGTTATATCAAATATCTTTCCTTTTAGATATAAGTTTCATAGATTTACTCAACATCTCAAAGGGGGAATGTACATGACTCGTTATAGTCATAATCATGCATTTAGGGCATGTGCATCAAAATTTCCAACATGGTGGATTCGAGGCCTATGTCTAATAAGATGTCTAACTCCAATATCTAGTGAATTGATTTTCCTCAATGTTTATATTTTACTCAAATTTCACTCATATTTTACTAATATCTTACTCAATCTTTTCATTGAATCTATTTTACTAAACTTGGAGTATTTTTATGATATGGTGCCTAACTCCCCTTTGTTTTCATGTCTTTTTCACCAAAATGAGGTACTTTATTTCAATATTTCATATTTCAACATTTATTATTATTTGGTACCTACCCTTGTGTGTGCATCAAAAATTTAAGTGGGTTTGTAAGTTGTGAGGCATGTATCCACACACAAAAAAATGGGTAAAATTATATACACCTAAAAGTTTTTCAAGATGAGAGTGTCATGCTCTCCACCTATGATCAAACCCCTCCAGCTTATGCATTAGGCCTCCTTCCCAATTTCATGAGGGATTCAAATAGAAGACATGGGGCCCCAAGTAGGAGTTGAATGTGTGTATTGTACAAAACCAAATTCACCTAGGTTGAATATGAGCCATAATGAAAATTGAAATAAGGAGACGGTCCTCCTTCCCAAGAAAAGTCCTCGCAAAATTATTTGTTGTTATTTTATATTAATTTAGAAAATTTATCTATAAATGGGAAATTTGGTCCGAATGGGGTGATATACGCCCTCATGTTGACCTCCACCTTGTTAAAATCCCCCACCTCCCACTTGTACATTCTCTATCTTGTCTTGTGCACCCCTACCTCCGCGCTTTATCTTATATTATGCTTTAGACCCCCTTTAAGTCGAGTATTTGTGTCCCTTGTTTCCACCTCTTTAAGCTCTGGTAGTTTCAAATGGCATAAATATTTATATTCTTTGATTTGAATATAAATTTCATCTATAAGTACATAAGTAGTATAGTTCATTTAACACTAAGTTATTCACACACAAAGAAATCATTTACATTTATTATTATTGGAACAAGTAATCATTAGAGTATTGAGCTAACATTCTATTGTATAGCACATTTGGCGCGTGAGCGGGGATTATATATATTTTACAATTTCCATTTATGGACCCAAAAAAATGATCTGTAATTCGCACCTTTTAGGAGCCTAACAAATAGTAAGATAGTCATATTCAGGGGTTAAATTTGATGCTGATTTATATGTTTTTCACTATTGTAGCCGTAAATACTTGTAAATATTTGAAATAACGGTCACATGTGACTTGCATATTTTAAATATGACCGTCATTTTTATATAGATTTATATGTAAACTATACTAATATAGATTAAAAACAAATAATCATATAGATAATATTTTTTATTTTTTATTAACAATGTAAAAATAACACTATTTTGTATTTTTGAAGGGTAATATTTGAAAATGACCTTCCCTAAACATTGTTTGATAGGCATAGGTGGTTGTAAAATTTAACCCATGGTCATATTATTCACTAACTCTTACCACATGCCCCTAAATTCATATTGTTTTCTTTGAAGTCTTCAAATATCACAAGTACGTACATAAGAGTCCAACAAGGAAGAAAATGAACTATTGCAAGTACACATGGATTACGGTACTACATACATGAACAAGGATGACAAGGCAAACTCAAGATTACATAAGATAGAAATAATCCTTAAGCTCATATTCCCTATTTCTTTTCCATGTTTATCTATATCGATTTTATTGAGACATAATAATTAATTAAGAATCATTTATTATATTTTAAATATGACATGGATGCTTAATGTAATTCATTTATTTGTGTTATAGTTTCTTAATGTGCTAATTTTATTCTTTTACCTAGAGATTGATAGTTAACCTATTAATTTATTGACATAAATATAAATCATAACTTATAATTAAAAGCATTATATGATGGAAATTGTGAAGAGTTTATATGTTCACCTACATAGTGGCTATTTTTCCATCATTTCAAGTCCCTATATAGGACTTTTCATAGGAGAGAAGATTGAAGCCAATGCTTGTTAAAATATAGTATTTTGATAGTCTTAAAGAGGTCAATGTAAATGATGGTGTTAGAATAAGATGGAGGAATGTTTGGATCAAAGAGATAAAAATCATGGGTTCCATGACCTATATAGATGGATCGCCAAGTAAATTTAATTAAGTTAATGTAATCAATGAATTAAATTGCTTATTATAATAGATTAAATGATAGGTTAACTCACAAGTCATTTATCAAATGATTACTAATTAATTAATGTTTGGTAATAGGAAGAAGTCACTAGAGGTAATTAGGCTAAGGATGAGAATGAGAGTGAGAAAGTTTTTGTATTGGTGGTGTTAGTGCTCGTTTTGAGCTCACTCCTTTGATTTAAAAATATGCCCTCAAAAATTTTCATGTCTTGTCCACTTAAACTCTGAAATACACGTGTCTAGATGATGAACCCATGTTAAACCCAAGAAAAAGGCCCGTGCTCGATTGAAAATCAAGTGTAAATCCTCTTTTTTTCGGTCGAGGAAATTATAACCATATCGTCAAAGAATTAATCAAGAAAGCATTGTCGAATGATTGTGTTAATCCTTGTAAATTCATCATGTATGTTGTTCTTGTGGTCTTCGGTGCAAATTACACTTTATTCTCTAATGCCCGAAGATACGTGACATGATCTAATTGGTGTTGTAGACACCTAAATTCCACTTTTACAATATTATTGCCAAAACGCACGCAAATCACTCCTATTCTTCCCAATTTTGTTATAATTAGTGCTCTTTGCTAATTAACTAACGTTTCTTGCCAATTTAGACAATCAACACCACGTTATTGATTGCATGACCCCTTTCGCATTCAAGATGCCACTTTATGGCGAATCGTAAGCCAAAATCCTCTTCAAAACATACAATTAGTGATTATAGGCTAATTAAGCCTATTTTCCCTTGATTTGGTCAATATACCCTAGTATTAACTCAAACCCATCTTCCAACCACTTAAAATCACCCCATTCACCTCTACAACATCTCAAAGAAGCTTCAAAAGCTTATCTTGGCCTCCTAGTTGACCCTAAGCGGTTGATTAAGGCTCCACACCTCTTAATCACTTGGTAATTCACTAATTATGATTAGCAATGCCTAATCATGATTAGCAATTCTAATCTAATTTGGGGCTTTTAGTCCCACATGCACCAAAATACAAGTTTCTCCCAAAAGGAAAACTATGAAAAGGGTGCACCTCATTCCTTTATACTTTACACCATTATTTGATTTGCATCTCATATAATAAATATGATATATAGCCAAGTTCAATCCTTGCTTAAAGCCTTCAATGGGGTTAGTAGATGGATATCCAAAATGACCAATTAGTCATTTGGAGAGGCCATTTCACATTATTTGGAGTAAAGAACCATAACTATTTGATTTCCCTCTTAGTTCTATTTAGGCCCATGTTATTTAATTCAAGCATATTAGTAGGCATGTTTAGTTAGATTTTGTATTGTTTTCATACTAGTTAAGGATTCTTTTAAGCTTCTATCTTAATGTTACACTCCTAGACTTAGAACCTTGGCTATATGGATGGAAATGGTGTTAGCTTTCCTTTTTAGTTATGCAATTTACTTTGTAAAGATTAGGGTGTCATCATTTGCACACTGGTGGGACAATACCCCATTGCATTCCATTTTTAAGCTTTTTAACTTAGTTTCAAAGTTTTTCATTTCAAATTTTGAAACTATAACTTCAAAGTTTTATAGTTTACTTTCAAGCTTTCTAGTGTACTTTAAGATTTTTAGATTAGTTTCTCAAGATTTTTAGATTAATTTCAAAGTTTTAGAGTAATTTTCAAATTTTTAGATCAATTTCCATTTTTAAAAGTTGTTTCAACTAGATTAGTGGTAGAAGTGTTTTCTTACTTTTTCATGATATAAGGAGGCAAATCCTGTCAAAATTGCCAAGAAATCCCAAAGATTGGACCTTTTCTTCAAAAAAATTTGCTTCAAAACTCATATTTTGACCATCTACAGGAAAAAGGTGCATGTGCATGAATGTGAGCATTTATGCATCATTGACTATGTGAAAGATGATAGAGGGGCACATGTGCATGACTGTGAGCACTGTGCACTAGTAGGGGCACATGTGCATCAAGGTAAAAAAATTCAAAATTCCAGAACTTCAATTTTATGATTCCTATCAATTTTTAAGGGTTTTTAGATGTTGTTTTTGTCAAATTATTGATTTTGGAACAATATTCCTACCAAAATTGTCCAAGGGTTTGATAAAGGATTTTTTAGTAAATTGGGTTAAGGTTTGAGGAGTGATTGTGTTTTCATACTTTGATTGAGTTTGCAATAGAATGTATGCTCTTCTCCTGCACCTAGTGTGATATTGAGAACCAAAAGCACCTCTAAACCATTTTTTTGCTTCTTGGGAGTAAGTAAGAACAATTATCATTCATTTTGTGCTTAAGAGAATAAACATTCATCTTTTTTGCATGTACTTAATCTTTTAGTTTAAGATCTTTTTCACTTAATAAATAAATCAAGGCTAAAATTTGTGTATGCTCTTCCCTTATGTTTCACCGGATTCTTGATAAATTAATGAAATAGATAGAGGTGACGAGGCCAAGGAGGAATACATATTTGTGATGTTGGTTGAAGGTTGTGCATGTGTTTGATTTCTGATCCAATGTTGATTGCGAGAGCTCCCTTTGACTACTGTAAAATACAAAACAATACCACTAGATAGAGTTAAATAAAACAATGAGTGGACTGCCTAAAAGAAGCTAGATCTAGGAAGCATGATGCTTCCTGAACAGGTTGTCAATCCACTTTTATATAACAATATTAATGCTATCAAAATAAACATGAAATAACAATCTTATTGGAATTGAAACGATTTAGGTATCTCATACAAAAAAAATAAGAAAGGTCAGATAAAAGGTGATTGAGGTCAAAACAAGGTCAGGTGATGGGTTGGTATTGGGTTCTGAGGTCAGGTACAAGGTTCGGGTAAGATTTGGTAAAGATTAGGAGTGATTCTGGGTTGTTAGGGAATGGGTATGAGCTCGTTGGTATGAGGTATGTTTCAGACATAATAATCGACATTGGTTGTGTGACCGATGTCGATTTGGCAAGATGACCGATGACGTCAGTTGGATAACCGGCGTCGGTAGGGGAAATTATCATAAACCTCCTAGAAATGGTCTTTCAGACTCTGTGCAATTTCACAGAGACTAAAAATGGTGGGGGTGAGGTGTGGAATGGTCTAAAAGGTTCAAAGATGATTAGGATAGGGGAAGATAGGGAAGATCCAGGTATGGTAGGGTGATAAGTTGGTGGGAGGAAGGGGTGTATGCAGATGTGAAGAAAGATAAATTACTAAGATGAATAATAAATCTTATTGAAAGAAAAAGAGATAAATGAAGAGATATTAGGTACTTACTTGAAGAATGGATCCGGAGAGTGCAGTGTGATGAGGACAATGATGGAAGAGATCCAAGAGAAGAGAAGTTCATGTCATGCCATGCAGTTTGAACCTCCATGCTTCTCTGTGTGAATTCATGATCGTGAAGAAGATGATGGATGTCGATGGTTATTGGTAGTGTTCCCGTGTGTTTTCCTTTTCCTGAGTGCTTCAGAAAATCAAGTGCTCCAAGTCTTTATTCGTATGAGATCCTAAATCGAATGACCAACCTCAAAGGATTTTGGAAATGTATTTAACCTAACCGTGACGGTTAGGGGACCGACATCGGTTGAGGTATAACCGGTGTCGGTTAAGGCGGGAATATCTAGGTTGGCCAAAAATAGCCTAATTGTTGTTATTTTTGGCGTGGTCTTCAATCTTCATCCGAGTCTCGAGTGATAGATCATGGAAGAATGAGTAAGAGTCCTCTTAGGTTTGTTAATAGGAGTTAAGTCTAGGTTTAGACTAAGTCCTAGTTGGTTAGGATAGGCTTAGACTTGGTCTTAGGTCATTAATGGGGTTTGAGTGGGTCATGGAGTGAGGTGGCTAGGTGAGTTGGGTGAGGTGGTCAAGTGAGGATGTTAATTAAATTAATTAGTAATTAATTCAATTAATCATGTGCACTATGGGATATGAATAGGTAAGGTATGGTTAATTTAATTAATGGGGTTATAAGGGTAGTATGACCTAATTTTGGTGTCTACATTTTGCCCCTTTTTGTCACGTAGCTTGTATTAATAAGCGATGCTAAAAAAATAGGAAGTGATTTCCCCATGTATGGGTGAGAGTGGGGTTGCCCCAAGTGTGAGTGGAGGTGATCCCCCTCAAACCAGGAACTGATGAGGTGTTATATGGAGTCGGTGAGTGGTTTGATAAATGTGTAGTTGGTGTAAGTTAAGGTAGGTGGGGAAGGGTATGGGTACTTTGGGTAAAGGGTAATGGTCAAATCGGGTAATAGGTAATGGGCAGGTCAAATTGGGTAATGGGTAATGGAAATCGAAATACACATGCACATGTATAGACACACACAACATTGTACAGGTTAAAGAGCTTGCAAACTCTACATCGTCCAAGGTCGATAGGTTTATCCAAACAAGGGTGAAGTGATTTAGGTATCCAAGGGTATAGGATATGGTCTAGAAACACAATGTAGGTTAGGTGTAGGAATGTTTAGGTATGATCTAGTACACCACGGGTTTGGTTGGGATAAATGGCACATGACAATAGGAAAGGTATGGTTGTTAGGCTAAAACAACATAGGTAACAACATCACAAGGTATATGAGTACACAAGTTCAATGGTCACAAAAAAGTAGGTTAAGTCAGGTAAATAGGTTGTGGCATGGGTAAGGCCAAGGTATAGGTAAAATAACAAATCCCTAAATGCAATTAAGGAATTATATGGGTAGTTGAGGCTTGTGGGTAGGGTCTATGAAGTGTTGGTAATGCCAAAAGTTATGGGACAATAATGAGGTTAGGTCAAAATAGGAAAAACATGGAGGAAATGGTATTGGTAGATGATCGATGTTCGGTTATAAGGAAACCGACGTCGGTTTGGTATGACTAACATCAATCATGTTGGGTTAGGGTTATAAAGTTGAAATTACTGTATTTTACGAAATCATTGTTGTTGTTGACTTTGAGAAAATGACAGAGTTGAGTGACTTGTGCATTTTTGGGGAGGAAAAAGACAAGGTATTGGACCAAGGCTGAGGTGGAGGTGACTAAGTGTTGAGAGGAGCTAGGTAGATGGGTCCACTAGAGTAGTTGGAGATGTGTGATTGGTGGAGAGGTTGAGGTAGATTTTGGTATGGAAGAGGTGGGAGAGGGGTCGGGTGGACCACCGACGCAATGATAGCGGACGTGCCACCATGTAGACACCATCGGGATGAGGTAGGAGTCATTTTCTAGCTTGTTATTTGCTCCAATTGTGTTTTAATAATGAAGAAATTTAGGGTGGGTATGTTAATTTTGAAATGTGGGTGAAAAATAGATGAAATGGGGGGATGAGGTCAAATATAGGCTAAGTAGGGGAGGAATAAATGTGGGGTGTAAGTGGTTGGGATTAAGTAGGATTGTAGGTGGTTTTGGTTAATTTTTAAGAAATAAAGGAGGGGGTTTTGGTTTTTGGGGTCGTGACAGAGACCGACATCGGTCAAGGTTTGGCCAATGTTGGTCATCTATAGCTGACATCGGTCAAGACTAAGGTGACCGACACCGGTTAATTGGAACCGATGTCGGTCAAGGAGAACCGGTGATGGTCTAAGAGGAGACCGGCGTTGGTTAGGGTGAAAGAGGGACATGGGTAAGAAGGGTTATGTATCAAAGGAAAAGAGGTCAAAAAGGGGCAAGTAATGACTGGTTGTAGAGGGGTAAGGGTAAAATATGGTCATTGGCTAGATGGGATAGGTGAGTAGGTGAAATAATGTGAAGGTAATGAGTCATGAGTGTAAAGGGTAGGAGGTTGGTATTTGAATTAGGTAAATGGGGTAAGTAGGATTGGTGTGATTGGGTATGGTGTTGGGGTTAAGACATAATTGGAGGTAGTGAGGTCTTAACAATGTTGTGTTTTGTTGGATGTAGGCTAGGGACCAGCTACGTATGTAGGACAAAGTACCACCGTTGTTGGTAGATATGTGGTCAAGTGTGACTGTAGAGGAGTGGGAGCACATGACTGATGTTGGATTGATTGGGATCCGATGCTTATAGGTGTGTACGAGATCCTAGTTTGATGGTCACACTCATCGATAGATGGGATTCAATGACCAACACTTTCCATTTACCGATGGTGAGATTATTGTCACCCTGGAGGATGTATACTAGGATCCTATGGCTACCGATTGTGGGTGAGTGAGTGTATTCTATTTCTTCAGAGGCCTCATGGAGCCTATAGTGGTTGTGTTTGGGGAGGCGATGGGAGATTGAGGTACCATAGCACTGAGCCTTAGCTATGGAGAGATGTATGCAGCCCATCCTCAGGAGACGAGGTTGGTTGTTTTGATGATGGAGGTGGTATGTTGTTTCACCTTACTAGATGTCGAGGGTGGTAGATTCCCATGAGCATTGATGGGAGTGCTCAGGATATGGTGGAGGAGCGGATCTATTTTGCATGGGCACTAGCATTCCTGGTGCAACTTTGTATAGGGAGTTGTGGGCCTATGGGAGATTGCGGTGGTTTAGTTTGTGTTACACTTTTCTTTTGCATTGTTGGGCATATGAGCACATCGTATGTGTACGTCTAGTGGTTTTCCCGACTTGATTGGTTTAGGGGGTGGCTTGGTTAAAGTTGGCTATAGATGGTGGGTACTAGTTGGTGGGCAACAGCATAGGTGGCTAGGGCCACACATGATGTTTCATATTACAGGTGGGTGTTGGAGGGATTTTCTAGTGTGGATATTGTTTGGAGGCCATATGTTGGCTATCCCTCATATAAGGACATGGTGGAGGAGTTAGAGGAGTTACAATTGCTTAGGTGGATAGGAGGAGTCATGTGATGAAAGCATGAGATGATACTATAGATAGATAGGTTAGTCGGATAAGTTTGGGTTTGCCACGGGACGTGCCACCACCCTTCCCTCAGTATAGGAGAGATGACGTGGAGAGACCTATGTCTCCACCATGACCAAGTGTGCCTACGGGAAAGAGGAGGAGAAGGTGGATAGGTGGATCGATGATGTTGGGGTCACCGATAGATATAGGTAGTGGTGGGAGGCACAACTATGAGTGGCACCCCGAGGCTAGGGGCCAAACTTAGCCACCATCACAATATAGAGGGATACCTTGCAGGGTCATGTGGCTGCCCTTCAGACATAGATTATAGTTTTACAGGGGTAGCTCACAGGGTCAGAGGCACAAGTTGCCATTTTACAGGCTCAGTGTTGGCACTACAGGCCCAGGTTACACGAGGACATGCAGTTCCCCACGGGGTGGAGATGGAGATGGGGGATAGGTTGCCACCTTAAGGTGCGTAGGTACAAGTTTTACAGGCTGGCCATTTGGCCATTGGCCACTTGCTCAGCTTGAGTTGTGGCCCTACATGCCCAGTTACAACGCAGCAAGCACCACCATAGCTTAGGGACAAGGTCCCCATACTATAGATAGTTGTGATAGATAGGGTCCCTAGGTAAAGGGAGGAGGATAGGGAGCACAGGTATAGGGTGCGAGGCCAGCCCTAGTAGGACAGAGCTCACAAGTTGTTGTGATACCCATGGCACCACCTCAGATGGTGTCGATGGTGAGGTTTAGGGATGCCGACGAAAAATAGATGGCATGATATTAGTACAAATCATCATGATGAGTGAGAGGATAGATGATCCCCTCTATCATGAGTAAAGAGCACGGTGCAAGCAGAGAGACAAGGTTAGGAGAGGACTGATGAGTTCATATGGAGGCTAGAGCACAGAATGGGCTAGGTAGAGACTGAGCCGAGGACCCATGGTAGGTGGAGGTGATGAGTTCACTCGGGAGGTGAGGAGGAGAAGACCAGATGAGGCAGGCATGGATATCGAGATGGAGTGAGGACTAGACCCTGATATGTGGAGAGATCTTAGGTTTTTGTATATACCGACTGGTGGAGATGAGGAGGAGGAGATAGATGAGATAGCATTGATATTAGATGGAGTGATGTAGTCACCGATGATGTGGTTGTCATCGAGATTTTGAGATTTTGATATATATCGGCTTGCATTTGAAGATAGTGAGGATGTACATGAGAGTTTTGATATTTTGATCTTATCTTATATCGGCATGCGTGTGAAGATGGTGAGGATGTATCTTGAGATATTTGAGATACTTATATGTATTTGTATTAGTGTACATTTGTATTAATACACAAAATTTCATTGTTATAGATGATGATATTGATATTATGGATGATGTATTGGTGTTTTAATTTCCATTTTTATTGTGTATGTGATGGAAACTAGGTGAATTAGGCATGTTTGAGTCAAGGTCATGTAGGCATGGTTGAGTTTAGGTCAATTAGGCGTGGTTGAGTTAGGTATAGGCATGGTTAAGTTGAGGTCATTTAGGCATGGTGGAGTTTGAGGTTGAGTTAGCATGGTTAGTTTATGTGAGTTAGGCATGGTTAGGCATGGTATGGTGGTTAAGTTAGGTCAGTTAGGCATGGTGGAGTTTGAGGTTTGTTAGGCATGGTTGAGTTTAGGTCATTAGGCATGGTTGAGTCAGGTATAGGCATGATTGAGTCTAGGTGAGTTAGGCATGGTGGAGTTAAGGTTTGTTGGTTTTGATTTAATTTCCAAGTTATTGGTAACATGGGAAATAAATGATGATGTATATGTATGTGATGGTGTAGATTTTCAAAATATTTGATATCATGGAATTGTGAAATAATGGATGTATGATATGATGTTATTAAGAAAATGAGGTATTTACGTTTTGTTAATTGTTTAATTTCCAAGTGTTTGTGAAAAATGGAAACTAAATAAGGTGAAATGTTAATTAAAAACATGGGGGAAATTGGTTAGGGAAAAGAGTGGTCGAGCTAACCTCAAGGGCCCCATGCCCTTGGAGTGTTTCCTACATAGCCCTGAGTGAAAAGGGGCCTCAGGCCGATGTAGTTCTCCCATAAGCTAGGGAAAAATAAGATGAGGTAGTGGAATGGGTGGGTAGGTTTTAGGCATGATTGAGTCTAGGTCATTTAGGCTTGGTTGGTTTAGGTCATTTTAGGTAGGGTTGGGTTAGGTCATTTAGGCATGATTGATGTGGGTGAAAGGGGAATCCTTAAAATGTAGGTATCGATGGTCTAGTCTATGTATAGGGTAATCAATAAGTAATGAAGAAGGTGAATGGTAAGAGGTGACAAAAAGATCCACCTAATTGATAAGAACCATAATGAGTCTACCATACCAAAGATTGGCTTATGAATGTAAGACCCTAAAGGCATTGCATGATTGACTATGCTAAGGGTGAAGAAAGTCACATGATCACGAAATGTTGTGTTTGTGGAAAGTCCCTTGAGAAGGTAGGAAATTAGGGTGAAAAGGAAATGAGGTGAAAATGGTTGGTGTTTAGTGTAACCTGGTGTAAGACAGCATGCCTACTTGGCAAGAGACCTAAGATCAAAATAGGCAAGTCCATGACAAAAAAGTTATCATTTTCTTCTTTTTGTTGTTGTTTTGATAGATTGATCGATGTGGGAAGTCTATGTGGGATGAGTATATTATCTCCTTGAGGTCTTCGTGAAGCTGATCGATGCGGGAAGCTTCTAAATATTTTATTTTATTTTACAAGAATAGTCCTCTTTTGATGAGAGACTAAGTACAATATGGCTAGCTTTGTATAGTTGTCCTTCGAGGGAGAAGTCTATTTATAGCAATGAGATCAGAGAGAATAGATGTCCTTTTTGAGGGAATCATATTTTTGCTAGAAGTTTGACTCAAGGAGTTGAATCCCATTTTATTTTTGAAATTGCTTTGCTTTTGGACTTTTAAGTCATGGACAAGACTATAGAGAAAAATAGGCTCTGGTTTGAAGGCAAAACCATAGCACACAGAGGCTAACTATGGAAGAGAGAGTTTACGTTATGAATGACCATGGGATTCCATCTTTGAAAAAGATGAAAAGTATCCATGAGAATCATGCCATGAGTAGAGCCATGGTACTCATATTGAAGATAGGGCTGAAAAAGTGATGGGTAATCACATGATCTGGTTTAGTCATTGATCCTTAAAATAGGTAAAATGGAAGGTGAATGGTGCTCAAAGGATGAGCATTTAATAGACAAGAGGTGATATAGGACTTAATTCAATAGTAGAATGGTCTAAGATGTAAGGCATTGAGGGGCTCAGGTTTGGGTTTACCTTGAGTGAAGACAAATGATAAGCACCTGATCCATAGGTATGAGTAACGATATAAGGTCCAAGCCAATTAGGAGTGAATTTTCCCATGTTTACTTTTCTCCTCTTTGGTTACATGTTGATTTTCCTTAGGATGAGGTCACCGACCTAGAAGGTTCATTCATGGACACATTTTTCGTAGGCACGTTTGATACATTTTTGGTAGATTTGGAGATGATCAAGAGCATTAAGACGACGTTTGTCTAATAACTCAAGTTGTGCCAAATGGTCTAGTGAAATTCATCATCGTTAAGCATCTCTTTGAGTGAAATACGAAGAGATGGAATCTAGACTTTGAGAGGTAGGACAACCTCTGTACCGTAGACTAGAGAAAAAGGTGTGGCCATAGTTGAGGTATGAATACTAGTACGGTAAGCCCATAAAGAAAAAGGAATGTGTGTGTGCCAATCCTTTCCCGTATCGTCAACCACCTTCATAAGAATTTTGTTCAAGGTTTTGTTGGTTGATTTAGCTTGGCCATTTGTTTGTGGGTAGTAAGGTGAAGAAAAACTAAGTTGAATGTCGAAGGCGTCACAAAGTTTCCGTAGGGTTTTGTTTTTGAATTGTTTTCCATTATCAGTGATGAGGTGGTGAGGGACACCAAAGTGACAAATAATGTGATGGTTGATGAATTCACAAATTTTTCTCGGCTTTTGTAGAGATGAGGGGATGGCTTCTACCCATTTAGTGTAGTATTGGTTGTGGTAATAATCCATTGATGGCGTTGTGAAGAATGAGGATTGATCTCTCCAACAAGATCCAAACCCCATTGAGAGAAAGGCCAAAGATCTCGTGTGACTGTAAGGCGTGACTAGGTGTGTGATGAAGATTAGCATGTTGCTGGCATTTCACACAATGTTTGACATAGTCAAAAATCATGGTTGAGGGTGGGCCAATAATAGCCAAGAGAAGGATGTTTGGTGACAAGCTAAGCCACTAAAATGACCTCCACAAATTTTGTCGTGAACTTCCTTGATGGTGTAGGGAATTTCAAGAACTTGTAAGGCATCGTAAGAGGATACCATCAAAACCACATTTATAAAGAAGGCCTCCCATGATGACATACCTGAGAGACACTTTTGAGAAAGGAGCATTGTCCATTACGTGAGTAAGGTCGGGAGGTAGAATTGAAAGGGAAAGGTAGTCAAAAATTGCTTATACCAAAGGTCATGTGGGTCGGTTTAATGGTTCGACAAGGTTGATGTCTCGAAATAGATAGGAAGGTGATTGCAGCCTTTGTACTGTGACAAATATTTTTGAGTCGGAGGGTGAGGTGGGAATCTGAGAAGCAAGGTAGGCCATGGTATCCACAAATTTGTTAGTGGAACATGGAGTGGTTTGAAGTTCATAATGGTCAAAGGTAGTCAAAATTATGTCTACATGATGCTTATACTTTTGAATTATTTCATTACGACACTGGTATATACCATTGACTTGATTTACAACCAGTTGAGAGTCACCAAAGATATTAATCGATTTAACATCTAAGGTGATGGTGGTTTGGAGACCTAATATGAGTGCTTCATATTGGTGATATTATTAGTACAATCAAAATCTAGTTTGAAAGATAGTGGCATAGGTTCACCATCAAGAGGAATGAGGATAATTCTTGTACCACCCCCACGCTGACATTTGGAACCATCAAAGAATAAGGTCATTTGGTAAATGATATCATCAAAGAGAGGGTAATAATGGATTCATCTAGGAAATCAAAGTTAGAGGATTGATTTCCGGAGAGAGGTGTGCATCTACAAGTTGGTCAATGATAGTTTGACCTTTGATAGATTTTTGATGGATGAATTGAGGTCGAGGTCTGTGAGAAGCATTAGCCAACGTGCAACACGTTGATGTTGGTAGGGCTTGGCGTACATGTAATGTAAGGGGTTAGTATTGGTGTGAAAAAAAGGTTTTGTGATTGAGTAGGTAATGATGAAGTTTAGTGGAAACAAAAACTAAGGCTAAGATTTTTGGCATGGGTGTATCTGGTTTCATAGTCCAAAAGGGTATGGACTTATGTAATAAACCACTTGCTCCCGATGTTGATCATCATGATGGGTGAGCATGGAACCCAAGGAATGATCCATAGTAGAAATGTAAAGGTAAAATGGTTGGTTATCCTTAGGAGGAATGAGTACAGGTGGTTGGAGAAGGTATTGTTTTAAGGCCTCAAAGGCTTTGTGGCATTCATCATCCCATTTGAAAGAGACATCCTTTTTGAGGAGATGATGAAATGGGTGGTAGCGTGGTAGAAAGTTGTGAAATAAAATGATGAATAGATTGCAACTTACCTTAAAAACTATGAAGTTGGTGAAGGTTAGTAGGTAGAGGAATTTGAGAATAGCCTTGATTTTAGTGGGATCAACTTCTATGCCACACAAAGAAATGATAAAACCAAGGAGCTTTCCTGAGAGAACAAGAAAAGACACTTCTTTGGTTGAAGGTGAACACAATATTTGATGAGATGGTCAAAAATGACCTTTAGGACTATAAGGTGTTCGGCCCGATGTTTTGATTTGGAAAGAAGGTCATCTATGTAATCTTCCAATATATGATGCATGATGTCATGGAAGATATAAGTCATATCCCGTTGATATGTAGCACCAACATTTTTAAGGCCAAAGGGCATGACTCGATAGCAAAAGGTTCCCAAGGAGTGATGAAGGTGGTTTTATGTTGATCTTTCGGGGTGAGTAATATTTGGTTATAACCCGAGAAACCATCCATGAGTGATAACATCTCATGGCCATGGTAAGATCAACTAGTTGGTCAATACTAGGTAGAGGAAAGTCATCTTTGGGGAAAGCTAAATTAAGGTCATGGAAATCATGCATATGTGGAGTCCTCCTGTTTCTTTTGTGATAGGAATGATGTTAGAGATCCATTGGGGATAATCAATGGGTAGGATGAAGGAAACCGAGAGAAGGTGTTGAAG
This sequence comes from Taxus wallichiana var. yunnanensis, assembly GCA_018340775.1. NCBI lineage: Eukaryota > Viridiplantae > Streptophyta > Pinopsida > Cupressales > Taxaceae > Taxus > Taxus wallichiana. Next base: position 894,435,120 of record CM031240.1, on the reverse strand, counting down.
TTCTTCTTTGACAAGAAGGGAAATGCGAGGATGCATTTTTCATAGCTTCTATTTTATGGGTTTGGCTTTAAGAACAATTATGATATTATGGACCACAATGTTTGGGTCAATACGGGCATATATCAGCATAGGACCAAGAAAAAGTGTTGTTATAATCCCAGAGGAAAGAAGTGAAAGCTTCATGTTTATTCAAGCAACATCTAAAGATTGACCTATCTTTAGAATGTGTGGGTCATCTGAGTGTTAATATTGATTTGATGGTCGATTCATTTAACATGGTTTGTCTTAGAAGGAAATGATTGGTGAATATAAGAATCTTCCGCACCAAGGTAGGTGAGGATAGACTCATCATCCTGACATTGAATGATGTTAATGGATGGTGTATCATCATCGATCATGTTAGGATATAGGAAGGGAAGAGAAGAGGGAGCCTCGCCATCATTGCGTTGATAAGTCAGAGGTCCCAAGGAAATGGTGTTCATGAAAAAAAAAGTTAGGAGGAATAGATTTAGGATCTATAGACTCTGTGGGTGAAGGTGGTGACATTGGTGAATGGGGGAGAAGGTTTTCATCCTCGATGAGGTCGATGCGGGCCTTCTTGGAAGATGGTTCAGAAAACCAATACCACTGTGGTCTTTGTGTTTATGTGTGGTACACGGGATGACAATATGACAACCCTATTCGTAGAACCCAAAGCCAAAGCCTTTCCATGCACAACGGTGAAGGAAAGTGTGGGAAAAGTGGTGGTTGGTGAGAGATTGGAGGTCAGATGAAAATGGTCATGTTTGGGAAGGGGGCTCGGGTGAATAGGTGGAAGTGTCAAGTCCCCCATATGTTAAGTTGGTGTGAAGGTGGGGAGGACCATAAGGGAAGACCTCGCCTATGTGATGGTCATAACGAGGATGTTGTCATAGGTTACCATACTCTTGTGGAGTAAGGAATGTGTTTATGTTGTACAAGTGGTATTCCCCTAGAGTGAGGCATTGAAAAACACCTTCTAAGGGATTGGTAGTGGATATGTGTGTAGCTAGAATAGATGAAGTACTAGGCGATTGGGAAGAAGAAGGATGAGTTGGTTGGGAACTAGATGGGTTAGTGGATGGGTCATTGCTACAGAGGTCATGAAATAGTGGGAATAGAAGAGGTAGGCATGGGTGAGGTAGTGGCAACATCGATGGATGGGGCTATGGGTGAAGGAGAAGTGGTGGCAGTGGTAGATGCCTTAACTAGTATGAGGACATCATTAGGTTGGTACAACATGTTGCAAGTTTTAAATGGTGAAGGGTCAGTTGGGATGGTATAGTTATGTCCTTCATGTTCAAATTTTACAACGATGTAAAGTTGAAGGAACACAACCCATGACATGGATCCAAGGTTGGCCAAGAAAATAAGTTATACTATGAATTCCCCTTCTAAAATGTAGAATAATTAGCACAAGTATGGGGGCCCACACGAATGTGAAGAATAATGGTGCCAAGGGTGGAAGTGATGGCATCATTAAAGGAGTGCAACATAACCAGGTTATTATGCATGTAATTTGAAGGGATGCACATTTGATTATATGCATGGGAGGAGATGATGTTGATGTTGGCACCACCATCGATCATAACACGTGAACGTGAATATTATCGATATAGATGGAGATGAAAAGAGTGGGATCAGGGTCATCTGATTGGAGAGGTACGATCTCCTCATCAGAAAAGCTGAGGGCAGCCACTTGATGAGTGGGAGGGGGTAGAAGAAGGAGATGATTTGGTAAGAGAGGCCACGTGGTGAGGGGTGATAATGGAGGCTACTGGTGTGGGGTCATTAGGTAAAACCTGATGGATTAAAACCTCCATGAGGGCTTGTCGATGAGATTCAGAGGTTTGGATGAGATCATACAAAGACATTTTTAGAGGGGATTGGTGTAATTGTTTTATCATTGTATGATGGGTGACCCCATTAAAAATAGGGTATGTGGGTCCTCGAATGGTGATTTTGGGTGTGGGTGTAGATGGTATGTTAGGCACAAGATTAGTGGATGGGCTGGTTGATTTTTCTTTTCCTTTGTCTTTTTGGGTGCAAGTGGCAACTTGGATCATGTTAATCTAAGGAAGAGAGGTGGATGGAGAAGGTATGTCATGAGTAGTATAATGACATGATGGAAAAAATCCTAATGTGGGGTAAGAACCTTGTGAAATGAGTAGGGCACACTGGAATTTAGGTGGAGGTTTGGCCAACTCTCTAATATGGACCATGTTGATCTCAGAATGTTGGAGGTGGATAAAAAGGTTGTGGAGGTGGAGATGCGAGTGATGAATAGGTAGTGGATGAGGACATGTGGTGATTGGTGAAGGTGGAATAGAGTCCTCATCTAGAAGATCATCATTGTCAAAATTTTCTTCAAGAGGGCATAGTTGGAGAAGAACGGTTTTAGAGCCTTACAGTTCTCTACATCATGTCTGACACATGATGGTAGGCACAAATTTTAGTTTCGTCAAACCCCTTTGGTTTGGGTTTGAGTGGGTCGTAAGGTCTAAGCAGTGGTAATGTGATGACCGAGGTCTCTAAGAGGTTGGCTAAAATGTTGGCATAAGACCCTACCAATGGATCATAGTGTGAAGTGAGTGTGGGTTTGGGTGAAGGTGGATGATTGTGGTGGAAGAGGTGTTATAGGAGGTGGAATAGGTTTGACCACCGGTTTGGTAGGTGGTATTGTCTTAGGTTTTGATGGTACCTGCTTGGGTAAAGGTATGGTAGATGAACTAGCAATAGAAGGTGTCGTGGGTTTAACTACCTTTTTGGAGGGTAGTGGGTTCTTGTCCTTGGATTGCACCTTCTTGGGTAAAGGTGAGGTAGGAGTACGTGATGCAGAAGGGAAAGTGGATGATGGCAGAGGATGGGTTAGCCCATGGTGATAATGGAGGTGGTAAAGGTTGTTGGTAGAGGTTGGGTGGAAGGTATGGGTTGAAGAGAAGAAAGTCACATAGGTAGTGATGGGGTTATGGTAGCTAGTGGAGGTATAGGTGGTAAGAAAGTTGCGGGTGATGGCGAAGGTTGTGTAGGTCGATTGGATGTAATAAAGGATCATGATGAAGAGGTGGGCTGCTTTACACTTTTGTTTTCTTTGGGTAGGAGGTTTCTTGACTAGGGTAGATGGGTGAGGTTTGAGGATAGATGGAAGGGGTGAAGGTGACAGAGGCGTGGTGGGTGAAACTGGTGTATGCGGTCTTGAAAGTTGGGTCTTATTTTTAGGTGGAGGATTGGTTTTTATACGAGCTTGGGAGGACATGGCTAAGTCCAATTTGATGGGTGGATGGACAAGGCTTGATGTGGCATGACACCCAGGGTAGTGATAGGTCTAGAGATGGGAGAATATTTAGGTGCAGGTAGGTTCTTAGGCATAGGAATGGGTTTGGTTGTGGTTAAAGGTTTGGATGTAGGAAAGGGTGACAAAGAAGAATCCATTTCAATAGGCATGGTCATGGTTGATTTGGTCACTTGAAATACCTTTAGATAGATCGTGGAGGTATCAGTAAGTGACATCTACATTTGGGTTGAAAAAGGGTAACCAAAGGCATCCCCAAAGCATGGAATTATCAATGTAATCAAGTGGTTGGCTAGGCGTGAAAATGACACTACTTTTGTAAGAGGAGATGTAGTTGGTTTAGTGGCAATCCCTGTAAAATATGTCTGTGAGACAGGGAACTAGTTAGCCTCGGACTCTGTGGGTAAAAGAGCCGAGAGAAGATCAACGGGATCCTGGAATGCTAATGGGAATTGTCACCAATAGGAAGTGGCACATCTAAAGGATCCCCATGGGTAAGAGATGGTAGGTGGGGTGAGGTAGATTATTCTTTTGGTGGAGAAGAAAGTGATGATGATTCTCCCATGGGTAGGAGAGTTAATACCATTGATTTTTCGGTAGGTTGTGAGGTAGATGGTGGAATGACATCGGAAGAAATTGTGGACTCCTCCTGTGGGTGAAGGGGAGATGAAGGGAATCCTCTATGGGTGAAGGAGTAGATGAGGTAGGCTCCTCCATGGGTAGAGGATCTCGTGCTAGAATCTCCTCGATAGACAGATAGGTGGAAATTGAGGAATGGACTGGTATGATATCAAAAACAACGTGGACTTCATGGACATTGTTGTCATTGGTTGAAGGTTCACCATTTTGATTAGATGATGGTGTATGGTTAGGAAATGACTTCTTAAAGATATGCAAGTTTTTATTTTCCGGTGTGTTTGGGTTGTCAGGATGAGATCTCCATTATCTAACATTTCCTAGACAATGTTCTTGAAGGTTATGCAATTACCATCGCTATGGCCTTTGACGTGATGATAATTACAATAGTCATGTTCCTTATACCATGTAGGCATAGGATGAGCGGGATCGAAACCAAGTATGTGGTTTTATAGGTGGAAGTGTAATGGCTTCAGCCTTAAGAATATTTTCTAAGACTGAAGAATAGGGCTCTCAATTGGAGTGTACTTTCATTGTTCCCATCGGAACTGAAAAGTTTGAATGGAGAAAGATTGGAGGAAGGTTTGGCTTGGTTAGATGGATGAGATGGACTAGCTTTGAGAACTACCACATTGGTAGATCCTTTGGATTTTGAATAATTGTTTTGGGGCTTTGAAGATGAAGAGGCATCATTTGATTTGAACGCGGACATTTTGTTTTGTAATTGAATTTTCTTTTCTTCAATGGCATGAATTTCAGTTTTCACACCATGGTAAATGCTTCATCGAAGGTATGGAAGGTTTTACTTGCAGAGTTGGTGAGATGTGCCTAGACACAAGCTCTAGTGAACAACTCTATAAGCTCAGCTTGAGGTAACTAGAATGTTAATTGGTTGATAAGGCTTTTCCAAGTGAGCAATGAAATCTGTGATAGATTTCATCATTCATATTATCATGTTGAGTATAGGTCAGTCATGGTGACTTTTTGATGACATTGATTGAGAAATGGTCCAAGAATGCTTGAGCCACTTGGTTAAATGAGTAAATGGAATGTCTAGGTAAACCACTATACCAATCTAAGGTAGGTCATGTCAAGGACATGGGGAATGTCCATAGGAGTAAAGCATCATCATGGGAAATTAGATAGCACCCATGTTTGAATGACCGCAAGTGTTGTTGTGGGTCTTCTTTACTATTGAAATGGTTGAACTTGGGAATTTCCCAATGTATAGGGTATGGGTGAATGGGGATAGATGGATGAATAGGCTCATTACATATTTTTCATAAGTTAAGGAGTTGAGAGATCAAAACTTGATGCTTCTAATGTTTGCATATTTTCCATCATCATCCTAATGAGGTCATTGGTGGGTTGTGAGGAATGGGTGCCCCCTACAGTATAAGGAGGTTGATGATGGATGTATGATGTGGATGGACATCCCAATATATGGGGGTGCCAAGTATGAGAAATGCGAAGGGGGAATAGATGTGGGTGGAAGATATCCCGAATAAGTGATAGACGAGATTGGGGGTTGTTGGTGATGTGTGTAAGTAGGTGGGGTAGTCGTAACAACTCTTGTGGTAATTGGGGGTAGGACTATGCGGGATGGAAAGGATGAGGTTTTGGAATGGGGTGGGTTTCGACACCATGGGTGGTTACGATGCAACGGTATATATGAGGTGACAAGTGTAAACAAGGCTATGCTAAGGGTGGTTGGTGAAGGGATGGTTGACACCATGGGTGTGATAGATACCATAGGTGCAAGTAGTTATAGAGGATGTGGGGTCTAGTTGAGACACCATAGGTGGTAAAGTGGATGAAGGTAATATCGAGCTAGTGGTAGAGTACATAGAAGTGGAAGGGGGGAGGGCAAGGAGGGATAGACATGGGCATGTCATATACCAATTATCTCGAGGAGTCTGGGTGGATGAGTGGGTGAGATAGTATTGTAGGGTAGTGGAGATTTTAGTCAAGGAGTCTTGCGAACTCCTCATCACTAGTACTAATGGTGATGGGTTGAGTTGGATCCATAGGTGACAAGATAGAAGGTGGTGATGGGCTAGGTGGAAGCGGTTGAAGGCTAGCATGAAACATAAGGGCATTGGCTTGGTTGCATGAGTCAAAACCATGTGAATTAGTATACCTAGTAAATTGTACTTTGTAAATGACATAAAATAATAGAAATGGAAAAGGATAGATTCCGGGAGGTGAAACAGGTCGGTGTTCTAATTAAAAATTAAAACAAAGGAACCGCATGGTTAGGTTAACTAATGATGGTTATAGGGTGATTGATGATGGTCGGAAACCGATACCAGTTTATGGGAAATCAATAGTTTTGCAAATGAGGCAAAAAATGATGAAAATGAAATAAAGAAGTTGTATTTGACTATGATTTTAAAATTTGGGGGTATGATGATGTCCTAAGAACTTCAAAAAGAACAAAAGATGTGATGAATGCTATTTTTGGTAGAATGACCAAAAAGAAGCTGGAAACCGAAAATGGTTAGATAAACTGATGATGGTTAGATGTAAACGATGATGGTCGTTGACTAGACGCCGTCACTGTGAAATTTGGAAAAGTGAAGAAAAATTGATTTTTGTGAATTAAGTCAGATGAAATATCAACCCAAAACTAAGTATGATAATAATGGATCTTGACACACTCAAAAATAGTGAAATACACCAACTATGATATGAGTGTGAAAGGAAGAAGAAAATGAAGAACGTAACCTCACAACTCAAAACACAAAGAAAAAGCTAAGAAAAACACGTAATCCTATAAGTGAATTTTATGTTTTAGCTTATGCTATTTTAGACTGACTTTGTGAATCAGAACAGATTTTTTTGGTTGGGAAGGTGTCCTATGAAGAGGAAAATTCTAAGGGTGGTTTTAGGTTATGTTTTGGTGGGGGGCGGTCCTTTCTCTGAGTTAATGACTGGACAAAGAAACTAGTTGGTGCCCACTGTCAATCCTCTGATCATGTGATCATTGATAACTTCTTAGGTAAGGTGTTGTTTAAGAAGATGTGTGAATTTTTATTTGTGTAGTTTGGAAAAGAAGAGAGAGAAGAGAAAGTGCTCTACGATTCAATTATGTCAACCATCAGCTAGGCATGACTTCCAACGTATAGGTTGCCCTTAGTTTTAATGTGAGCTAAAAATGCAAGCATAGAAGTATGAAATGCAAGTATTTTAGAACCCAAATCAAAATGTGATATTCGATGTAAACAGAGAGTGAATAGGAAGAGAATGACTTTCACTAATTGAATGCAAGAAGAAAAATAATGATTCTTTTTAGTCCTGAAATATGAATGTCACTTAGACAAATAGAAGAAAGAGAAGATTCCCAAGGAGAAGATTTAATGTTGACTTCCTTTTGAAAAGAAACAAACATAAAAATATTTCCCTAAGAATGAATGAATGCAAGGAACCCCGGATGGGTCCCACCAGGTGTGCCAAAATGTTTCACCGGATTCTTGATAAATTAATGAAATAGATAGAGGGTGATAGGCCAAGGAGGAATACTTGTTTGTGATGTCGGTTGAAGGTTATGTGTGCATTCTGATTTCCTAATCCAATGTTGATTGAGAGATCCCTTTTGGCTAGGAGGAACTACCTATAAAATGCAAAACAATACCACTAGATAGAGTTAAATAAAACAATGAGTGGATTGCCTAGTAAAAGCTAGATCCGAGAAGCGTGATGCTCCCTGAATAGGCTTTCAATCCATTTTTATATAACAATATTAATGTTATCCAAAATAAACATGAAATAACAATCTTATTGGAATTGAAATGATTTAGGTATCTTCATAAAAAACAAATAAGAAAGGTCAGATAAAAGGTGATTGAGGTCAAAACAGGTCAGATGATGGGTTGGTATTGGGTTGCAGGTCAGGTACATGGTCTGAGTAAGATTTGGTAAATATTAGGAGTGATTATGGGTTGTTAGGGAATGGGTATGAGCTCATTGGTGAGGTATGTTTCAGACACATAGGTGACGTCGTTGTATGTGTGACCGATGTCGGTTTGCAAGATGACCAATGTCGGTTGGTTGGATAACCGGCATCGGTAGGGGCAATTATCAGAAACTTCCTAGAAATGGTCTTTCAGACTCTCTGTGATTGCACAGAGACTAAAAATGGTGGGGGTGAGGTCGTGGAATGGTCTAAAAGGTTTAGAGATGATTAGGATAGGGGGAAGATAGGTGGAAGGTCTAGGTATGGTAGGGTGATAAGTTGGTGGGAGGAAGGGTGTATATAAACATGAAGAAAGATAAATTACTGAGATGAATAATAAATCTTACTGAAAGAAAACAGAGATAAATGAAGAGATATTAGGTACTTACTGAAGAATGGGTCTGGAGAGTGTAGGTGATGAGGACAGTGATGGCAGAGATCCAATGAGAAGAGAAGTTGCGTTTTTGCCACAGAAGTTTGAACCTTCGTTCTTCTCTGTGTGAATTCGTGATCATTGAAGAAGGTGATGGATGCCAATGGTTGTTGGTAGTGTTCCCATGTGTTTTCCTTTTCCTGAGTGCTTCAGAAAATATGAGTGCTCAAGTCTCTATTCATATGAGATCTTGAATCAAATGAAAAACCTCAACAAAGGCTTTTGGAAATGTATTTAACCTAACCGATGATAGTTATGGGACCGACATCGGTTGAGGTATAACCGCATCATTAAGGTAGGAATATCTAGGTTGGCCAAAAATAGCCTTATTGTTGTTATTTTTGGTGTGGTCTTCAATATTTGTCGAGTCTCGAGTGATAGATCACGGAAGAATGAGTAAGAGTCCTCTTAGGTTTGTTAATAGAGTTAAGTCTAGGTTTAGACTAAGTCCTAGTTGGTTAGGATAGGCTTAGACTTGGTCTTAGGTCATTAATGGGGTTTGAGTGGGTCATGGAGTGAGGTGGCTAGGTGAGTTGGTTAGGTGAGGTGGTCAAGTGAGGATGTTAATTAAATTAATTAAAGTAATTAATTCAATTAATCATGTGCACTATGGGATATGAATAGGTAAGGTATGGTTAATTTAATTAATGGGGTTATAAGGGTAGTATGACCTAATTTCAACTAGACATAACCCCTTTGGCATAAGCCTTAAGCTATAGAAATGGGGGTGGTCATAGGAACCCTAAAGTAGTTCACGCAAGAGGGAACCTTATGAACGAAATAGGAAAGTGTTGCACACTACTGACTTGTCTAGTACGCCTTGGTGAGACTAGCGTCAAAGATATCTATATCACGACCCCGGCTAAAATATAACTAAACCCACTTCGGTGCTCATTATACTGAAGGGGGTAAAGTAAAGCTAATATACTCCTGGTAAACCTTGGTAAATTGATCTCTCTCTAGATATCTTGTGACACCTAGAGAGAAAACCACCTAGGAAGCTTTTCGGCTTGGATTTTTGACTTAGATAGTATACTTGAGAGCTCTCACAAAATGATAACTTTGTTAGATTCAAACTCTTGTTTGTCGAACAAGGAAAAAATCTCTTAAAATTTGAAACCACATTATTTTCATCACGAAATCTACTTAGTGTCATTTTGTCCTAGTTTTTCACTTGTCCTAAGATAAGGCGAAACTCTGCTAAAATAACACCAAGTTTATTTCAACACCACTTGGTCTACACCCTTGTTTTCTTGTTTCCCATTTTTGGACAAAAGGAAAAAACATATATGGATACCGCTAGATATCATGTGTCCACCAATTTTTATCTACTTGTGCGACTAGGTTGCAATGTCGAAGCATAAGTTTTGAAAGTGTGCATGGTATATACTCACGATCTAGTAGGCCTCCTTGTCTCAAAAACCCATATTTGAGACTTATTATCATCGTAGTTATGTGATTTCATCCTTGTATTCTTTTGAGTTGTTACACTACCCACATTGTAGCCATACAATTGAGATATTAACGTCTTTTTCCATCGGGAAATTAGGCCTAAATCTCTATATTGTAGAATTGCATTGTTTGCACGCATGGCAATTTATTGTTATACTTAGACGTATTTTTACATCCTAAATTTGTCTTGGGTTTTTTGAGTGTTGAGGATACATTGTTAGCATTGTGATAACATCATTTTGACACTAGAAATCTTGTTTTCTTGAAAGCTTGGTTCACGTGTCCAAATAGTGTCGTTACGCTGCTCACATTGTTATCGTCCATTTTACGAGACTTGGACTTTGTTAGTGTTTAGAAATTGGTTTTTATTATATCTTGTTAGAAGATCATGTCAACATTCTCTTATAATTTAGGATTTGTTTGTTGAAAAATTGACCTTAATGGTGATGTTGTGTTGTCACTATTTGGTTGCAAACCTATCTAGATGAAATCTTAGAGAATAAACTATTTGGTGTAACTAAATTTTGAGTGTTATATGTCATTATATTATTCTAAGGAAAACTTGTGTCATATATTACCTTGCTTAGGGTAGCTTGTTCATTATTCTTTAGTTTGTACATTTTTTTGACCTATCAATTTTGTGGTTATTCTATAGTCACCTTGTTTTAACAATTTAGTGTCGTTACGCTACAAAAATTTGACTAAGGTCCCTTTTAGTAAACCTTAGTGGAAATTCTTCGCGTTGTATTTCCTATCTCGAGTATGCCTACTACGAGGATGGGATCCCGAAGATTAGGAACCAATATATTTGGAGGTGACAACCCTCTTTTAGAGGATAATATCATGGTTGACCATAGTGGTGGAGAGGAAGAGTCTCCTCGTATGAATATAGAGCGTCCTCCCGCTAATTTTGATGATTACATTTTTCAAAACAAACATAAGGTTCTTATGCATGTTATGGAACTAGGAGCTAGGTTACCTCCCATGGTACACCCTTCTCTCATTGCCGCAATGGTTCAAGGGGAAGAAGAAGTGGAATGTCCTCGTCGCCATATAGATGACATATTAAACCCAAGTCATGCCTCTACTTTTGCACAACAAAATAATGAGGAAGTATATTTCAAAAACGATGGAGACTATCATTTTCCTCCTATTAAAATTCATTGCAAAGACCATGAAGAACATGTTCATCATGCACAACCTCCTCCTAACGAAGATCATCATGAAATACCTATTAAAGAGGTTACGTTAGAACAACATGTCCAAGCCCTCACTCGTCAATTGGCAAGTTTGGCTTTGCATATACAAAAGGAACAACCAAAAGTTGTGAAACAAACTATACCAAAGGCAAAACCTAAAGCTTCATTTTATGAATTCCCAATAAACACTCCTCAACGAGAGACACGAAAGGATCCTTATGAGGAATTTTTCACCGAAAATCGGGGTGGGCATACACCTAGGCTTAACCCTTTATATAGACCTATGCTACCACCCACGCAAGATCCACTTTTTAATCAAGAGTGGTCAATAATGAAGAATTCCCTTCAAGTGTTACGAGAGGGCCAAACCGGTAACAATAACAAGAAGTATCGGTTCGATGAGTTATGTCCTTACCCATTTGAAAAATCTATGTTGTAGGTACCTTTTCTAACACATTTTTATTTTTCAAATTTTGATAAATATAAAATAAAAGATGACCCTCATGATCATATAAAAGACTATTATTTGGCATGTCAAGAGGTGGCATTCAACGACAATTATCTTATGCACTTGTTTCGACGAAGTTTAGGAGAAACGATGCTAGAATGGTTTGTGCATATCCCTAAGGGATCCATATCAACATGGCCAGAAATAACAAAGAGTTTCGTATGACACTTCTATTTCAATATAGAAAATGATGTTACCATGTTAGATATTTACAATTCCAAACAATGAAAACTCTGCTTCATTTTTACAAAGATGGAGAGGGTTAGCTAGTCGCTTCCCTTGCTCCCTACCCGAAAATAAGCTGATAGGCATATTTTTCCCAACCTCCATCCATACATTACATTCCACTTGCAAATGCATTGTGGTAACACATTTGAAGAGGTAATAGAAAAACGGAGTCAGATTAAAAAGGCATTATTAGCTAGGGGGACTCTAAAACCTTTCTCCCACAAACACAAAGATTCTAAATCTAACGATAAAACAAAGTTTGTTCCTAATAGAAACAAAAATGTCATTAGTAATGGGATAGTAGACTCTAGATGGGTGCAAGTCATCCAGAACCACACACCTTTGAAACTTGCAAAGGGTAATCCACCTGATGAGTATAAACGTCCTACTTTTACCCCTCTATCTGAATCTATATCATCTAGACTAAAATAATTAGAGGCTATTAACATGGTTAAATACCCTGAAACGCAACCCTACGGTGATGATACACCTAAACCATCATGGTTTAGAGAGAATGAATTTTGTGAGTTTCATCGTGTAAAAGGTCACAAAACGGACAAGTGTTTAAGATTAAAACATTATATTCAAGACCTAGTCGATAGCGGTGATATTGAAGTAGATTCTGTTGCAACTACAAAATCTCCAAATGAAAAATTAGGGATCTTTAAAAATCCTTTTCCCAATCACGAGAAAAGAAAAATTAGATTAGGGACAATCGTCTCATAATAAGAATGCTAATTATGTGTCAAACAAAGACCATTTTGATGCCTTGATAGGTTGTGTTAACCCCCTCATGGAGAAAATCAATACGGTTATAATTAAGACAAGAGAATGCAATGTAGTAACATGGTGGGCTCGCCTTGCTATAAATGGTTAGCCTAATCCCCCTCCTCCTCAAGAGAGTCATTATGATGTGTTAGATCAATTAGAAAAAAACTATGGATAAGATTTACATCTTAGACCTTCTAAATATCTCTATCATCCATAAGGATATACTGTACAAAACCTTACAGGGATCAGGAGTATCCATTGATGTTGACCCAACACATTTGCAAGCCATGGTAGCACAATTTGTTCCTTTGGAACACATAACCTTCAGCACTACAAAAGCCTTAGTTGAAGATCCTTCACATAACCTACCATTGCATATTGAGGTTATCATCAAACGTAAGAAGGTTAAGAGAGTGCTTATGGATGGTGGATTGGGTCTTAACATATGTACTCTCAAACTAGTCCACCAACTAGGCTACACAAAATTTGATCTAGAAATAAAGGTCATCACCATTAAGGCATATGACAATGAAGAATGAAAATCAGCTGGAATGATCACTTTCTCATTAGAAGTGGGTCCCATAACACATGATACAAAGTTCCACGTCTTGGACCTAGAACTCCCTTACAATATCTTTCTCGGTTGCCCATGGATTCATGCCATGCAGGTCATGCCATCAACGTATCATCAGTGTTTAAAGTTGCAATATGAGGGATCAGACACTCACCATACATGGGGACCCTCAACCTTTTGCTCATTGTAAATTGTTGTCAGGATTTTTCCGTATAATCTATGAGTGTCCATCTATGGAGATCGTTATTCCTATCCAATCAGAGGCCCTCACTTCATGAGTGGATCCAAATACCCTGTCTATCAATGACAATGGTGCTTCCACCTCAGAAACTTCATTTTCTACATGGGAGATGAAGGTCAAACCAAGTGGTTATGGAGAGTATGATCTACAACAAGCCCTAACAGTTCACAATAGTCCGTTATCAGCCCAAGCGCATGGTAGGTTGTGTTTCAAAGTTCAGAGATCAAGAGAGGCTTGCCCTTTCAAGAATTTTACTCCTGACGGCTTGCTAGAAGACGAAAGGTTTCTTATGGACATTGTATTCCATCCAGATGATGATGACATGGCTACATGCTATAAATCACCTAAGTATCCCATTCCTAATCGGATAATTCTTGTCATGGGGTATAAAGGACGTGGTTGCGGCCGCCAAGAACAAGGCCCATTAGAATCTCTTGCAATACCTCGGTGTATAGTAGGTAAATTAGGTATAGGCATCCATTTATATGAGTCTCACTCTTCAGATGATGAGTATGCCTCTTCTGAGAGTGAGGATAGTTTGTCTAAAAATGAAATCGAAATATATTCCCGATGTATTCTTTACGAAGACCTTGCCTCTACGAACATATTCGTCAATATGGCTATCCTTAATATAACCCCTGTTATACCCACCATATCCCCTATAACTCAACCATTAACCCTCACCTACCCATCACTCGTGAATTTTGATCAACAAAACACGTACCTATTGACGTGTTTTAGAATGATGAGGCCATTGGTGATTTTCTAGGAATCAGAGACAACATTCCAAGAAATGATCACAAGAAGGGGTTCTCCATTCAACTTAACGTGTGTGCGTACTTTGGAGAGGAGGTAGAGTTGTGTGGGCATTTAAGTAAAAAAGTGAGCAAGGGAAAAAGTTCCAAAGAAAATCCTTGTGGAAATAAAAAGGGGAAGTCCTATAGTGAAAACCTCTTTGAGGCGCTTATGGACAAACAAGTAGAACAACCTATGGAAAAGATAATGCACCCACTTCAAGATGAAGAGCTCCTGAACCACCTTTGATAGAGGAGGATCTAAATCTCCCTCTTGATCCTACACGCATGAGGGATGAATCAAAGTTATTAGTGGAAGATACAATAGATATTAATATCAGCACAAAGGAACTGCCGTGGATAGTTAAGTTGGGAGCTTCCCTCTCAGCCAAAGAACAAAAAACATTCACATGACTCTTAAGAGAGTATGCAAACATATTTGTTTGGTCTTATGCTGACATGTCAGGACTTGATCATGCACTAGTGGTACACAATCTTGCGGTACACCCAGATGCCAAGCCCATCAAACAAAATCTCTGAAAGATTCATCCTCACATTGCCCGACTGGTAAAGGCAGAGCTAGAAAGGTTACTAAAAGTATGCTTTATTAGGCCTATCGACTACTCAAAGTGGATCTCAAATGTGGTCCTGGTTTAAAGAAGTCATTTGGTATTAAAGTTTGTACTAATTTTAGGAATATTGTTGGGGTTATCACACGGTTATACGGATAATTATCAGATCCAAGCATACATGCAAATAAAAGTGGATATTCTACCGAGAAGAAATTTATAAAAAAGATATAAATCAACACCGATTTAACGTGGTTCACCCAAAGTGTTGGCTATGTCCACCAAGAAACAATCCAATCTATTATCCAAAGCTTTAACAAGATATACAATGAATATTTACAATCTTCCACACCTCTCGGATGTACGTATTGTCTTTCTCTCTAACTTTTGTTTCTTCTTCAAGAATTCTCTCTATCACAATTATTCTCATAATAATCATCAAATTTTGCAAGTTCTTCTTAATTATTACTTCTAAACCCTATCTTTCATGTTTATATAGGCGTATACAAACTTAGGGCACTTAGTCATGCAATTACAATCAATAGATATGTTTTAATATTAAAAATAGATCTAATTCCGTGAGTTAATTAAAACACCCACACACATGTAATCGATGTCGGTTAGCCCCAACCAATTCCAGTTCCTCCTTTCCGATGATGTTGGTCATAGGTGACCGATGTCATCCCTCCATAATCAATTTTGGTTATTGTATTTTCCAAAAAAAAATCATATTGCATGTTAATCCGAAGTAATTGAGCTCCACAACTCAACAATCTCCCACTTGGAGATTAATTACCATACCATACCTATACAACGGAATTCTTGGATCCTTCATTAGCTTTGTTTCTTCCTCTTCAACTCTCAAACTCAAATACCAACTGAAGTGGAGTGTAGCTCCAAATTCTCTTTTGCTAGTAGTTTTGTTAGCATATATGCAGAGTTCTCACTCATATGAATATTTTCCAGATTCAATTGCCCATCCTCTAATACATGTCGTATGAAGTGATACCTCAACTGAATGTTTTTCATTCTTGAATGAAATGTTGAGTTATTTTCCAAATGAATTGCACTCTGACTGTCACTGAACAATTTGCAATCATCTTGCTCCTTTCCTAACTCTTTCATGAACCTACTCATCTATATCATCTCTTTACTAGCCTCTGTAGCTGCAACATACTTTTCCTCTGTAGTAGACAAAGTCACAACCTTATACAATCTTGAAATCTAAGCTAACTGTCATTCCACCTATTGTGAAAATATATCTAGTAGTGTTCCTCCTACCATCCAAATCTCTATCCATATCTGAATCAACATAGCCACATAATGAAATATCTAAACCTCCATAGCATAACCGTATGCTGCTAGATGTCCCGCTCAAGTACCCGAGTATCCATTAGATTGCTTTCCAATGCTCTTTATCCTGGATTGGTCATATATCTACTCACAACTCCCACTACATGTGCAATGTGTGGTCTGGTACAAACCATAACATACATGAGACTCCCAACCTTTGAAGCACATAACACTCGTGTCATATATTTGACCTCCTCGTGTGATGATCAAAACTTATCTTTACTCAATTTGAAGTGTCCAGCCATAGGTGTACTAACAAGTTTTACACTGCATCTTGAACCTTTCTAACACCCTATAAATATAATCCTCCTGAGACAAATACAATTTCTTGTTCTTCCTGTCTCTATGTATTTACATGCCAAGGATTCTTTTTGCGGGTCCTAAATCCTTCATACCAAATGTGTGAGCTAGTTTTTCCTTAAGCTCACCAATGTCCTACATACTAGATCCCTGTAATAAGCATATCTTCCACATACAATAACAAAATAATATAGATCTTGTTTTCAAACTTCTTGAAATAAACACAATGGTCGATTCACATCTCAAATAAACATGTTCAGTGCATGAAACTATCAAACCTCATGTACCATTGCCTTGGAGCTTGTTTGAGCCCATATAGACTCTTTTTCAACCTACACACTAATTTATCCTTACCTTTGACTTCATACCCAAGTGGTTGTTGCATATAAATATCTTCATCCAAATCACCATGAAGGAAAGTCATCTTCACATCTAGTTTCTCTAAATGCAAATCCTCTACTGTAACTAAACTCAATATAGTATGAATAGAAGTCATCTTAACAACAAGAGAAAATATTTCACCAAATTCAATACCTTCTTTCTATGCAAATCCCTTTACTACAAGCCTTGTTTTTACCTTTTCTGTCCACCTCTTCTTCCTTGATCCTATAAACCCACTTGTTTACGAATGTCCTCTTACTTGTTGACAACTTAACTAAATCCCAAGTCTGGTTCTATTCCAAGAAGTCCATCTCTTCATCCATGCCATGCTCCCACTGCACATGGGTCTCATTCTACATTTCTTCTTCAAAACTCTCTGGTTCACCATTATAAGTCAATAATAAATAAAATAGAGGTGTAAATCTTTCTAGAGGTTTACTTACCATTTGTGACCTTATCGCATGAGTTTGGGGCACCGGAGGCTCATTCTGGATCTCCTAGACATTTGTATCCAAATTTATCAAAGGCTGGCCGTCATGCCGATGCCACCAGAATCGACGATGTTGGTTATTCTAACCAATACCGGTTGGAATTTTCTGTAACCGATACGGTTTTTTGCAGCGATTTGGTCAAGTGACAACCGACACTAGTTACTGTGTAACCCTATCAGTATTACTTTTAAATCTAAGAGTTCATTTTCATTCATAAACTTCTCAACCAATTCATCCTTAGGTACCAAAATTTGATCCTGTACATTCTCTTTTCATTTCATTCAATTTCATGACTCCTAATAATTTTAGAATTCTCTAAATCCCAAAAACAGAATCTAAAATCACCAGATCCATAACCAATGAAAGTGCATCTCTTGGATTTTGCATCCAAATTTTTCCTATTTTCCTTATCAATATGCACAAAAGCTTCTGAACCAAAAACTTTAAGAAAAGAAAGATCTACCTCTTTTCCAGTCCAAGCTTCCTTTGGTATTCCTCCATCTAGTGAACTTGAAGGCCTGCGGTTAATCAAATAAATCATTGTATCAATTGCTTCTACCCAAAACTATAAGGGCAATCCATAATGTATCCTCATACGTCTAACATGTTCCATAATTGTCTTGTTCATTTTTTTCTGCAACACCATTCTCTTATGGTATTCTTAGAACCATTTTTTCTACGTATCTCATTCACTGAAAAATAATCATTGAAAGTCTTGCTATATTATTCACCACGATTTTAGATCTAAGGCACTTTAACTTTGAATTTCATTCATTCTCAACAAGGGTTTTCCATCTTTTAAAAGTTTCAAAAACATCAGATTTATGTTTAATACAATAAAATCATACCTTTCTTGTAGCATCATCAATGAAAGTAACATAATATTGAGATCCTCCATGAGAAGCTACCTGAGTTGGTCCCCACACATCTGAGTGTACATGCTCCAATTTCTGCTCTTTCTTAGTTGCCCTAACTTTGAGAAATCTCACTCTCTTTTTCTTTCCAAAAACAAAATTCTCACAAAAATCAAGATCTAAATCTTTCAAATCTGATAACTTACCCTTAGCCTTTAAGATATAAATTCTTTTTGACTCATATGGCCCAACCAATTATGCCACATACATGCATATAAATTTGAAGTAGATAATATTAGAAAATGAATCATAACACGGGTAGATAAATATAATGTTCCTACCTTCTTACCTCTTTCCACAACAAAATCACCCTTGGTGACTTTCCAAGAGTCTCCAGTAAATGTAACCATGTAACTAGTTTATCCTAGTTGCCCCTACAGAAATAAGATTCCTCGTGAGGCTTAAAGCACATGCCTCACATCTTTCAATACCCATGTATTTCATTCTGTAATTTTAGATGAACTTCCCTTTTACCAGTAATATTGCAAGGTTCATCATCACCCAAATAAACATGCCCAAAAGTTCCTTGGACATAATTTCTGAAATAACCCTTATTAGGAGTTGCATGGAAAGAAGCTCCTAAATCTAAAACCCATGATTCAATTTTATTATCTAAAGAAAAATAAGAGCATCTTGCATTACCTCTGTTGCAGCAAGATTTGCTTCTTTACCTTTGTCTAGTTGTTGGTTCTCTTTATCCATTGACCAACAATATTTATTTACATGTCTTTTCTTTCTACATTTCCAATAAGTACTTCCTTTACTTTTGATTTAGATCTGTCATCCCTCGACTTTGATTTCTCATTATTCTTACTTTTGGATCTCTCATTTTTCTTACCCCTACTTTCTACATTCAAAGCATTCCCAGATGATGATTCCTATGTACTCTTCCTATGAATTTCTTCATTCAAAATTATATTAACCACATCATCAAACTTCAAAATATTATTAGCAGGTGTTATATTACTAACAGCCATTACCAATTTATCCAACTGTCATGAAAAGAACATAAGAATAAAATTTTCACTTCATCATCAAATGGTATATCAACTAATTTTAACTGATTTACAATAAATTTAAAATCATTCAAATGACTAGATGTAGATCCACCTTCATGCATCTTAGAACTAAATATTTTCTTCATCAAATAAACTTTATTTGAAGCACTAGGTTTTTCATATAACTTAGCAAGAGATTTCATTAACTCTATCGTAGATGTCGCCACGTAATATTGGAAGCCATGGATGTTGTTAGGCTCAATCCTATAGATTCCAAAGCCTTTATGTCAAGAATATTTCATTCTTCATCAGTCATATTCGTAGATCTAAACTTTTCCTCTAATGGTAAATACAAATCTCTTTGATATAGATAATCATCAATCTGCATCTTCCATAATTGATAATTTTGGCCGTCAAACTTCGCTACCTTGTATTTGTTTTCTTCTACCATTGTTGTAGCTCTCACTCAATCAAAAACCCTATGTGCGTAAATATGTCAACCATAAAACTCTCAAACAAAGATTTGATACCAATTGTTGGGGTTAGCACACCAGTTGTACAAATAATATATCAAATCTAAGCATACATGTAAATAAAAGAAGATATTCTACCAGAAGAAATATACAAAACAAGAGATATAAATCAACACCAGATTTAAAGCGGTTCACCCAATGTGGGCTATGTCCACCAAGAAACAAGTCAATCTATTATCCAAAGTTTTGACAAGATATATAATGAAGATTTACAATCTTCCACACCTCTCGGATGTACAAGTATTATCTTTCTCTCAAATTCCAAGAATTCTCTCTCATAATTATTCTCACAATAATCATCAACTTCTGCAAGTTCTTCTTAATTCTTACTTCTAAACCTTATACTTATCATGGAAGATTACGGTCATATCAAAGGGAAATGACTGTAATATTTCACGATATGATAAATGACATCATGGAAGATTATGTCAATGATATACTAGCTAAATCTAAAACCCACGAGGAACACCCTAAAATTTTGCGGCGTATCTTTGATTGCCTAAGGGATTACAAAGTCCAACTCAACCGAAGAAGTGTGTCTTGTGTGCAATCTAGGAAACTACTAGGGTTCATTGTTTCACGAGAGGAATAAAAGTGGACCCTGCAAAGGTCACGGCTATCATGGAAATGCCTCCCCTTAAGAATATCAAATAGTTGTGTAGCTTATAATGGAAAATTCAAGCCATAAGAAGGTTTACTTCACAGTTAGTAGACAAGTGCCATACATTTACACATCTTCTAAAGAAGGGTGTTAATTTAGACTGGGACAGAACAACAGCAAGTGTTTTCTTTGCTAAAAGAATATTTGGTCAAGCCCCTTGTTTTCATGCCACCCACGGCAGGAGAACCCTTATTACTTTATATCTCTACTACACATTTTTCAATTGGGGCATTGTTGGCCCCAAGATGATAAAGAAATGATAGAAAAGGTTGTTTATTATATGAGCAGGACATATGTAGCATATGAGCTAAGTTATCCCCAAATCGAGAAGGCCTACATAGCCGTGGTGTTTGCTTTCCAGAAGTTACGCCACTATATGCTTAATAATAAAATAAATCTCATTTCAAAGGTCGACCCTCTAAAGTATTTATTGTCCAAACTAGCATTAACCAGTAAAGATGGCTAATTAGATCATCTTATTGAGTGAGTTTGACATTGAATATGTTCATCAAAAGTCAGTAAAAGGACGGGTGTTAGCAGATCAACTGGAAAAATCTCCGCTACCAGGTACTGAACCCTTGAGTCTAGAACTACCGGATGCATCCATTATGTACCTTGAAGAATCTACAGTTTGGAAAATGCATTTCAATGGCTATTTACCTTTCATGATGCAGGTGTTGGAGTTGTGTTATTCACTCCCATGGGAGACTTGATTCTCGTAGGAATTTTGGCTTGGATTCCCTTGCACGAACAATATAGTGGAATATGAAGCTCTTATTGCAGGAATGAAGCTATCCATCAAATGGGATATCAGACAAGTAAAATGCATTAGTGATTCAATGCTTATTATCAAACAGGTCACATATGAATATAAAGTTAAAGATGAAAAGTTACTTCCATATAAAATAATGGTCAATTCCTTGAAAGAATTCTTTGAGAAAATACCAAGAGCCCGAGCGAGCAAAAGACGTCATGGCTACGGTAGGATCTATGTTAAGCATTCTACTAAGAGAACAATGATATGCCATTATTTGTTGAAAATCTAAGAAGAGCGGCATATGACATACCAGACTCTTGTTTAGTATGTGAAGTTGTTGGTCCCTTTTCACAGTGGTACTCTAAAAACTTTAATTATCTCCATAATGGAACCTTCCCTATGAAAATTTCTTGTGCTAAAAAGCACAACCTCATCAGCGTATAGCCCACTATACCCTACTTGGGGCACCCTCTTCCACCGAGGCTACGATGGGAATCTATTGCAATGTTTAAATTCACAAATCTATCCAAGCAATCAAGGAGGTGCACGAGGGCATATGTGGGGCTCATACTAATGGGATCATCCTTGCAAAGAAGATACTCAGAGTAGGCTATTATTGGCCTACCATGGAGCACAACTCGCTATCAACATGTAAAGAAGTGTGTGGATTATCAAAAGTACGATAATTTGATGCATGCGCGAACAATAATTGCAACCAATCATGACACCCTGGCCGTTCTCAAAGTGGGGTCTCAATCTAATAAGGAAACTTAATCATGTCTCCTCGAATGGCCACAAGTTCATTATAACGGCCACTAAGTACTTTAAAAATGGATAGAGGCGGTTCATCTTACTTATACATAAGGTCTCCAAATTTCAAAGTTTATAATGAATCATATCATCTGCAGATATGACATCCCTTCTTCCATTATCATTGATAATGGTAAGTTGTTCAAAAATAAAAATGTGAAAGCACTCTACAAATGCTTTCAAATTTCCCTTAAGTTCTTAACCCCTTATTACCCTCAAGGTAATGGGAAAGCTGAAGCTTCCAACAAAACCTTAATTTGCATTATGGAGAAAATGGTGAATACCACAGGCCGTAATTGGCATCTACAAATCCACCCTACCCTCTAGGCATTCATAACTTCTATCCACACGTAACTCCATATTCTTTAGTATTCGGTTTTGATGTCATCTTTCCTTTAGAGATCGAGATCCCTTCTTTGCCTATCGAGCTAAGGGATTACCTGAATGAAGAGGGGGAATATAGAGTATCATTGGTAGAGTTGGAGTTATCAAAGAGAAACACCTTCGCACCCTCAATCACCTAAAAGTGTATCACGATCGAGTATGGCATAGCTGCAACAAGAAGGACATACCTCATCGGTTGAGGTAGAAGACATGGTGTTGAAATAAAATCAGAAGAACACTAATAAAGATCAAGAAAAGAAAGGGAAATTTGAGCCCAACTGGATAGGACCATACATTGTGGTTGCCAAGTTTGGTTTAGGTGCATATAAGTTGGCTTATTCAGATGGCCAAGAGCTTTGAGAACCCATGAACGTGATGCATCTTAAGCACTTCTATGCTTAAGTATGGGGCCTCTACAAAAACCAATAAAAGTACAACAAAAAGGTATAAAAATAGAAAAAGATAAAGATAAATAAATAGGTATGTCCAATAGTGAAAACCATGCAATGGTGGAACTTTGGACAAGTCCTTTGGTGAAAACCAACTTCCGACGCTAAGGGAGGGTCCGTTGTTCACAAGCAATTCAGGTTTAAGGAGTACGAAAACTTTGTCCTAAGTTAATCTTTACCTTCGTCTGAGTCCCTTATGAACCTATCATTTTTTCCCCAATCTAGCTAATCTAACCTTTTGAGTGCGGAGAATTTAACATTTGAATGAGCCCACCTCACGCTGGTGGCAGTATAAATTTTGAAAATCCCAAAACATATAGATATGTCCCTTGGAAAAATCAAAACATTCAAATACGTCTCGTAGAAAACTCCAAAACAATAGAAAATCGTCTTAGAAATAAAGACTAAAAACAACGGAAAACATCCCCAAAATTGTCCCACAAAAACAAAGTAGTGGTTTTGCTTACTTTTAGTTATTAGTTTGAATGGTTTTATTTGCATTGTTTTTTTTTCGTATTTTATGCTTTAAATTGGATTTGCTTGCTTACTTAGATTGAAGGCCACTTTAGTCTGTAGTGTATTGCATTGAGTCCATTTTATATTGCATGCTTGTAAATAAATGTGTTTCTAGGATTAGATTTGTTTAAACTTGTGTTTGTCAATATTTTTACTTGTACACTATGTTATCATTTCATCATCATGTCACATATATCCATCACATCTATACATCATATATCAAAAATGCTAAGTCTACATCACGCATGTATACTAAAATCTAATTATCAAATATCGTATCACCAATGGGGCAAGAGGGATCCCGCATGATCACAAATCTATCCCCCTCACACCAATATCAAAAATATAAACATGTTTTACTCAAAGTATCTCATTAACATACAAGTAATGATATCAGTTAAGGCTATCTCATAATCTAACATGTGATACAAACATAAAAAACAGATTAAGCATGATATCTCATACAACATGTGATACACCGGTAATCCATCTATAATATATATCATCAAAAATCTAAATGTCCATGTACATATTATATAAAAAGTCATCATGGGAATCTATACAAAAATTACCTTCATCATGAGGCATGATCAAAACAATATACATACATCCGTATAAAAGTATGCCTTCATCATGAGGTGGTACACCAAAAAGAAAGTAATACATCTAAAGACGCTAGCACTTGATAAGAAATTCAACCATGACTCTCACTCATGTCATGGGATTTGCCTAGTTCAAGAAGGCTGCTAGGTGGGGGCATCGAGGTCTTTGAGCGAGTAAAAGGATTTGCATCGGTATGAACCGCATCAGATTGAGCTAACCTAAGCTGGCCCGACCCATGCTTCTCGAGGTCACGTGTCTGAAGGACCCTCTACATATCACACCGATCGGGATGGTCATGGGATTTGGATCTAGACACATTGCTGTTGTGTAACTATACTCAGGAACTCTCTTATCAACCGGAACAGTTGAGTAGTATTACATCCTATAGTAAGTGGCCTCACCTACTATAGTATCACTGTGACCAATCATCACCGCATCCCAAGGACGTATATTCCTGCTTTGCATTGTATCATGCTCTGCCCTAATGCTAGCTAGCTCTATCTGTAGTTGTGACCTCTCTGCCATAATCGATCTCGCTCTACCTATAGCTGATCTCGCTCTACTATAGCTAATCTCGCTTTACTATAGCTCTCTCTCTGCCTTATGATCTTAGGCTAGGCTATCTACCATCACTCGATCTTGCTCGAAAAGGCATGATCTCGCTCGATCTTGTCCTCTGGTCTAGCTCTATCACAAGCTAGTCCCCATCTACAAAGGTCTAATCTCTCTTAGCTTGATAGCTTGATCCCTCTCAACTACCATCTGAAGTTGCAAAGATGTCACATGTTGAAGTTGTTGTTGTAAGGTAGTAACCTATGTATTTGGTATAACATGTGAATCCGGTATATCCTATGTATCCTACATATCTCTATATCAGGCATAGTCTACGCATCCTATGTATCCTAAATATCTAGAAGGTCCTCCTCCATATCCTCATCATGTCAGTCCCCTCCTCCACCCCCTGGTGGACTATGTCGTGGATTCCCGTGAGGGGGTGATAAAGGTCCTCTTTGGTACCCCCATATATGGTACTACCTATCTCTATGCATGTGCCTCTATCGGTGGATCTAGAGCCTGCTCATCATGCTCTGTTGCGATCAATATCTCCTGAGGAATAGACAATCGATGTGGCAAAGCACTAGCGCATACCACGCTGCATAGTCTGGTGTAGTACCCGGATCTACTATTTACACTCACTATAACCAAGGTTGTAAAACTACCTCTGAAAATCTCGCAAGGGCTCGGTCTAACCTAATCCGTGGTCCCATATCAAAAATCTCTCTGTAGCGGCGTGCATACCACATCTCATCGCCAGGAATCCCTGGATAAGACCAAGTTGGCGTTGAACTTGGTCCACCCTATACCACTCTAAGACGTGGCTCCTGCTCCCAATAATAAAGTGATCTACTACAGCCATCCCCAACTCGTTTGCATCATGTGGCCACTGATATAGCATGTATGGTAAGTGATCTCGCGTGAAAAAAATAATTTGTCCCCCCTGTGGCTACAAATATCATCTCCATCAGAACCCCAGCCCATGAGAGAAGGCTCTCCAAGAACTCGAGCTCTCAATGCTCCTAAAGGATGTCCAATGGCAATGTGGTCCCAAGCCCAAATCTGTAGAAAAGTAGTAGGGCCAGTGTCCTCTGACCATGATAGGCTATCAAATGTAAGTCGGAGTATAAGTGAGCCAATATACATTGACTCCAACAAGTAAATTTGCCTCAAGTAGGTCGTGGATCACTCTAATGAGACCCAGGGAGAATCAGGCACCAGTCTTGTCAGGCAACAACACACCACTGACAAGAGCTAATAAGTATACAGGGACCCATCCTAGCCGCATGTCGGCCATGCATCTCCTAACCACAGTTGTCAAGCCTCGGCGGGAATGTTAGTCAATCCAAATATCATGGCTATATAGTGCTCAACTCGTCGAGCGACTATCATAAGTAATCAAATGACCCTAGATCGGAACTCACAAGATCCACCAAACATCCTCTAATGTCACACTCATCTCACCAATCGAAATTTGGAAGGTCTGACTCTCACTGTGCCATCTCTCAGCTAAGGTTATGAGTAAACTATGATCAAAAGAGATATGGGGCATCCAAGCTATGTAAGATAAGCTTGTCACCTCCAAGGTAATCTCTAGGAAAACCCAATCAGAATGTCCAAGCGTAGCCTCGAAAGCCTAAAGTCGTGCATGTCGCTCTCGCATCCCTAGCGCGTCCAACTATAAATACAAAGCCAATTAAGTCAATTGTTGTAGTTTATTTTTCTATTCTACTATGCAATTTCTTCTAAAAAGGTTTAAGTTTAGTGTGTTATTCTTCTATTTTCATCGTTAAATTTCTCTATGGTTCACATTTTTCTTCTACGTGGGGTTCTTAAGCAAAAACTATGTTTTTGGCCTACAAAGCAGTTTTAAGAGTGTCTTTCGTGTGTAAGCACCCTCCATGTGTGTGCACTAGCACCAGCTCTCAAAGATGGGTGCATACACACTCATGCGTGATCAAAAAAATAAAAATAATAATAAACTTCTCAAAGACCTGGCGCCCATGTTATAGCAAAAATGTCAAAAAAATGCTAAAATGGCTCAGACAAGCGCTAAGACGCTCATGTTGGCCAACCAAAATCGAGAAAAGTGGAAAAGAGGCTCAAGACAGACGCCTTGAGGCACCCATGCTTTGCCCCACCACAAGCAAAAAAAAGACCAAAGTGGCTCATCACAGTGCCCATGTTGGCTCACTACATGCAAAAATTGCCAAACTAGCTCAACTTAGGCGCCATGTCGCCAACCAAAATCAAAAAAATGCAAAAGTGGCTCGGCCACAGGTGCCCATGTTGGCCAACGAAAATGCAAAAATTTCCAAAGTGGCTCAACACAGCACCCATATGCTAGCCAACTAAAGTGCAAAAACCCAAAAGCAAGCTTAAGCACAGCGCCAGCGCCATGTTGGCACATAAAAACCAAAAATCTCAAACTAGCTCAACAGCAGTGCCCAGTGCCCATGTTGGCCAATAAAAACCAAAAAAATCCCAAGCGGCTCAAAGACATAGGTGCCCAAGCACCCATGCTAGCCAACAAAAGTCAAGAAAATGTGTAAAGTGACTCAACACGGTGCTTAGGCACCCATGTTGACCAACAAAAGTCAAGAAAATGTAAAAGTGGTTTACACAGGCACCCCAGTGCACCCATGTTGACTAAAAAAAAAACTAAAAGGGGCTCAAGACACGGGCGCCCATGTTGGCCAACTAAACTAAAAGTAAAAATGGCTCAAAGATAGGTCCCTAAGCGCCCATCTTGCACACAAATTTTACAAAAGCCAATAAGTTCTGCCTGCACAAGTGCCTGTGCGCCCATCTTTGGAAAGAAAAATTAAAAAAATCACAAACACAACTAACATAGGTGGCCCCCGAGTTTTGCCCTAAATTTTACCTTAAAATACATATTTTCCGTTAAAAATTTAAAAATTGAACTGCTAAGGTAAAAGAGAGAATTGGGTACCTGTGGTCCATCCGTTGGAAGTCTCAAGTAGTCCCTCATGAGGTCTGTACGGTGCCTTCGATTCACTACTCTCGTCATTTCCTCCCGTAGGTCAGAGCTCAATTTAGTAGTCAAATGATAAGCAAATGTGGTAAAATGACTTGTCACGGTGGCTTATATACTCATTTCTACCTCCCACGGTGTGTTTCTCACTCCCAAAGTGCCTCGAAACCATCGTGTATCTTCTAAAATTCCTCTAACACTGGCCACATGATGATTATTTTTAAAAAATAATTATTTTCGACATGTTTTTACTACGTTGGGGCATATTTTTGCTTCAAGAACCTTTTCTACTACCCGAGGCATTTTTGGCATTCCGTCACTTTTAGTGTTGCCTCGTGACTTCATTATTTCTTCCATAATATTTTCTTCTGTAAAAATCAAAAATAAAAATAAGCAAATAAAAATTCAAACAATAAAAATAAAATAAATAAATAAATAATATTGTTAAAATTATTAAAAATCCAAAAAATATGAAAATTTAAAATTTTACAAAAATGGTAAACAACATATATGCAGCTAAAACCTATGTCAATTGCATCATCCTCGAATGTTGAAATATGTCTTACAAAAGTGTCTTTCTACGGTTCTTGTTTATTCGGTCTCAAGCGACTTGCAATCATCATCGTGATCTACTCCCATTAACAAAAGCTTGGTTGCATACTACGTCGGTACTCCCGTGCAATAGTGAGTTGCCAGAGATTGTGTTGTAGTGCACAAAGGTTTTTCCATAGGACTACTTGTGTCCTCTGTTTTCCCATTGCATGTGTTATTGCTTGGGGCATCATTTTTAACCCTTGTCATTACAACACGAACATTTGGGAACTACTGACTTGATAACAAAAATATTGGTGCAACACATTATTTGTTTGAGTACGTGTGATTATATTAGTTTCTCTGTTAGGTTAGTTGGTTTACTTTCTCATATTGCATTGCATAATGTATGTTGCATGGAGCTAAATATCATTTTACTTTCTCGTATTGCATTGCATAATGTATGTTGCATGGAGTTATGTATTATTAGCAGTAAACAATTGTTAGTAATTTAGCTTTTCATGTTATCTTACACTTTTGTTTATTTTCAATAAAGGTCGATGATGTAGACCTAGGGGCAAAATGATATAAACCGGTTGCTTATGGAAAGGCTGGATGCAAAGGTTGGACTTGTCCTATATTTCTCCATTAATCATTTCTTCTCCATTATCATTTATTACCATTACTAATTTTTCTTCCAAATCAGCAGGCAATAAACAACCACGTTTATCCCTATCCTTATTTCTTCTCAATACCGAAGGGTTTCGCACCCGTTCTGACCCATTTTCTTCTATCCATTTCAAATCATATTTTCGATCGTCAATTGACTTCTTCTATCACCTCATCGACACTCAAGGGCGTCCTTCATTATTGCTTATTTTTTCTTCAAAAATCCATATGTTTATGATTGTCTACTATGTTTGAAGTGAAGTCACTAACTTCACCTCAAACAGGGGCAAATGTAGACACCTAAATTCCGCTTTTGTAATCTTATTGCCAAAACGCACACAAATCACTCATATTCTTCCCAATTCCATTATAATTAGTGTTCTTTGCTAATTAACTAATGTTTCTTGCCAATTTAGCCAATTAACACCATGTTGTTGATTGTGTAACCCCTTTCGCATTTAGGATGCCACTTTACGGCGAATCGTAAGCTAAAATCCTCTTCAAAACAGATAATTAGTGATTATAGGCTAATTAAGCTTATTTTGCCCTTGATTTGGTCAATATACCATAATATTGACTCAAACCCCTCTTCCAACCACTCAAAATCATCTCATTCACCTCTCAACGTCTCGTGCAAGCTTCAAAAGTTTATCCTAGCCTCCTAGTTGACCCTAAGCGGTTGATTAAGGGTCCACACCTCTTAATCACTTGGTAATTCACTAATTGTGATTAGCAAGGCCTGATCATGATTAACAATTATAATCTAATTTGGGGCTTTTAGTCCCATATGCACCAAAATACAAGTTTCTCCCAAAATGAAAACTATGAAAAGGTGCACCTCATTCCTTTATACTTTACACCATGCTTTGATTTGCATCTCATATAATAAATATGATATATAGCCAAGTTCAATCCTTGCTAAAGCCTTGATGCGGTTAGTAGATGGATATCCAAAATGAACAAGTAGTCATTTGGAGAGGCCATTTCACCTGTTTGGAGTAGTAACCATAACCATTTGATTGCCCTCTTAGGTCTATTTAGGCCCATGTTAGGTAATTCGAGCATATTAGTAGGCATGCTTAGTTAGATTTTGTATTGTTTTCATACTAGTCAAGTATTTTTGTAAGCTTCTATCTTTTAATGTTACATTCCTAGACTTAGAACCTTGGCTAGATGGATGGCAATGGTGTTATTTTCCCTTGTTTAGTCATGCAATTTGCTTTGTAAAGTTTAGGGTGTCATCAGGCGGTGTTATGTCAAATTATATCGCATGATTACACAAGTTATTTAATGACTGCAAAGTGCGGGGAAAACTCGAAACTTGACACAATATTCTAGGGAATACTTGAGTTATACGATGAAAAGTGCGAGAAAAACCCCGCTCGTGCAAAAGGAACATGTGTTCAAATGTGATTGGAGTGGGGAAATGGAGTATCGATGCACTTTTACATCAAAGGCCCAATATAATACAAAATGCAAATGTATCCCCGAAGCCCGATAGAGGACACATGTCAGCACTTCAAACAAATTCAATAGGCGGGTGTTCGGGTCAAATGTGCAGTTTCGTAACTATTTGATAAAATAGACAAAAGTGCAAATAAACCCCATAGCTCTGCCACTCTTAAAATTGAAATGTATGTCACTTCTCGGCCAAATTTCAGAGCGAGTGTTTGGGTCAAAGTTGTAGTTTGGCACTTATTCGAAAGAAATATGTAGAACTGTAAGTAAACTCCCCAACCCCAAAATTTCTCAAATTAAGCGGTGGATGGCTTGCATTCAAACGGATAAACATTTGAAGGGTCAAGATTCAAAAGCATTAATGGCTATTGCCATAAATGCATGCATACGTATCAAGGTATGAATTTTTAAAAGGTTTTCGAACATTTCTAGCTTCTACCTTGCGCATGAGAAATTTGGATGCCCTAACAGTGACAATTCACAAAAGAAAGGAGAAAATCGACTATGAAGAGGTTAAATTAAGCCAAAGAACCCGAAAGTACAAGAGCATATGAGGATTTCATAGATTTTGTGAAGAAATGGGTAAGTCCTTGCCTTGTCTTATTGTTCTCGATACTCAAAATTGGAATTAAAAGGAAAGATAAAACTCACAAGATGAGATCTCGGAATCGGGTTTCCATGTAACTTCCAATATTTCTAGTGATTTAGACAAAGTCATGGACACAAAATTACTAAATGTTGATCTAGATGATTTCCGAAGGAGGTTGCGTGATCCGAATAAGAGAAAATGGATGGCAGCCATTGATGCTAGTCACATCACCTTAGCAGCTACTTTTCCCCCATCAATACACTCTCCGAGCTTGTATGGTTGTGTGCTAAAAATTATGACCCAAAGAAGAAGGAGGTATTGAGACGGAAGTGGGGAAAGAGTAATAAATTTAACACCAGAAGCTTTTAGGGAAATATTAGGGCTACCAAAGTTGGCTCAACCAATAATTGCTATTGTTGAATCAGCACAGATTGATTATGATGCAAGACATGATGAATATGTTGGAATGTTAAATGCCCAATGGTTGAAAGAAAGGAAGCCATCTATTAAGAGAATCCCCAAGAAATTGACTAAGGCCATGTTTGTTGAAGAGGTTGAGGATCTCATTGTAATATTAAGTAGAATGGCAGGGTTAGAAGGGGTTAACGATTTTCAAGAGTGGATGTGCCCTTTCATAATGGTTATCTTGGAAGAACAAGGAAATTTTTGTTGGGCAAGCTTTATATCAACATCCATTCATGCCCAACTCATGACAATAGCTATAAAAATTAGGTCAAGTGATCCAGTTGATATCAAATTCTATATGATGTCCTATCTCATCTATAACATTGCATGTTTCAAATCATTCCCAAGTCTCCCACCACATGCAAGTTTTGAAAACCATAGGGTGTATGATGTATATTCACAATTGAGATTGGACAGATGGAAAGGAAATGTTAGGCTAGTAAATGATGCTTTCATTGCCCCTATAACTTGCCTTTTCAAATCGAATGGGAGCAATACAAATTATTTGTTAGTGTTAGGGCTGTAATTTTGGAGTATGGTTGCATCTTTATACAGTACAAATTCTTCACATATTTTAGGGTAAGTGGATTTGAAGGACAACCTTGTAAATTGCCTAGATATGTGAATGATAAGTGGGCTTTAATGGAACTTTCAAGACAATTGGCCCTTGTACATAAAAATATTGCAAGAAGGCATAAAACAAACATAAAATTCCCTCCAAATTGGGAGATATTCTTGCCAAACAATAGCAAAAGCTAGATTAATGGATGAAGAAATGGAGAGGTTTCAAATGGATAAATTCACACTAAGGCCCAATTATGACATTTGATGGGTTGTTAGTACAGGAGAGCATGAACCCCATTTCGAAGATTACTAGATGAATTGCATGGATGAAGAAGAAGTCATTGAGGGACTATTCCAAGAATGACCTTAAGGAAAATTATTGACTTCAAAATTGTTGTAATTCTCAAGGAATAGAAGATGATAAAAATGTGGTGGGTCAATATTACCTTGACCAAAAGATTGAGTCAAAATCAATTAGTTCTATAGATTGGAAAGAGACAGAATTAGATGATCCTCATATAAGAATTTCTAATGTAATAAGGAGAACACTGACTTGGTTGACTAGAAAGGGTCTGGATTTATCCTTGCAAAATACAAAGGTATTAAAGGAGTTCGAAAATTGAAAACTTTGGAGGAAGACCTCCCTCCACTAAAGGAAGGAGCAAACAAAATAGATCCCTTGAATGGACAAGATCCCGGTTACCTAGTAAGAATCCTACTACTGAGACTATTGATGAATGGACAGCAGCCACAAGTAGGAATGGAACTTCAAAACGGCCCGACTCGGAAGGCGAAGGGATACTCTTGAAGGCTATGCAAGATGCTCCCATCACTGCAGTGTACTAATCAAGCCAAGGGGATAAGTTTGACTACACCAAAAATTCCCTCAGTGGTATTACTAGGGTCATCTAGTGCACCAAAGAAGATGAGGGGATTTCTATCAAGCATTGATCCAACAGCACCCTGTGCAAAGTGCTAAGGGAAGGGAGGGCCCCAAATTAAATGTTTTGAAAGAACTGCAAAAAGGACTAAATTGATATTGCCTTTGGAAAGGGATGTAGGTGGTCATAGTACAAGGAAACACAAATTAAAGGAGAAGTAATTGATCCTCTGTCCTAACTGAAGCTCAAAATAAAGTTGTTACTTCATTGGCTCATCAGACAATGTCATTTCAGACTCATGAAAGTATTCACTCTACTCCAATTATACCACCACCAAGTGTAACTTCATCTTTATCCCCCACTAAAGTTGTTGCAGGAATAGTTTGTGGTGCCCCTATGTCTAGTCGGTCCAAACGATGTTGTGAAAGAACAAGTGCAAGAAAAACTAGTGGTTGAACAACCTGAGAAACAATCAAAAGGGCCTATTGAGGTAATTGATTTGGAATTACTTAAGGAGATTCCTAAACTTGAAATGGTTGATGTGAAAATTGAAACTTATACAGTGAGGGTGTAAATGTCCCCAAACAAGAAATACATATTCAAGATCTTGATCAATCATCAAGTATCAAATTGGGGGCTCAACCCCAAAGTATTCAATTTGAAGGCACAACCCTATTATGGATGTTGAAATGGTGACTCAAACAATTTTGAATGAAACACCTATATCAAATGTTGTTTATATTGAAAACCAACCTCCCAAGGATTTAGAGGTAATCAAGGAGAGTGAGGTTTCTCAAGGGACAAGTGTCACAAAAGAAACTGTGACTAAGACTACAAAAGAAATAAGCAAACCCATTGAAACCAATATTGAGGAAAATACAGGTAAAAATTAGGAATCAATCCTTGAGTCTCAGCCGACAAAGCAAAAGGTGGTTGAAGAGAAATCCCAAGAAGACTTGTCCACCAAACAACCACTTGTAGAGGATGAAGACACTCCAAAAGACAAGGAGCCATTTAAGGTTCCAAGTCTGGATAAAGAGACTCCAAAGGAAGTTACAAATGTGATGGCCACTTCAGCAGAAAACTTAAATACAAGTACAATGACCACCCCAACTGAAAGTCCAAAGGAAGCAATAAGTGAACCTATAGTTTCTGCAGAAAGTAAAGGTCAAGATGAGAAAGTAATGGGTGGCAAAGGGTCAGAAGATATCACTCAGTCTCAAATTTAGAACTAGGACAAAGGGCAGCCAAAGATAGTAATATTGGAAAGTGAAAAGCAAATGGTAAAAGTGGAAGGAACATCAAAATAATTAGTGTTGTATTATGAGACTCCACACCTCACACCACAAGGAGAAAAGAAGGGTAATGCCCCTATGACTGGTTGGTTGGGAGGACTTCTTCAAGAAAGGGAGAAGGAAGTTATTCAAAAGGAAGTTTTAGATATCACCAACATTGCATTCCCAAAACCCAAAAAAGCTTCAAAGAAAGCCAAGATTCTTACTAAAACACATGTAGACCAGCATGGGTTCAGGACCTTGGAGATTGCAACTCCCCATCAAGGTAAATCAAAGGATGAGATTACAATAAGTGATTATGATGTCAAACACATCCAATTGGGGAAGCCTACCAAGGAAGCATTAAAGCAAGAAGTCACAGTGGCAAGTTGAAGGCTTGTTACAAAAGGTTGATGAAGATAAAGTATCTAAAAGGTAGCTGAAAAGAGTAGATAAAGACATTGACTTCATGCTTACAAAAATTGGTAGGGCCAACAAAAGAAAGTCAAGAAGTTGCCACTACTATTACTCCTAAAATGTTGGACAAAGTAGAAAAGGCTAGTGAGAAGGTCGAAGCAATAGATAAATGGGTGGAGGATTTATCTCAGAAAGGAAGAAAGGTCATTGAAAAGATAATAAAAAGGTATGCAGAATTGACCAATATGCTCAATGACATTAATGAATTAAATGATCAATGTGAAAATGAATTGTATTATTGGGAAGGGATCCTTCCCAAACTTGATACAATAAACCAACTTGATGAGGATTTGGTAGAAAGGGAAGGAATAGTGCCACCTGAAGAAAAAGGGACTCAGTATGTAATGGAAGATCTAGCCAAAATCAGGGTAGAAGTTGTAAATCAGGTCAAAGAAAAGTTGGAAATAGAGAAGGATTGGGTAGGAAAGAGTATTGATACTATAGATAACATAGTAGAACAGATGGTATTTGACAAAAATAAATCTACTTATGGGGATTTGGAGATTGATATCTTGATTCAATCTTTTGACCAATACATCAAAGAGGAACATTGCTCTTATGAGGTCATCAAAAGGCTTATCTATGTGGAAAACAAGATTGTTGAGCTAACTAAAAAGTTGAGAGAGTATAAGCAAAGGATGGACAAATGTGTTGAAGTGTTGAATAGGCATAACCTAATATTCAAACAATCACATGGGACCTGATGAAGAAGAGTTGATACAATTGTTCCAAATATTTGATGCTTACATGAGCAAATAGCCTGACAAGGACAAGGATAATGAAGAAGAAGGTGATGATCATGTTGAACCATGAACAAGCTTAGGCTTGTCTTTCCTAAGAGACTTTCTTTTTCCAGTTATTACTCTCATTCATGACAATTGAATATTGTTTTAAATTGTGGTTTTCAATTATGTATGTAATGTGGAACAATGCAGTAGGATTTCATTTTGTTTTAATAGAATTATATATCTATTATTAACATGAAATTCATTGTAACATCTTGAATATTTTGCATTTGAAAATGAAAGCAACATGGGGTTTTATAGGGGCCTCACCCAGAAAAAGTTTACATACATTCTTGACATTATACCAAAAGAGACCAAGGAAAAGATACCTAGTCTTCTACTATTAAGAAATCCTCCTGAAAGAAGGAACTTTATTTAAAAACCTATTCTTCCTAGGTACAAATTCTTTTATTCCAATTGTCATTTGCACAAATAAAATGTCCCCTGCCAAACCACGAGACATGCCCAAAGCCATGAGATCATCAACATTTGCCCTATGACCATCAACATGTCAATTAGTTCTATTTTCTTCTCGTAAGAAGAAACCCACCCCTGAGAAAGTGATTTCTTCCTTGATGCTTTGAAGGTAGAGGGTGGAATGGGAATGTTTGTTGTAGCTGGGAGTGCAATCACAGTGGTTTTGGAGTAGATTGAGCAGGAGGTTTGGAGCTGGACTCACCCTGCATTTCTTCATAAAGAGTGAGGATGCCCCTAGAGGTTGTGAAGGCATAGATTTTGTTGGCTTCTTCTCAACATAGAAACACATTGCTCGGCTCGGTCAGTCACCTGCAAAAAAGAGTAGGCACAAGTGTTTATGAAACCCCTTCACCAAGCACATAAGATTCTGAAGGAATCTCCTTCACAGTGAACTTCTCATTGCAAATGAAAGGGCATATGTTATCAATTGCACCTTTCACGGTGGGCTGCTCTTAAGCCAAAATTGCTTCAACACCTCAGGACCCTTTTGATGCTCCCACCTAAAAAGATGAAAGTACATCATTTTGAAAGAAAAAATACGGGACTAATTCTGATTAGTCTTGAATCAGTGCCACTCGAACAACTTGAGTTGTCAATGGCCCATCATAGTCTTCTAGGTCTGCAATTCCAAATAGCATTCTTACGAATGTTTCATCTAGGCTCGATAAATCAAAAATTGAGTTTAGATCCTCGGAGGAAAGTTCTTTCAAACTAGATGTTAATGTACTCCACTATATTGCAGAAAAAATCTCACTAAGCCTCTTGCACTTAAAAGAAGAGACGTGAATCTGTGGAAGAAATGGTAGAAATTTATAGTAAAAATAAAGTTGGTGAGTTAAGTTGAGCACAATCATGGTGAGCTGATCATTGAGATTGTCTGTGATACCCGCACGAAGGAGATAAGTGCGAAGTTGATTGATATCATACAAAAAGAAGGAAATTTGCTTGATGTAACACAACACATGCGAAAACACTAAACTCACAAAGATATGACAATGATTGTGTATGTTTCGAGGCAGATTCCAAAAGGCGGGAATGATTACCATCAAATCAAACTATTTGGGGGCACTCAAAAATCATTAAAAAAGGTTTCCCAACTTACCCAAAGTAGAAATGACCAAGTTGGTGATGTCAAATAAATGACATAAGCATCTCATTCATCATAAGGGAATGAAAAATACACCTAGCAACATTTGTAAAGATTCCTCCACATGGCACAAAGGGAATAAGATATTTTCAAAGTGATAGAATCAAATATTGTCCTTAGGAATATTCCTTGAAAGGATTCAAAGTTTTGGGGGAGGGAATCAAGCAAAGAAAGAATCAAATATTGTATAGATATGGGAGACATGTTCTCATATCAAAGGGGGTGTAGACACATGTAGTTTGCTCAATACACTATTATTCCTAATGGTGTGCTAACGTTTCTTCCTTTTGCAAATTGACGATGATGCACCGCTAGTTAGGCCTATCTAACTCCCTTCCTACGACACCCTTTTGGTTGTGTTTCCTCTTATAAACCATTTAAACAGCGATTATAGCCTCGTTCTAATTACATTAGCTTCTTATTCTCTTCTAGCTCGCTTTTATTACCTCCCAGGAATATCAATCCACTTCGTTGGATTGATTAAGCCCTTCAAAACCCTTCCGAACCTAATTACTCTCTAAGAGAAATTAATTAGTCTAACCTAGGTTAATTACCCTCTAACATAGTCAAATCACACTTTGTCTTGTTAAAGTGTTTTTGGACTTTAGCCTTTGTTCCACATGCACCCAAATCTCTCTTTTCTTCCAAACCAAAAACTATAAATAGGGCTATACCCCCTCCCTCATTTCCTAAGAATCCTCTCTTCTTCCTAGCACAAATTATAGCAATTTGATTAGGCTTTAGTTTGTATTTCATCTTCTTTCATTTGAGCTAAAAGCATTTAATCTTGTATTTCATAGCATTAACATAGAGTAAAAGGGAAGATCCATTGGCCTTAAAGCCATTAATGGGGAGATCTCTTTCTCTTAACACATAAACTGAATGCTTAGATCCTCTTAGGTTCATTATTTCAAGCTTTCAAATAATAGAGATTAACTTCATTTGCTTAGTTTGCATGTTTATTTCAAATTAATGTATGCAAAGAAGGAAACCTTGCTCATTTCTTATCACATGGTCCATTGATCAGATTGTTAAAAGCCTTTGGGGTTTCTTTAGATATTCTTACCCCAAATCCATGGCTTTTACAACTTTTCATTGAACACATTTGGCACGCTGGTGGGACACTTATGTCCACCCTCCATTAATGGAGGTCTTTTAGGTTTTTCAAAGCTTATTTTCAAGTTTTTTTGAATCACTTGTTATTTCCTCATTTTTATTTCTAACCCTAGGTAAATGACCATCATTTATATACA
Organism: Taxus wallichiana var. yunnanensis; assembly: GCA_018340775.1. Classification (NCBI taxonomy): domain Eukaryota; kingdom Viridiplantae; phylum Streptophyta; class Pinopsida; order Cupressales; family Taxaceae; genus Taxus; species Taxus wallichiana. The sequence goes on along the minus strand of CM031240.1, from coordinate 894,397,180 downwards.
TTTTGTGGGTTTGATCTAGAAATAGGACACTTTGACTAACAACTAACCTGTTTGCTCTTGAAAATTTGAAAATTCGTGTTTTTGCAAGTTTTTCACAGGGTGCACGTAGGTGTCCAACAAGGGGCGTGTACATGTCGGAACCCCAGCGTACCCATCATATCAGGCGCGTACCTGTCGGAAGGTCCCCATCATTTGCAAACTAAAACTTTACACAAATGTGCACACGTCTGTCTTAGGGCGCGTATACGTCTCTCGGACGCCAAGCGTAAATGCCCTAAGCGAGTAAAAATAGAAAAAAAAACTCATACAGAGGACGCGCACGTGTCTTTGTCGTGCCTAAGTGCGTACCCATCTCTCTGGCCGCGTAGGTGTAAAATATTTGACTGTGTAAAAACTTTTACAGTTCTCTGTTTAGGCTTAGGCACGTACACGTCATAACCTAAGCGTCCATGTCAATATAGGCGTGTCTCTATCATATTGTGAGCATCTGTGTTTACATCATTGGGTTTTATTAATATTTTTTGACTACAGGCATGCACTCGTCAGGTAGGCGCGTATCCGTCGGTTGGGGAGTGCTAGTGTCAGTATAGGCACGCAGGTGTCTGTGTTAAAAACTGAAAAAAATTACAGTCTGCAAAAAAAAAATTCTAATCCATCACTGCAGGTTTTTAGGACTAACAATTGGAAAAAACAAGGTTCTTTCTTAAACGTTTCAGTTTGCATAGATTAAAAGTGTTCTTTGTTTTTACTTAGAAGTAGTTTTTGTAGAAGTGTGTATGCTCTCTCCTCGCGTCTTCCAAGATGATCTTGGAGATCAAAAACACCAATACAAAACTCATATAAATTGTGTAAAAACACTTGTTTTATAAAAGGTTGGAGTAAAACTTTCATGTGATTTCAGTGGAATTTTTCACGTTGTGTATGCTCTTCCTTCACGCCCTTTGGCGATCTTAGGAATCAAAAGCAAAGTGAAAAACTCTCTTTCTTAAAACATCAACCTACGAATCAGAAAATTACTGAAACTTGTTGTCTATAGGACCTAACGATTGTCAAAGAAAGGAGGAGCTAAGACAAAACACAAAACCTTCTAATACACGTGTTCTTACAGGTTGCCAAATGGTGTGCTACTTAAAACCACATTAAGCTAAGAAAGATAAAAAACACACCATATTCAAAACATTGTATTACAGGTTTCGGAAAAGGGTACGTCCCTATCCGCTCAACTAGAACATAACCCCTTTGGCATAACAACTTAAGTTACAACAATGGGGTGGTTCCAGGAACCCTAAAGTAGTCCACCGTTGTGTAACCTCGTGGATGAAACAGGAAGCGCTCCGCTTACCCACTTGACTAGTACGCCTTGTGAGTTAGAGTTGCAAGTTGTCTGTATCGCGACCTTAGTAGAAGTACACGATGGATGCATTCATTGCCCACTGTACTTGAAAGGGGATAAAGCCGAGATACTCCCAAACTAGTCATTACAACTTTTTGAGTAAATCGCACCTCACTCTTAGATAATATTGTAACGCCTAGTTGAGAGAACTTGTTAGGGAGGCCATTTTGTCAAGGAGCCCACTTTACTAGTCCTTGTTACGTCAAGCCATCACAAAGTGACGACTCATCTGGAATCTAAACCTTGTTTGTTGAAACAAGGCAAAGAACCCTTGTGAGTTCGAACTGAGTGTCTTTTCATCACGGACCTAAGCTACATCCCACTTTTTCTTAGTTTTGTTCTTGTCTTCGGACGAGGTGAAGCTTTGCCTAAGTGTTGCTTAGCTTGTGTCCATCTTTTGATCAATACCCTTGCATTCTCATCGCCCATTATTCAAGGTGAGAAAGGTGCATACATCGTGCATTTTTATCAAAGATAGTGCTCGTCACTTTTTTGTCCATTTATGCCCATCCATGTTTTTGGCTGGGTTTTTAAACATCTAAAGTGCGCAGTGCGCTTTTCGCATCTTTGATAAAAGTCCTTTCATCTTGATTTCAAGATCATCTTCACCGTTGTGTATTCGGTTCATCTTTTGTCTCTTCTTGAGTTAATAGTCTTGTTCACATCTTAGACGTATAATCTCGGTACTTACATCATATTCTCATTCTTTGTGAGGAAACGGTATAAGTCCCCTTATTGCGCGGTTACGCTGCTCACACAATTAAAAACTCCTTGTTATACTTATTACTCGGTTTCACTCTCGACATCATCTTAGTCTTCTTGAAGAGTGTTGATAACGCTTTACATATATCATAATAAAGTTACCATGGTACTAACACCTTGTTTTCTCGGTTAATGTATCATGGTGATGTTATTACGCTATATCTATTTGTGACTTCCATTTTTCAGAAGGTTTGGCTTTCATCGGTGTTCAAACTAGTTTTAAGTATACCTTGTCAAGGGAATGCGACAACATCACGTCGATCTTAGACCTTGGTGGGGTTCTAACTTGGCTTACATATTGGTACATCTTTGTCGCTATCTTAGGGTATAGGTTTGCAATAACAAATTGAGTGAATCGTAACATAGGATGTGCATGTGAATGTTTCTTGGTAAAAAGATTGCATAAAATTACATCTACGATACACTGTGATATAATTCCAACATCCCTTAAATGGCTTGCAGAAAACCATACACTTAGGGGTTACACTAGCTACATAAAGATGTATGCTAGCTTTTAACACATCTAATTTACTAACTATTATTTTCTTCTAAGGTAATCTCGCCTTTTTCTTCTATAACTTGGCTATTTTCTAGCCAGTTGTCTTTTTCTCGCATGCTTCTAGCGCATACGCGCCTCCTTTAGCACCTGCGCGCCCTAACCAACGTGTACGTGCCCCTGGGGACGCATACGCGCACTAACTTTCTCCTCTCTTTTGGCGCGCAGTCGATGCAAGACACATACACCCTCCATAGCGCCTATGCGCTCGTTTGATGCACACACATGCACGTGTCCGTCCCCACCCTAGCCGACGCTTGCATGTCCCCTTTTATCTTTTCTACGGGTACACATGCGCACACCCATCTTTCCCAACGGTTATGTGTGCGCGTACCCGCTTCTGCCAAACAGGTATGCGTACGCGTCCCTGTCCCTCGCAAATGGATGCGTGTGCGCGTCGTGTCGGTTACAGCGCATGCGCGTGCGCGTACCCGTCAATCGACACATACGCCTACGCGCATGCGTCAAAATTCCTCCTACCTACCCTAAAAAACCCTAAAAAGCATAATTAATGGGGGTTAGGGCACTCACGAATGGTCCATCCGCCGGGTCCCGCATGTACTCGGATGCGATCCACACGCCTCGTCCTCCTCGGTATCCTCGCCATCTCACTCCAGGGCTCTCGTTTTCACTCGCGGTAAAAATTTACAGAGGCTCTGGTCGAAATGAATTGGTCGTGATTGTTTTACCGACCTCGGGTGAGTATATTAACCCATCGTGATGCCCCTGGGGCATATTTTTTCCCGTTGTGATCATTCTAACCTTCTTCTATCCACTGTGATAATTATTTTTGTATTAAAATAATTATTTTTACTAATTTTCACACGTTGGGGCACTTTGTGCCGTCCAACAGTCCCTTTGTCGCACTGAGATAAATTACGAACCTTTCGAGCGCCTTTTCCCGCCTTTTCCCTCTATTTTCCCCCGTCGTGATGATTATTTACTAATTTATTTTAAATAAATTATTCTCGACCCATCTTTCTTCTTGTGGGCGCATATTCTGAGCTTTTTGATAGCTTGGCCTTCCCACTACCACCTACGCGTGTGTTTTTGGAAGATCTTTGATCTTTTAAAATTCTTCTGACCGATCAAAAACCTAGAAAATGAAAAAAATTAAAAATATATATTAAAAACCACAAAAATATTGGAAAATAGCAAAATGGCTTAAAATTGATTAAACCAATCATCTACGGCTGAAATCTGTGTCTATTGCATGGCACTCATCCCAGATCTTGCTGACATTCTCAAAATCGTTTGAAACAACGACTCGCGCATCACCAAAATCTTCAATCACCTAAACAAGCTATGTTGCTTACTTCGTCTGTACTCTGGGGCACTATCAATTGCCTGGTATTGTTTTTCACGTCGTGCACATTGCTTTTTCATAGGACGGAAGTGTCCTCCATCTTCCCCCTTGCATAATACACCTTGCTTGGGGCATCATTCTTCACCCTAGTCATTTATCAAAAATTTGGGACTTCATCTCGATAACAAAATATTTGTGCAACTATCTTGAACGTTGTTGGTTTAAGTGTGTGTGATTGTACTTATTTCCCTGTCAGGTGATTCGGTTTATTTCTCGTATTGCATTGCATTCGTGTATGTTGCATGGAGTTGGTTGTTTTGGCAGAGGACGGTTGTTTGTATCTTGGCTTTTAATGTCATTTTACGCTTCCGTCGCATGCTCACATTTTAATAAGGACCCATGAGGAGGATTCTAAGCATTATGATGATTAAAATATTGTTAGCAATTGATTTGCGGATAGCTCAATATCCCTTTTCTTCTAGTTTCGTCTTCTCTGAACACTTTTCTCTCTATTTGTTTCTTTTCGATCATCGATCGAGTTTCTTCATCACCCCATCGACACTCGAGGGGGCATTCATCATCCTTCACCCTATTAATTTTTCTTCTACCCCTTCAAAAAAATCTACTTGCTTGTGTTTGTCTACTTTCTTTGAAGTGACATTGCTTACATCACCTCAAAGAGGGGCAAATGTAGACACCTATAGTTTGCTCAATACACTATTATTCCTAATGGTGTGCTAACGCTTCTTCCTTTTGCAAATTAACGACACACCTTGATTAGGCCTATCTAACTCCCTTCCTACGACACCTTTTTGGTCGTTGTTCCTCTTATAAACCATTTAAACAGGCAGTTATAGCCTCGTTCTAATTACATTAGCTTCTTATTCTCTTCTAGCTCACTTCTATTAGCTCCCCGGAAGATCAATCCACTTCGTTGGATTGATTAAGCCCTTCAGAACCTTTCCAGAACCCTAATTACTCTCTAAGAGAGATTAATTAGTCTAACCTAGGTTAATTACCCTCTAACATAGTCAAATCACACTTTGACTTGCTAAAGTGTTTTTTGGACTTTAGTCTTTGTCCCACATGCACCCAAATCTCTCTTTTCTTCCCAACCAAAACTATAAATAGGGCTATACCCCTCCCTTATTTCCTAAGAATCCTCTCTTCTCCCTAGCACAAATTATAACAATTTGATTAGGCTTTAGTTTGTATTTCATCTTCTTTCACTTGAGCTAAAAGCATTTACTCTTGTATTTCATAGCATTAACATAGAGTAAAAGGGAAGATCTATTGGTCTTGAAGCCATTAATGGGGAGATCTCTTTCTCTTAACACATAAACTAAATGCTTAGATTCTCTTAGGTTCATTATTTCAAGCTTTCAAATAATAGAGATTAACTTCATTTGCTTAGTTTGTGTGTTTATTTCAAATTAATATATGCAAAGAAGGAAACCTTGCTCATTTCTCATCACATGGTCTATTGATCATATTGTTAAAAGCCTTCGGGGTTTCTTTAGAGATTCTTACCCCAAATCCATGGCTTTTACAACTTTTCATTGAACACTGGGGTTAAATTTTCTAAATTTTTAGAAGAAACAACATAAACTGATAAGCATTCTTAAAAACCTGAATCAAATTGAGATACCTATGTTTTGTTTCATATTTCAAATCTTCTTATGTCAAGATGGTTGCAAGTGTACAACCATTGACAAACATTGAGATCATAGGTTTTATTTTCCCTTGCTGAGAAATATGAAAATATTGAGATAAACTGTGTATGTTCATGAGCATTGTTATCTTTGTTTCTTGGTGATATACTTTAAATGAATCATTTGTATGTCTTGTTGCAATCTTATGTTGATAATTCTTCGAATTACACTAGATCTTGTCCTTGTGGTGGTGTTGTGGCAACTGCAATTGTGTTGTGAGAAGAGCTTTCCTTTCATAGTATGATAAACAATTTTAAATTCACAATGTATCCATTTTGTTGAGAGGATTTTTGTAAGTCTTTGAGTGAATCTTGGCGTAACGAATCAAGAATTGTCAATATTTCATTGAGAGGTTAACATGAACTTCTGTGTTTTGATCTCTTAAATATTGTGTGAAAGCATGTATTCTTAAGCTTCCGTGAGTGCATATCTTCTAATTAAAGGGCTACTACTAGTTGTTTGATGTATTATTTTTGCCTTGAGCAATTTTCTGACACTGTCAAAGTTTGTTGAGAATTATGTATAATCAATTTTATCTTGCTTTAGTCTCCCACTCCTACACAAATACAATCCTAAAATTTTTAAATCGTTTATAAACCACCTCTGTCTACTATGTCTATGAACATTTGCTAAGGTATTTCACCATTTTTACCTTCCTTTCTTCATAAATATGCGAAGCAGACCGAACTTTCCATTGTCTAGAGTAACCTGGGTCCTACTTGAGTGACATTTGCATTATTTAGTGTGACAACTCATGAGAGTTAAATAGTGCATACATTGACCATGTTCATTCAAGATTGATTTCCAAATTCCAAAGAGAAAGGCAAGAAACTATTATTCCACCTATCTTTCTTACAAATTCAGGTTACAAAATGGGTTCTCTCACCCTGGTTAAAGGCAAGGCCTAAAGTAGCAAGGAAGGTCATCCCCTTTGTACGTGCCACCCAGTCCCTCCAATGCCTGGTTCTAAAATAAGTTTGTCAGACATCTTCCAAGTCTACCATACTTAGAGCATCCCACTCCAAGTGTTGATGTTGCCTGGCCACAAAGGAGGTGTAAATTTGGGTACCAACAAAGTGGCTTGCATGAATGATTGAGTTTCCACCCATCAATTTTGTTGAGGATGTGAGGACACTTTTCGGTTTCAATTGCTTCTCTTATTCTTTGGTTTTATGGTGATTCTCAACAAAAAGAATTTTGGGGTTTCTAATCTAGATAGCACGGTTAGAGTGCATTTCATGTTGTTCCAATACAAATTGTGTAACTTTACCTCATTGGATGTCCACATTATGCTTTTTGATTATGGTTTGGAAAGACCTTTCCACCTACATAAGGGATGTCACGAGTGCATGAAATCTCATAAAAATATTTTCTAAGTACCATTTTAGGGTGGTCTTTGGCACTCCATAGGTAATTTCTGATAATTTAAAATTGTTTGAAACAAGTTCTTATACCTTTCTCAAAACCCTCACTAATTTTTTTCATAATGCCATAAGGTAAAACATCTTTCATATTCACATTTTCCTCTTTCAATTTTGGGGCTTCTTTTACCTCTTTTATGAAAATTGATCATAAATTTGTTTGACATTATTTGGACGGAATAGGGTTGGACTAATCATAGCATGTGAACACTAGGATTAGTCAATTGTTTCTGCATGAAAAGTAGACATAATAATATACATACTCCAATATAAGCAAGATAAAAAAAACTACCAACTATTTACAGAGCTTCATGAAGCTTCATATATGAGACATGGAATACTTACAATAATCATTTATATAAAATCACTTTGCCAAGTCCGAAGCAAACTTGGATGGGAAAGGAAAATCCTATCTTCCATCTATTGATTCTATACAAAGAAAATAGTTTGCAACAAATCCCAAATCATTTAATGCCACTAGGTTTATGAATGTAATCAAACACATTTATCCACTTGCAACTTTATGCAATATTTTATTAACTGGTCATTAAATGTTATCATCCATGTCATAATCAAACAGTGTGTTCATAAAACTCTACTGCTTTATTCTGCCTACAAATTTGAAATCATGAAATAGATTTATTTCAGACCAGGAACTAAAAACACTATTCTTAACATTTTATAACCAATACCCTTTGAATATAGGAAACTATTGCTAGCCATTAATATCCTCTGCCAGCTCCTATCTTCATCAATGGAAGTGAAATTCTTCTCAATATGAGATATGCAACATGCGCTCACGAATAAATAATCCATACGAATCAATATTCCATTCATCCTGAAAGCATCAACTCCATGCAAAGCTACAGAAAATACATTAACTTTGGGCTTGTGCTTCGTTGTTGACTTGTCTGGATTGCTTGCCTATATTTCCTGCTCGCCCTTAATATATTCCTTTAAATGAGTGCCTTGGTTATGCATAAGCATTCCCACCAGGCCTAATCTTACCAAGGTAATTAAACCTATATTTTTCAGCAAAAACGTGAAAAAAATACTGTTTGGATTTATTAGGAAAAGACACAATAGAGGTAAATATCTTACACATAGCTAGAGATGAGGATAAGATGAATAAGCTCTATGTCATCAATTATTTTCCAAATTTTGTTAAGTTGTATCTTTTCAGTTATTTATCTTTGAAAGATACTCCTCAATACAATTAGAGTGGACAAGTTTAAAAAATTCAAATGGGCATGCAATTATGTTGCCCTGGATTCATTGTCATTCAAACAAGATGGGTTGTTTCTTGCAATCTATACTACCAGTGGCAACACCATTAACATGACAGAGAAGATTATCATTAACAAAAAGTGGTAGTATGGCCAGCGACAGAGCTACATTCCCTTGTTTTCATCTCATAGGAAATACACTCTCAAAATATCTCCTTCCCATATAATTCATGGGATCTCCCATCAGCAAGTCCTCAGCCTCTTGACAACAAGTGGTGTAATTAAAAGTCATTATGCCAAAAACCATAAAAGTGCAGACAAATAGCAATATCACCAAGAATTGACTACAGCATTGTAAGAGCTCAAACAAAAATGGGCATAAACCAAATAGAATTTGCTCAAATTGATGGAGAAGCTTAAACATCAAGTCAGCAAAACTTGAACCCTTGACCTATTGGCTTGCAAGTCCTACAGCCTACCACTACATTGCAAGCATTTTTAAAAAGTTCTGTGGAATTTTGACATTATAGTCAATTCCGAACATATGTAATGTGCATGTGAAAAATGGCGATAAGTAAGCCCCCAAATACCACTCCCCTAGGAAACCAAGTTGAAGGAATCTATTAGATTCTCTATATGGATCTTGGTGGTGCTATCTTTGTCACAGCAAGTATTTCTAATATAAGGGCGTTGGAAATGTATTCATGACTTTTGTAAACATTTGATTTAATATAAAAATAAAATAACAAATATACAACTTGCACTTAAAACTCTAAGATGACATTTACATTAAGATCACCAACTATACGATGTACAGTATCTCAATGGAGTGTTCTCCGGTGGAAGTATACACGATGAAGAAATGGGACATGAAATCTGAAAGAACAAAATTGGATATTGATGATATTTACTTTTAATCAAAATATTTAGATCAGTAAGCCAGGTATCTTACAAGTCCGTGTGCACAAAAATTCAGCCTTTGTTAGTTAATGGTGGTGCCTCTAGTGACTCGACCTTGTAGCCAAACCTTGGTTTTGAAGAATCAGAAATGGAAGGAGGAGGAGTCCTCTTTCTCGAAGGTGATGCTACTAACATATTGAATAGTACATTATTCACTAAAGTAACGAGTAGGAGACCAATGCCTGCGAAAGCTAGGAAACCTGGAGTAAATTCCGGCCAGTCAACCATGCCAATACCAGCTTCTTTGAAATCCTTTTCCTGGTCACTTACTGAGACATTTCATGAGGAAAATATCAGCCCTTACAAATCAAGTACAAATATTAAAAGGCTGTCTAAATTTTAAAGGGATGAAAAATATAACCAACTATTTTAGGTAAAATACATTTTTAAATGCAGAGATGTTTAGCGATGCTAAAAGAAGAAGAAGTGCACTTTAAAAACTACATAACAACATCCCCCATGGAACTCCATTCCTTACCAAAGATCCATTTGAGAAGGTATAAAAGAGAAGAAGTATTTGTCTTAGGTATGGAAAACATGTTTTTGGACAGCTTTAAAATTTATTTCATTTGATCTACAAAATCTTGAAACTTGAGCATTTTAAGATCAAACCTGAGCTTGAGGATCAACCTCTCCATCCAATCAATAATCCATTTACTTGTATTCATATGATTGCATGACATCATAAGTCCACGATACTTTCCCAAATAAGTCAAATTTTCTATCTTTCATCATACAAGATCTCTGAAATTGTTTTAGTAGGCTATTTATAGCCTTTCTTGGACTGTCAATTTAATGATAAATACGAAATGATCACCTTGACGTTGCTATTCATTAAGGTTCATTGTCATTCCTTCATTCAAAAGTAGTCAAGAAGAAAGAATTCCTAGGGAGATTTATGCAACTCAACCACATTATGCACAAAAATGTCATTACCTATGAGCCTTTGTTTGTAGGCATATTTTGAGAGTTGGTCAACAAAATCAAAATGCACAAGGTTGTGTGGAAAGTCTCTTTGTACCTGAATTAACTTTGCACAAATAAAACAAAGTATAACTGAATGCCATTTTGATATGCTATAGAAATGCAATTCTATTGAAGACAAACCATAAAGTGACAAGGACGTCCTTTGTGGATTGGTCCTTTCTAGGCATCATCGAGGGATAGTGAGAAGGAATATCATTGAATATAGTTATTAACTCACTAGGTTTGTCGAAGATCTACGGCATTTCATGGTCAACGATTTTTTTGATTCTGAGTTAGTGAGAGTTGGGGCTAAAATGTTATACCCCACTCATTAGGTGGCCTAAGGATTACCTAACCACCGGGAGGAGCAATGAGAGTATTTGATGCGATCAAGGATATGGGACCAAGTTAATGACTAACTTGTCCTTGCGACTTGAACCACACTCGAATATCGACACACTCACTTAGATGCATTGAACTCGAGACCAACAAACAACTTTATTCAACTGTGATGAGGAAATTACTAACTAGACCCACACGACAACTATTTACTTCTCTCGAGTAACAAATATGAAGAATAGCAATACAAAGGTAGTCCCTCAATGGAATAGATCCAATCCTATCTACACTCTTTCAAGCACCTCCACCCCAAAGCAAGTATCCATGAACTTATTTAAATCTCCCCTCTGCTCTCCGTGCCAAGTCTAGAGTCTCTCTTCAAAACACCCTTGTTCTTGAAACACTCAAAATCCAAAAAAGCGAGTATTTTGGTCGGTTATTGTCTTTTGCATTTGCCGTGTGAAGCCGTTGCTTAATGTAGTCCATAGGTTGTGTAAAGGCCCGCAGTAGTTTCACAACCGCAGTTAATGCAACCGGTAGTTACGTGACCACCCCTGCAATAACCGGCAGTGTCAACATCTTATAGGGAATACTCAAATTGATCCTTATTTGTTGATTGAAATCGTCTTCATCCGATCTTTGGAGTTTGCTAGTGTTCTAAGGTCACATGTGGGAATCTTTTGATCGCTTTTCAACTACAACAAAGAGAAACACGACAATTTCACTATGAAACACCCTACATGTTTTTGGTTGATGCAAGATTGCTGACCTTGTTGGATTCTCCGCATCAAACACCCTAGGTAAGTAAGAAAATCATGAGCTACCCACTCACGAACCTTGATTGAGCTCTTCCAGCTTTTGTTATACTTGTAAACCTCAAATGCATTCACCCAAGTCAATTCTTCCACTACTCTATCCTTTCACTTGATCAAAATCTCCACACTATTTACCTCTAGTCTTCTTGATAACTTTAGAGTTCATGATGACCTCTATTTCCTCTCTTTCTCGGGGAGCGATTGACTCCACGATATGGAGTTGGAGAAACTAAACCAAAATCATCCTCAAGTGGTTTTCCTTCATAGAGAGGATACATATATGCTATGTTGAAGATGGGTGAGATGTGAATCCTATCTGCTAGCTCTATCTCAAGCATTCACTTTGAAAATCCTCTTAGAATTTTGCATGAACAAATCTACTTCCACTTCAATTCATCGTATGTCCCCCTTGGAAACCCTTTCCTTCCTCAAATGTGCCAAAACGAAATCTCCAATCTGAAATTCCTTCTCTCTTCTCTCGAGATCAACATGTTTCTTTGTACCCCACGGTGCTTTGCTCCAGCTTTTCTCTCATTTGTTGGTGCACCTCTTGCATATATTTCACATAGTCCTTCGATTCAGTATTATTTCCACTTACATTATTGATGTTCCACAACTCTATGACACCTCTTGGGCTGCTGACCATATACTATTTGAAATGAGGTCTTCATTGTACTTTTGTTAACCGAATTGTTGTAATTAAACTCTACTTGTGCCAAAACAAATCCCATTGTTTTGGTTTATCTCCCACTAAACATCTTAGCAAATTACCAAGAAATCTTATTTACTACCTCTCTTTGCCCATCCGCTTGTGGGTGGTATGCTAAACTAAAACTCAATTTGGTACCAAATTTCTTCCACAAAGTCCTCCAAAACTGACCCGCAAACTTGGTATCTTTATTTGAAACTACACTCCGGGGCGTAATCCATGCAATCTAACCACCTCGTTGAAAAATGAATTGGCAACATTCGTGGCATCGCTAGTCTTCTTACATGCAATGAAGCGTGCTATTTTCGATAATCTATCAACAACAAAGATCGTCATTACCCTTTTTTACCTGGAAATCCAAGCATAAATTCCATTCTAATGTCATCCCATAACCTTTCGGGAATGGTAGTGGTTTATACAATCCCATAATCTGAACTTTTCGCTTTGCATGTTTGAAAACTCTACAACTTTGCCCAAATTTCTCTACATCTACACCCATCTTGGGAAAATGGCTCCTTTCATTCAACTGTGCCAATGTCTTATTCATGCCAAAATGTACAGCTAATCCACTACTATGCTTCTCTTTTATCAAGTCCTCTCTCATTGATCCTTGTGATATGCACAATCCTTGCCATTTGAACAATAGCCCATCTTGTAAAAAGAAATCCAGCCCTGGTATTCTATACATGTTCGTTGGGCTCTTGCATACTGTCCATACATGTAGAAAAACCCCACCCTCTTGGTATTATTACTTCATGGAATCAAACCCAATCACCTCTACTCTCATCTCATTCAATGAGAAAGATTTTCTACTCTATGCATTTGCAACTTTATTAGACTTTCCACTTTTATGCTTCAACACAAAAGAATAGCTTTGAAGAAATTCAACCCATTTCATATGCTATTGATTCAACTTACCTTGGATTTTTATGAACAGCAATATTTGTTTATCCATGTACAAAACAAACTCCTTTGGTAGCAAGTCATGTCACCAATTCTTAAGAGCTTGCAAATTGCATAGAACTTTTGGTCATAAACTAAATATTTTTGCTTGGCATCACTCAACTTCTTGCTGAAACATCCAATGGATCTACCCTCTTTACTCAAACCAGCACCTATTGTTGTCCCATTAGCATTACAATCAACTTGGAACACCTTTTTGAAGTCCGACCATGCTAACACTATTTTTTCTGTTACCTCCTTCAACAACTCAAATCTTTTCAGCTGCAACTATCTGCTGGAAATCTTTTTAATCACCTCTCATTGTTTCGGTGATGGGTGCACAAATCCTGTTGAAGTTTCTGATGAACTTCCAGTAAAAACTAGCTAACCCGTGAAAACTCATAGCCTCAAATATACTTTTCGGTGTTGGCCATTCCAAAATTTCTCGTACCATTCCCTAATCCATCATCAATTCATCATTTGAGACCACAAAACTCAAGCAAACCAGCTTGGTCTTCATAAAATTGCACTTATTCAAGTTGACTCAACTAACAAATTCTCTTCTTTCGATCTTTGGAACACTAGTCTCAAATGCATTAAATGGGCCTCTTTTGTCTTCTCAAAATTAGAATGTCATCCGAATAAATAATGACAAACTTACCAAGACATGGCTTCAAAACTTTGTTCATGAGCCTCATGAATGTGCTCCGTACATTTATCAAACCAAACGGCATAACCAGCCAAGTGTACAAACCTTCATTTATCTTGAAAGCAGTCTTCCATTCATCATCTTCCTGAATTCTGATTTGGTGATACCCACTCGTCAAATCAATCTTTGAGAGGTATTTTGTTCCACTAAACCAGTCCATCAAGTCGTTTATTGAAGGAAACAAAAAATTGTACTTGATTGCTATCTTGTTTATGGCTCTATAATCCATGCACACGTGCCATTCCCCACCGTTATTAGGTGCTAACACTGCTGGAACTGCACATGGACTTAAACTTTCTTTGATCAAACCCTTTTCCAACATCTCTTATACTCGTTTATTCACCTCTTCATGCTCCATGGATGTTTATCTATGGGCTGCCTTGTTGGGAAACTAGATCTAGGAATCATATTCATGATGGTTATACTCCTGTGGGTGGTAAACCATCCTATAATTCAATGGAAACAATATCAGCATATTTATCCAACAGAGCCTTCGCTTCACTTGAAGTTTGACTTGTCATACCCGTTGTCACAACTTGCATGGGTTTGGGAATGAAAGCAAAACATGCTTTCCCTTTCTTTGCCACTTTCAAAAACTATTTTCCGGAAATAATCAGAACTTGAGGACTGCTGTTCACTTCCTCTTTTCCCTTCAATGGGACCAAGGTATACTTTCTTAAAGGTATGGATATCTTCTCTACCACCATGTATGGCCTTCCTATCAAATCTCCATAGTTTTTGTATACTTTCTTAAAGGTATGGATATCTTCTCTACCACCATGTATGGCCTTCCTATCAAATCTCCATAGTTCACCCAAAAACATATGACATACAACCACAGGCATGATATCACACCAAACTTCAACTTCATAAGACCTAATCTGAAAATTGACCAAACATTGTTTATTTACCAAGATTTGATGCCCTTTTTGCAACCATTGTATGGATTTGGGTGTGTTTTTATTTTAAACCCAATCTTTTATACCATTTCAATTGACACCAAAATTTCCGTGTTGCTGCTATCAACAATGACTTTGCAACACTTACCTCCAGATTTGCAAATGGTTAAAAATTATTCTTCCTTAGCACTAGTTAATTCTCATTCCTTAAAGGCTTGAGCAAGATTCTCTTCATCATGAGAGCATCTCCTTGTTTCAATTCTTTCGTATGATCAGGCGATGTGATGGACACTTGTACAATATGAGTGTTGGCTTCATTCATCTTACTGGTGTTATTTTATGCTTGCCGACACTCATAAGCTCAATGACCAGCTTGTCCACATCTGAAGCATATCCCTCTGAATCCTCTTCCTCTACCATATTGTCCTCTTCTTCTTGGTGTATGATTATGATTGTGAGAAATACCAGCTTCTCCCTCATGAGTGACCCTCTTTTCTTGAAAACTTACCTCTACCTCTTGCTGTATATTGTTGCCTTCTTGACAGCTTATTTTCAGTTGTCAATGCAAATCAGTAAGCCTCTTCCACAGTTTGCAATACAACCATACTTAGCTCATAGTTTATGTTGATTATCATCCCATTTATGTATCTTGCAACCATCTCTTGATCAACCTCAAGGGGACCAGACCATATGGTTGTCTTGTAGAACTCCTTGGTGTAATGCTTCAAGTTCACACTGATCTCCCTTTACCTCAAGTTTTATAACTTTTTCAGCAAGTCCAACTGATAATCTGCAGGTAGAAACTTGCCCTTAAATTTGGCAACCATTCTATCCCACTGAGTAATCTTCTATTTACCCCTTCTATTCCTCTCGGTTTGCACTCCCTTCCACCTTAGGCTGCATGACCTTTCAACTGAGTCTGATCCACTTTCACTATCCTTAGGTCCTCCACATCATCAAACTCGAAGTAGTCTTTGATCTTTGTAAGACAATTTATCAACTCCTTGGGATTCAAAGTTCCTGAAAAACTAGGAGCTTCCATGTTGGTTCCTCTTCCAATAGTTGACATCGATCTAAGGAGCATGTCTTCACCCACATCTAGCTGGTGCTCTTGTGCTTGCTTTGGTTCACCTTCCTCTACTCTTAGCTCTTCATCATCATTCACATCATCTCTTGGTGCAAAACCTCTTCTTTGTCCTCTTCAACAACATCCAACCTTGCTTCCATTACCCAACATTCTAGCTACCTCATCTAGTCTCCTGATCATGTTGGCAACTGCTCTCCTTGGAGCATCTTGACATTCTTGTCAGTCACAAGCTACTGTTGCAATCCCTCTACTTACAATCCTATGTAGGCAAGGTACATTCTCACAATTTGGATTCAAAAACTACTTTAATACCAATTGATAAAGTCAATAGGGGGCCAAGTTAATGGCTACCTTGTCCTTGTAGCCTAAACCAAACACTTGACTATGAACACACTCACTTAAATGCATTCAAGACTTGAGAAAACAAAGAGCAACTTTACTCAGCTTTGATGAGAAAATTAAGACTAGACCCACACAACACACCACAATTATTTACTTCTTTGGGTTACAAATATGAAGAAAGGCAATAGAAAAGTAGTCTCTCTATTCCATTCATGTATACACTCTCTAAACGAACACCTACATCCCCTAGCAAGCGTCTACTAACCAAATATCCTCTTTGTTCTCAATGCCTTCTGGAACGCGTCTCTTCAAAGTTCCTCGGTTCTTGAAAATGCTCAAAATCCGAAACCAAGTATTTTGGTCTGCTATTGTCTTTTTGCAATTTCCACGAGCAAAACTGCCACAACGATTTCACTATCACTGATGAATGCAGACCAGCAGTTGCATAGCCGCCCCATGCAATAACCAGCAGTTTCGTCATCTTAATATAGGGAATACTCAAATTGATCCATTGACTAAACCATCTTCTTCTTGATCCTTGGAGTTTTTGATATACAGAGGTCACACTTGGGAATATTCTAATCACTTCTCAATTGCAACAAAGAGAAACAATGACAATTTGATGCAAGAACATCCAAGGCTCAAGACGATCTTGCATCAATTTTGGCTAAGCATGGATGCGCGCAAGATCTGGAAGGCATGTGAAGAAATGAGAGGAGGGCGCAAAAATAATGTGTGAAAGAATTTGGACACAAGAAAGTAAAGTGGACGCGTAAGGTTTGCTAAGGAGCATTAGAGGAAGTAGCGCACGGGAAATAGGTGCAATGGTGCGTGGAGGTTTTTGATCAAACGGGTGGAGTTTTGTTCAACCTTGACTAAATGAAGGCGCACAAATGTCATTGGGAGTTATGCACAAAAGAAGAGTGTGTGGGTAGCATGCAAATGTTTTCTAGGGTGAGAAGACAAGAAGAAGGTGGAATTCGAGAAAAGAGGCACGACGGAGCTGGCAGAGCTGGCGAGTGCGGCAGTGTCGAACTGTCGATCACATTGGTTGGCGGTGACCAATCAATCAAAAGGTCGGTTAGAGAAGCCAACCACTATATCAACGTGACATCATGAGGACGACATGATCATGATAAGGTGGATAAGAGCATTTATGGGCTCGAATTTAAATTTCAGGTCTAAGCGGAAAAAGGAGTCAAGCACAACTATTTAAGCAGAGTGAGTCCACCATGTTGAGAGTTAGGAGTTAGATGGAGTGGGAAGAGCTCAAAGAGTGAGAAGAGCTACCAGTTAGTAGTAGCTAGCAAGAAAGAGAAAGCGGCAAGTGTGTATGAAGCGGCCATTATAGCCGAATAAAGTGCAAGACTAGTCTCGGTTAGGTCCTAGGAGAGACACCGAGTCTGTAAAGCTCCATAGTGAGCAAACCTTTGTAGATTTCATAAGGCTATTTATATATATACAAGTCTACAACCTGTTTTGCAGCCCATTTTGCAACTCTATGCATGTTGGGAGGACCCGTCATCATCAAGTTGTATCAAAGTAGGCTACTTTCTTGCAAGTGGAGCTGGTAGAACGTCAAAGCGTGAGGCAGCTAGCGTGAGAAGGTTGTGTTCTCCGTTGCAAGGAAAGGTGGGTAGAGGATGCAAGTAGATCTAGAGAGCAATGGCTAGAGGAGGGAAACGAGATGTCACATAGAAAAGGTGAAACAAATCCAACAATGATGAGGCTGTTGGAGGAGATCATGAAGAAACTTAATGGTGTTAGGATTAGATTGGAAAAGGAAGAAGGCTGCCAAAAGATTTTGAACCTCGCCATGGATGAAGAGGAGGTGATAGTGCACAAAGTTAATGCACAAGGAAAACATGAAAGGCCCAGTGAGGAGCTAGATGCATAAGGATGTGAAGCGCACACAAAATACACAAGATATGCACGAGAAGAACGGCGATTAGGTGAAGAGTCGACGCGCAACAAAAAGGGACACACGAGAAGTATGCAAGAAAAGGATGGTCGTGAGGAGGAATCTCTTGGTGAGAAGAGATAGGTGTGCAGCTTCCGATTGATGTTGTTATGTAAGTGGCCATCGAGTGGGTGAATGTCCCGGAGCGCGGGGCGGAGATGGCCAGCGCAAAAGCGAGTGTACTACGAACACACAAGGAGAGAAAGGCCAAGCGCAGGAAAATGAAGAGTTCTAGGAGAAGGCCAAGTGCTTAAAACAACAAAAGTGGAGTCATGGGAGAACAAGTGACAAATATTCCACACGAGGTGCAAGAGCAAGGGCAAGTGCTTCCTTATAGTGGTGGATGGAAGCACCGACAACCCAGGTGGCGAGAGGAGATGATGCAAAAATTGAGGTTGGCAAAGAAGGCACCCAAACCTTACAAAGTGACTTGGTTAGTGTAAGGTCATGAGGGCATTGTGCGTGAGCACTTTGCAAGGTAGAGAAGAAGATTGGGAGATTCTCCAATCAGGTGTTATGCGACATCCTACCAATGGATGTATGTCATATCCTTTTGGGGATACCGTGGCAGTATGACAGAGAAATTCTCTAGAATGGGAGAGCAAATATAGTGAAGGTGCGCGAGGACGGGAAGACATTTTTTCTATCCCTATTGAGGGATGAAGGCGTAGAGCACCAAAGCCATATGGTGTGCACGAAAGAGATGGCGGCCAAGTGAGCGCAGGAGTTCGGCAAGACAATGTGTGGGAAATCACAAGGAAGGCCAACTCAAGAGTTGAGAAAAGGGTGAAAGTGAAAGATTCCAAACCCCTATGCCCGAAAAAAAAAATTTATAGATTGCTCAGGCTTGGAACTATACTAGTAATGTCAAAAGAAAACACCATTCTCATACTGCACAAACAAATTAAATAAAACAAACCCTACAAGCCGGATAAATACAAAAAATGTGCCTAGGGTTTAAACAGGCATATTTCTTCACAAATAATTCAGCCGTGAATTTAATATTGATTTATAATGGCAAATATTTACAGCAAAACAACTAGAAGTCTGCAAATGGATTGATAACAAAATATTGCCCAAAACCCTGCCATAATTTATTCAAACCAAATTGATTTGATATATATTTGAGGTTGGAAGATACAATAATAAACTAGCATGAAAAATACCTCAGATACTGCATAAAACAACTGTAGAATAAGTCGCCCCACTCTGGAAGTTGTCTGAATGCCCACTGCTGCAATTTATTTCTCTTTCTAATACTACTGAAATGATAAATAACTTGTGAATACAATGAAGTTCCCTGAATAGAAACTCCTCTCACTTCTCTTGGGGTTTTCATCCACAAGAGGAATAATCCAGAGGGTTTTCGTCCTTGGATTTTGTCTGCAAAGCTTCAGAGCCAACTGTCAGGAAGAAAAATAATAATAATCTGGAATGAATCCAACACAAGTCACACTTTTCCCTTTATAAGCCAAAACCTCTCCAAAATGCAAGTCGCACTTTTCCCAAGGGATATAATTTATTTTTAATTAATTTTTCCCATTCCCAAGGCAAGTCGCACTTTTTGCCTAGGAAAGCACATTAAATAATGTATTAATTTATTTCCATGTACTTTCCCAAGTCAAAGTCACTTTTTAAGTCTATTAATTCATTATATGTGCTTTCAGCGATATTTTATTTATTTATTTCAGCACCATATAATAAAGTTAATAAACTTAAGTCACCCTTGAACTCCCCCTTTGGCCATCGGGTAGACAAAAAGGGCCAAAGGTCTTCTAACAAACTATTCGAGAAGGAGGGACATTACAGTCCTCCCTTCCCGAGATTGCTTGTCCTCAAGCAACTGCAAGGCTGGATGTTGTAATATAGACTCACCTTCCCATGTAGCATCCTCTATTGGCAACTCTTTCCACCTCACCAGGAACTCCTGAATAACTCTATTCCTCAATCTCCTCTCTCGGCTATCCAAGATCTCCTCTGGCACTAAATCCAACCTCCCTTCCTCATCCAAAGGTGGCAACTCTACAGAAGAAACAATGTGCTGCCCCAAAGCCTTTTTCAAGCAAGATACATGAAAGACATTGTGTATCTTACTCTTAGAAGGTAACTCCAGCTCATATGCTACCTCACCAACTCTCCTCAACACCCTGTATGGTCCATAGAATCGAGGCTTGATCTTTTTAGCTCCACTCTTCTTGAGAGTGCTTTGACTGTATGGCTAAAGATGCAGAAATACCATGTCTCCTACCTCAAATGTTCTCTCTACCCTGTGCCTATTTGCATAAATCTTTTGTTGATTCTGGGCCCGCTGAATATTATCCTTAAGTACCTTAAGGATGTCCTGACTATCCTGTAAACTCTCCTGAGCCTTGAGAGCTCTATTGTCCCCAAAATCCAAATCAACAAAAGATCTTGCATCATATCCATATAATGCTCGGAATGGAGTCATACCAATAGACATATGGTAAGTAGTGTTATAACAATACTCACATAAATATAGCCACCTTACCCATGCCTTCTATTGTCTTGCAACATAGTTACACAAATAACCCTCTATCCACTTGTTAACAATCTCCGTCGCCACGCGCCATCGAGAGTGATAACTAGTGCTTTGGAGTCAACTCAATGTGAACCAAACGGAAAAGTTCCTGCCAAAATATGCTCAAAAACCTGCTATCCCGATCACTGACAATGTTATTTGGAAGTTTGTGCAACCTAAATACCTGACAGAAGAACAAATCAGCCACATGTGGTGCCTTAAAGCTAGTAGGGATGGCAAAAAGTGTGCATATTTTGTCAATCGGTCAACTACCGCATAAATGCGATCATTCCTTGCACTACAAGAAGACCTCGTAATGAAATCCATTGAAATACTCTCCCACTTACGCTCCAAAATCAGCAATGGTTGAACAAACTGCAGGAAAGTATGCTCTGACTTGTTCTGCTGACAAGTCATACACTCACGGACATGGCGCAAGACATCATCCTTGAGACCCTTCCAAGAGAATCTCTCTCTAATCTACTTGTATGTTTTAAAGTACCCTGAATGTCCTGCAAGTGGTACATCATGGAAGGCATGCATAATCTTCTCCTTAAGCTCAAATTCAAGAACTAGGTAAATTTTGCCCTTATACAAAATCAAATCAGCTATTACCTTATATCGGCCATCCTGAATTTTTCCATCCATAATGTCACATGCCCAAGTATTTTTGGAATACTCAACTAATAGTTGAGATTTCCAATCTACTAAAATCTCGCTCAAAGAACATAGGGCAGCAAGATGGGGTTTCCTGGAAAGTGCATCAGCCACTATATTATTCGTCCCCTTGACATACTCGATGTCAAAATCATATGCTTGGATTCTGCTAACCCATTTCTATTGCCTCTCATTGAGCTCCTTCTGTTCCAGGAAATATTTCAGGCTGTTGTGGTCGGTCCTCACCACAAATTTCCCACCTACTAAGTATTGTCTGAACTTTGCCAAAGCATGCATAATGGCGAGCATCTCCTTATCATAGGTGGAGTACAACCTCTCATTATCTCTCAACTTCCTACTCTCGTAGGCAATAGGAGCGCGATCCTGCATAAGAATTGCACCAATCCCCAATCCCGAAGCATCACATTCCAAAATGAAGGGCCGTGAGAAATCTGGAAGAGACAAAACTGGACAGGTGCTCATAGTTACCTTAAGCCTCTCAAATATTACCTGTGCCTCATCTCGTCCATCCAATGCCCCCTTAGTGTGAGATCTGTCACAACATGAGCTACAAGTGAGAATATCCCTTCACGAACCTCCTGTAATAACCACATGACCCCAAGAATCCACGCAAATCAAAGATATTCCTGGGTGGTGGCCAATCCTACATTGCCTGTATCTTCTCCTAATGAACCTTGACCCGTTGGCCCCAATGACATGTCCAAGATACAAGTATCTCAATAAGTCCAAATTCGCACTTCGACATCTTAGCAAATAAAGACTCGAGTCTCCATTATGTTAAGTACCTCATCAAGATGCCTCAAATGCTCATCCCATGTCATGCTATATATCGAGAATATTATCAAAGAAGACTAACACAAACTTCCTCAACTCCCTGTTGAAGAGATGGTTCATACATGACTAAAAAGTAGCCGGTGCATTGGTGAGTCCAAATGGCATCACCAAGAACTCATAGTGCCCATAGTGACATCTGAAAGTTGTCTTGTGAATGTCCTCATCCCGAACGCGAATCTGATGGTATCCTGATCAAAGATCAATCTTGAAAAATAGATAGCTCCATGCAACTTGTCTAAAAGCTCATCTATGCGAGGAATAGGATACCTGGTCTTTATGGTTTTCTTGTTTAGTGCACAGTAGTCAATACACATCCTCATGGTCCCATCCTTCTTCTTCACCAAAACAACTGAAGAAGCAAAGGGACTAGAACTAGGACAGAAGTGTCACATGTCGTCAAGAGCTCTCTAATGGCCTTCTCTATCTCATCCTTATATGTCTTAGGATGGCGATAAGGTGTAGTCATCACAAGTTTAGCACCCTCCTCAAGCTCTATAACATGCTCAAACCCTCTATCCGGTGGTCTACCTCGGGAATGTCACCAAACATTGGGCGTGCTTATGATTTGGATGTGCTTATCCTATATGGAAGATTTGGATGAATATGAAACATTGGGCTGCTCACTATATGAAGAAGATTTGGATGAAATGAAACATTGGGCTGCCCATGCTGATCTCTCCATGTCTGACTATAAATTCCATCTAGTGTGTTGAAACAACTCTAGGCCCACCATCAAAAAGAGCCCGGATCACAATCTTCTTCCTATCCACCATAAACTCCAACTCCATCCTCCGGAATTCTGCACATATCTCGCAAGGACTGCAACCACTGAATACCCAAGACTATATCAATCTCACCAAGTCCAATAACATAGAAGTCATCGGTCAATGTGTAGTCCCCCATCTAAATACTAAGCCGCGGAACCCTCTTAGTGCAACTAATAGCAAACCCATCTGCTACTCATACACTAAACCCCTCAAAATCCTCAACCTATAATCCTCGCTTCGCAGCTAACCCCTCGTCAATGAAGTTGTGCGTAGCTCCACTGTTAACCAAACAAACAATCCGCTACCCTTAAGCACTCCTTTCAGCCGAAAGGGATGGTACCTAGGAACTCCTGAGAGTGTAGCAATAGTGACATTGGATGAATCCAATGCCTCACTCTCTCCAAGCTCTACTTGGGGCTGCTCCCCTATGCATCATGGTCGTTGTCCTCACCCTCTGCATCTGTATCCGGCGAGTGGTCATCATCCTCATCTGAAATCACCTCAATGAGATGCACCTTGCCTTTACCAAGGCAACAATGTCCAGGCTCCCAATGATCTTTGCAATGAAAGCAAAGCTTCTTCCTCCTCAACTCATTACGAGTTTCCTGATCCGCCTTAGAAGAAGGTGCACTCTTCTACTGACTAGAAGAGCGTTGGAATGGCCTGGAACTCGTGGGAAACTTCTTATTGGGCTGATAAGAAGTGGGGGATGTGTCCAAGTCCAATGTCGTCTGAATGGCATCATGCAGTGTCCTAGGCTTAAGAGCCTTCACCAAACCCCTCAATCTGTCATGAAGTCCCTCAATAAACAACATCACCACACGTCTCTCAGGCATCTCTGGCACCATCACAACTATACGCTGGAATTCGTTGATGTATGAATCAACGTGCCCACTTTGTCGAAGTTGTGCCAAGTCCCTGTAATAAAGCTCCACATCCTTGCGATCAAATCTCGCAATCAACCTCTCACTAAAGTCCCTGTATGACCGCAAAATATCGTGATTCTGTGTAACTAACCCATGGTGCCACCAATCATAAGCCACACCCTCAAGGTGTAAAGTAGCGAACTGTATAGCCTCCTGTTCCCTCATTGGTTTGAGGGTAAGATAGGTGTCGAGCTTGTGTATCCAAGCCCTGGCACTAATCTTTCCGCTACCATCAAAAGTGGAGAGGGTTACCTTATTGGTAACCTACTTCAATTCCCTGTTTTGTTGCGCTCTAAGCCCCCCTGTCCCTGTCAGCCCTCATGTTATCTCTCCTCGACCACAATCATCGGGAGTGGAAAGACATCCCTCACATGCTGCGGAAAACTCCTCCACTCATCACTGACTGCCATAATAGTATCCGGAAAAGCTACTTCTTCCGCCGCACCTCAATCTCTGGTGGATCATCTCTAGGCAGGAAGTTAGGCTGCATAGGCCTATCTGCAGTCCAAGTAGGCCTCCTCTCATTTGTATGAGTGTGCCTCCTCTCACGGCGTGGCGATCCCCTAACACTTCCGATTTCTGAAGGCGATCTGCTATGATCCTCAGAACTCACGGTAAGCGACACGAGATCTATCCCTTCTGCCATGTCTGTCCCACGGCCTATCCAATGCCAACCTGTCCAAGGTAGAGCCCATGCGCTCCATAGTCTGTAACAACTGCCTCTGAGTGGCTGCCATATCCCTAATGAAGTCTCTATCTGGATCTGCATGCTCATCCCGAGGACTCTCCTGTCTATCACCCATAAAATCCATTTTGTCACCTCCTACAATACCAGCTTCGAGTCGTGCTCGCCTGCGGGTGTAGTATCTATGTGGACCGACCTCTCTATGTTGCATTCAAAGCTGATTTTTTTTTAAATACTCAATGGAAAAGGAAGAGCACACAAAAGAACACATGAGAAAGGAGGCTGCGAGAGGAGTTAGGAAACACGCAAATGGAGACACGCACAACAAGAAGGGCACCGTTGCAGTAAAGTAAACAAAGCAGTCAATAGGATTGCAAAAGTATGCACGAAAAGTGCGTACCCGATGAAGGAGACCCATAAAGATATCAACGAAAGGCATGCGAAAAGGCGCGCAAAAGAAGAGAGCGCACAAACCAAGGGAAGTGTTACATCGGTGCGAAGAGACATCTAAAAATGTCGACATGATAATTACCCCAAACAATATCATCATTATCCATATAATAATTAATCGCGAGATTAATTATTATTAATTAATCCATTTTATCACATTTACCCCTTTATCAATATTCATTTTATCATCATTCTTCATTTATCTCATTATTCCATCATTAATCCTTTTATTATATCATATTATCCCACTATTAATCTAATAATCCATTCATTAACATTTTTAGGAATTTAATATTCCTACATCTCACCTACCACCTACCTACACATCCCTACACCTAGCCTTTCCATGTAACCTCACCCCTAATCATCATTTATTAACCTAATCTAACTCTAATCCTAATCACATCCTCACCTCTAAATCTAGAGGCTTCTATTTCTAGAAGCCTCTCTAAGCTTCTCTCTAATTCAATGGAAGCTTCTTCCCTCCATGAATTTTTTCAAATTCAAATTTCTATAATCCTCTAATCCTCACATGCACTCTCCACCATTGATTCAAATCCAACATGGCTTCATCTTAGCCATTGAATCCTCCACCCACAAACTATAAATTAAGCTCTCCTCCTCCATGAGAGCTAGCTTGGAATTAATCTTGGAAATCCATAACAAAGTTCTACCACTTTTATCTTCAATCATCCAATCAATCCATCATCATCAATCAATCTATCAATCAATCAATCAATCATCATCTTCATCAAAAATCAAGCAATCAAGGGGAGGTGCTGCCCAAATTATCCCACAAAATCTGAAGCAACAATCACAATCAATCCAATATCTTGAGCACATCAAACAAATCAAAGGGAGCTCTACTTTGATAAGTAAAGGTATTGCATTCTAATCTCCTTTTCATCTAGCTCTCTCAATCTGAGGTAGTGATAAAGATTGTTAGATTAGGAATCAATTAGTTTAGTTTCTAGTTTGCATTTTGCTCTAACATATTTTTTATTACATTTTGGCACCCCATGGGGCTTACCCCCAAAATTTTGATTGCTTTTAGTAGCATTTCATATTATAAACAAACTATCCAAATTTGAGAATTTTTGTTGAGATTTACCCCTTGAAATTTCAAATTTTTGTAATAGTCTTACATTTCAACGCTTTTTTACCTGAAACAACGCTTTGCACTTTTTTTAAACCTCGTGGCACCTTTGTAAATACTTCAGCGCTTTTGTTCAACCTTTAAACCCCAAAATTGACATTTTTGACAAAGTGGCGTATGTTTTGCTTTTTGAAAGAAAAGTGGCACATTAAAGTAAGACTTTTTTTGTAATGTATTTGCGGACAAAGTGGCACATTTGCAAATAAAGTAGCGTTTTTGTGTATTGGAGCATTTGTGTTTTTAAAGTAGCACTTTTGCAGAGATAAAGTGGTGCATTTGCAGGTAAAGTAACACTTTTTGTATATTGGACCATTTTGAGACAAAGTGGTTTTTTATAGTATAGTGGTACTTTTTGTATATAAGTTTTGTATCAGTATCGCCTTTGTATAGACTTTAAAAATTGATTTTTGTTAACCCTGTCTATTTATATTTTGGCACTTTTGAGCATATATTGGCACTTTTGTCAAGAAATTAGTGCTTTTGTTACTATTTTGGTCAGCTTTTGAGTATATTAGCGCTTTTGTTCTAAAATAGCATTTTTTTGTTGTTTTGGCGCATTTGACCTGAAACAACACCTTTGTTTTGTCAATTAGCGCTTTTGTTCTAAAATAATTTTACGTTGATACTAACCAATCTAATCACACTTTCTAGTGTTTTAGTGGTGTTTTACAAGGTTTAACATTTTGTTTTTGCAGTTTAAATATTGTAGGATAAGGAAATTCTATAAGTTTTAATATGATTTGTAACCCCTAAGGTTTGTGAGTTGTAGGACATTGATTAATTGAAAACTACTAACCCTTTGTTTTGCAGCTCGAACGGTCCAAGAATATTGGGGTATAAAACAAACTACTAAATTTTTTTTTTAGGTCCTCTTTTGAAGGCCCCCATCATATAAACTTTATCATTATTTTTATTACCATTTTTTTGTTTATCATCTTTTTATGTTGTGTTTTGTTTGTTTTGTTATCCGAAGAAAACCAGTGTATGCTCTCCTCTCACATCCTAGGACAATCTTGAGGATCAAAAGCGGCTAGTCTTCCTTTTTTTTATTTTTAGGGGTAACATGATGTGGAAGTGACATCCACGCACTTTTCATAGTCCTAGGGGTCTCGTGACCATGGGCTTCATCTCCACGCACGTAGACACACCCGTGTTCGGTGGGGTATATAAATTCAAAGACAATTATCATTATTGGCTAAGTGCTTGCTTGTTTTAAGAGAGCGTGAAGTGAGGGGATTCACATGTCCCAAAACCTCAAGCCTTAGACAACATCCTTGCAACATGGACTTGGGCCCCACGTACCTGCAAGGTATATCGGGACCCCTAGTGAGCTCGTACATCCTAGACTAGGCAACCTCTTGGCCACATATTGAGCTATAGTGCAAGGAGGCCACACTCCCAAGATCACTGCTAGCTTGACCCCACATTGACACATAGGTGGAGAGCCAATTGTGGCACCATCATTGGTGTGTGGTATTGAAAGTGGGCTATAGCTTGATTGTAATCCCACTTGACTAGTTAGGGTGTGTGTTGCATGTTTGTTGTTTTTGTGAACACCCTTAACCATCCCATCACATTAAAATTTTAATCAATCAAACATCATCATAATCATCCATCCTTAATCACACGATCCCAATCCTAATCCTATCACCATCCTTAATCCACAATCCTAATCCAAAACTAATCCCCACATCTATCTAACCATGGCCTTTGATCCTCAATCCCCATCCTCTCCAAACCAACATCCAAACCCCTACCTCTTTTCTAAATCCATCAACCAAGTTATCCCATCATCCCCCACCCATCAAAGTCAACCATCTCACTTTGACCACAAAGTCCCACACACTATCCAACACATTAACAAACAAATCTCAAATTTAACATCCTACCTCAACCAATCCCTCCTCGTCATCCAAATCAACCATCCCATATTGATCCTAACATCCTAAAACCATCCAATACTTAATCAAAAATATCAATCTTAAATCTTCAATCAATCAATCACCCCTAAACTATCATCTCCCAACCAACCCCATCCACAATTCCCCTTCCTAAGATCCCTACCTCTCACCCCATTGACCTCCTCCTTGAGGAACCCAAATCATCTCAATCCACACCACGACCTAATCAACATAAACCACTATCCCCACAAGCTAATTACATCGACTTTGACCACCTCACTAACTTTGACCTAGACCAAGAGGACCTCCTTTATGTCCTTACTAATCTAGCCACCAATCCCAAACACACACAACCATCCCAAACCCCAAACCCAAATCCCTTATCAATCATCATGATTTACACCTTCCTTCCATCAAAACTCATGCAAATAATCCACCACCATCCAAAACCTCAACTCCTAAATCCAATCATCATAAAACCTATCATCGAGTCCCATTCACATATCCACAACAATCACAACAACTTCATCCAAAATCATCATCCCCACATCTCATCTTAGTCCTCCATCCTCATCATCTTCATCACCCCAATCCAATCCTACATGAATTTCTCCTAGATAGTCCCACATCCCTAATCCACCATCAAATTCAGCCTCTAAGCCTATTTCATCCCCTCCATCACCTAAGCCCAATCCATATCAAAACTATCTCATCCACCGTGACTCCTAAGTCACCCTCATCCCCTTCTACCCCAATCCTAAACCATCTAATGTGGCTCTATGCCACCACCCTCATCATCATCATCTCATAATCCACATCTAATCCTATTTAACCCCTTCATCACCTAAACTAACACTATCCTATCCACTAATCCTATTTCATCTCCATCCCATCCCCAATCCTAAAACATCTAAATGTGACTCTAAAGTCACCAACTCTAACCTAAAAATCAATCCCAATCTCTCCCCACCCCATCTCCTACCCAATCTAATGAGGCTCATATGCCACCTTCATCTACTTCATCCCCTAAATGACAAATCTAATGTGGTTCCTACACCACACCCATCTCCCAAATCTCCTTCAACATCACCCAAATCTAATGTGACCCTCATATCATGCCCATCCCCTTCATCTAAATCTACCCCATCTCCTTCATCTACATCTACTAATCCCAAACAATCTAATCCTAAGCCAAAACCATCCACCTCAAAACCACATACTCAACCAATCCAAAATCACCCAAATCTACTTTGCCTCCAAGCCCAAACCATCCACTTTGCCCCAATGCCTAATCCATCCCCTTCATCTTCTAAACCACAACAATCTAATTAACCTAAATCCAAATCAACCAACAACATCTCATAATCACTAATCCACACCATTACTTCCTACTCCCTCCAAACCATTACTTCCTACTCCCCAAAACCATTTAACCCAAACCACTTCACTCCTTTAGGAGAATCCTTGACCACCATCTTCCATCATCTAAAAACCTTCAACATGATCATCCATCCCCCAATCAAATCACACAATCAAAACCTTCCCAAACCATCTTGGTATCGGGAACACTATTATTGTGACTTCCATCGCACCCATGGACATTCGACCAATCGTTGCATGTAATTTAGGTCTTATGTCCAAAATCTCATTAACCAAGGAATTCTTATCCTTGTACCTCTCTATCCACCACCTTTCCATCCCAATCCTATCCCTAACCATCATCCATCATCCAAATCCCACTCAACATCCAAACATCATCAACCATCCAAAATCTCATCGTATACATCCAAACATCCCTCACCAACAAAAATCAAAACAAATCTCACCCCCATCCTTTGTTAAGTCGGCCTCTTAGCGGATGATAAAATTACAACCCCCAGTCTCATGATGACCACATGGCATCATCTTCCCCATCCACTTCATATCCTATAGCCAAAAATATGTTCGCTAATATGAAACATCGAGGAAAAGGCTTAGGCATCCATGAACAAGGCATTCGTGAACCCATCTCCCTTCATCAAAATCCAGGTCGTTTAGGCTTAGGGTATAAACCTAACACTAACAACGTCCCTCCCACTACTCCATCACAACCCATTTCTACCACTCCTCTTGTTGATCCTACCATCCCAACCACTCAACCCAATCACAAATCATTTAATCCCCCTACAAATACCAAACACCTAAAAATGGATTGAGCACATAATTCGTCACTTGCGCATGGATGTTCTTTCCTTCCCACCCATCCTCCTTCCATCCAACATCAAATCCCTTTGCATCTAATCCATTCTTATCATCACATCCATTAATATCATCTCTTCAATCCATTCATTTGAACACTTGATCAACTTTCTCACACATGTTGTAAGACAATAGTACCTACTACAACCATGTGACCTTGGTCTATCATTACCTCCAACATTCAAGCACCATTGTCCTCCTAGAGATCCACACACTTTAACACACTTAATCAACTTGTGGTGAAGACCCTTGGGTGCATCTTTTGACACTCTAGCCAATGTCATCTCCACACTCATTTCCATCCCCCATCAAGCCACTAGTGATTCTTAACCCCTTGAGAGTTCTCAAGAGAGTGGAACCTCTTTATGCAAAAAAAAAAATCCAAATATCAAATAAAAAAAAAAAAATCATATCAAAATAAAAATATCAAATAAAATCCACCTCAAGACTCTCTAGGGGTGTTTCAGCAACTCTACTCGGGGCTATGGATGCCTGGTTGGAAGTAGAGCAATGTTGTGACAAGAATCAGATGTATCTCTCATCGGGGCTATATGGACGCATGGCTGGTAGTGGAGAAATGCAAAGCTTAACCTTCCATTCACCTTCCATCAACCTACTTGACTTAATCACTCCCTATACATTGGCTAGTTTGTCTTCACATACTACCCATTAAGTCTTCACTTCAAGTGGTAATTAACCATCACAATCACACACACTTTGATCTCGAGAGACATAGGGCTCGCATGTTTCAGGTATTGTTTAGACCTTGGTCACACTTTTTTTTAGTCCAACTCTTGCCTTACAACATGTGTCATTAGGCTCATCTTTTGTTCATCACTGATGTTATTTTCCTTCCATCCATCACATCCACATCCTTTTTCCTTGGATCGAACATCCATGGGAAGATGATGATCCTTTCCTTTTCATCCAATCCTCCTCATGTCCCTTTTCAACTGTCATCATCATGATGGGAAAGCCTTACTACCATCCATTAGGGGCATCATCCATTTTAGATACCCCTCACTTCCCATCCTACCCTACACCTGGGGGAAAATCAAACCCATCCATCCATCCACACAGGCCACCCTACTTTACACTTGGGGCACACCACATCTATCCCTCAATCCATCTCCCCTATACCTGGGGGCATATCTTATCATCTTCCATATCCCCCATCTTATCCTATACCACATCCTCATCCTATCTATCTATCTCCCATCCCACATCCATCTAATCCTAACCTATCAACCAATCCCTATCCTATCCAACCTATCCAATTTCCCTCAATCCTTCCCTTTCATCCTACCCAAACACACTTTGGGACTTATAGGAGAAATTCACATCCCACATCCCATTACATCCCTTACATCCCCCATGAGCTATCCCATCCCATCCTGAATCTTTCATCTTACCTTATTTCAACCATTCCCCCATCATTCAAAAATCCAAAAATCCAAAACTTAAAATCAAAAATCAAACATCTAAAAAAATCTAAACATCCAAAATCTAAAATCAAAAAAAATCTCAACATCAAAATCTAAACATCTAAAAAAAAATAAAAAATCAAAAAAATCAAAACAAAAAAAAATCCATAAAAAAATCAAAAAAAAAAAACAAAAATACAATGTGTTTTTGCAATGTGTGTTTTTTTGTTGTTTGTTTGTTTGTTTGCATTTACATTTTGGCCGATGATATGAGGCCTCTTTTTTTTCTTTTTTGGTGATGATATGAGGACCACTTTTTATATTAATTTGGTCCAATGATATGAGGACCATTATAATATTAATATGTCCAATGATATGAGGACAAGGGCATTTGGCAATTTCAATCATCATGGTCTTTATACCTTGGTGCATTTTGCTCTATGCCACATCAATCACAATGCTAATGATGATAACAATGGGCACTTTATGGTAGCACACCCCCTTCTATCATCATCTTTTAACATATCTTATCATCATCCATACCCAATCATCATCATCATCTAACTAACTATCTCCTCTTCATCCTCTATCAATCAATCAATCAATCAATCAATACCCCCATCCAAATTTTATCATCTCGCATCCAACATCCAAAATCCTCACCCCTGGGCATCTTCAATCCAAAAACCAATCCTCATTCTCGCATACAAACATCCTCAATCTTTTAATCCTTTAAATCAAATCAATCATCCTCAAATCTAACATCCTCAAATCTAAATCCCAAATCTTCCATCCTACCCCCTTGACTGGGGCATCTAAAAATCCAACATCTCTCAAATCCAACATCTTCAAATCCAACATCCTCTAATCCAAAATCCTAAATCTTCACCCTTGTCATACATCGTTGACTAGGGAATCTCAAATCTAAATCCAAAATCCAAAATCTTCACCCTCCTCATACAATCTTCTAATCCCTATCTAATCCAATATCTCTAATCCTCTAATCTCTAATCTCTAATCCTAATAATCTTCTAATCTAATCTAATCCTAATCTAATCTCTCTCTCAATCTCTCTATCCTCTAATCCTCTCTCTCTAATCTTCTAAATCTCTAATCTCTAATTCTAATCCTCTAATCTCAAATAATCCTCTAATCTCTAATCCTAATCCTTAATCCTCAAAATCTCTCTCATCCTCTAATCCTCTCTCATCTACTAACTTGGGTCTCTCCTCTTTTCGAGTGGTTACCCGACTCATTCCTCCCTCACCTAACCCCTCGAGGGGGCATCATATCACCATCATAACATATTTTCTTCTTTTTCTTTGAACGGTCATTGCTACACAATAACCATTCAAAGAGGGGCAAAATGTAGACATCTAAAATGTCGACATGATTAATTATGATTAATTATCCCAAAACAACATCATCAACATCATCCATATAATAATTAATCGCAAGATTATTATTATTATTAATCATTTTATCATATTTACCCTTTATCATTTATCATTTATATTTATCATTTTATCATCATTTTTATTTCATTATATCCATATCCATCATTTTCCATCATTAATATTTCATTATTATATCATATTATCCTATTTTAATCCTTCATTAACATTTTATAGGAATTTAATATTCCTACATCTCACCTACCCACCTACTCTACACATCCCTACACCTAGCCTTTCCATGTAACCTCACCCCTAATCATCATTTATTAACCTAATCTCTCTAATCTAATCCTAATCACATCCTCACCTCTAAATCTAGAGGCTTCTATTTCTAAGCCTCTCTAAAGCTTCTCCTTCCATTGAATTTTTAATTCAATGGCTTCTTCCCTCCATGAATTTTAAATTCAAATTTCTAGAATCCTCCATTCTAGAATCTCTAATCCTCACATGCACTCTCCACCATTGATTCAAATCCAACATGGCTTCATCTTAGCCATTGAATCCTCCACCCACAAACTATAAATTAAGCTCTCCTCCTCCATGAGAGCTAGCTTGGAATAAAGCTTGGAAATCCATAACAAAGTTTCGCCACTTTTATCTTCAATCATCCAATCAATGTAAGTAAAGGTATCGCATTCTAATCCCTTTTCATCTAGCTCAATCTGAGGTAGTGATAAAGAGTGTTAGATTAGGAATCGATTACTTTGGTTTCTAGTTTACATTTTACTCTAACATCTCTTTTTCATCTACATATAGCATCTTGACGATGCACCGGTAGTTGGAGTGCGGTCCCTAACAAAGAGTAGGAAAGGAGCCTTGAGGATATCGGGATTGAAGAAAAGAAGTGCGCAAAAAGGAAAAATGAGCAAGAGAAGACAGCATAGTGGAAGGCGCAAGGAAGAGTTGCGCGAAAGAATAACTCAACGAGGAGCAAGTGTGCAAGGGAAATATGCACAGAGGGAAGAAGTAAATGACAAGAAGCCGTGGTGAGGAAAGAAGAAAAAAGAATGCATGGAAATAGGGTGCACGACAAAAACCCATGGAAATAAAAAGGGCAGAAGTGCGAGGAAGAAAACATGCATGGAGTAAAAGGGTAAAGAAAGAGAAGGTCGTGGCAGGGAAGCAACGAGAGCATGGGAGGGAAGAAGACGAGGAGAGAAGTGCACACAGCGAGAACGCAAAGGAAGGAAACCCAAACATGAAGTGGGCAAGAGAAAAGAAAAACCCTGAAGGCTTTAGGCAGAGGTAGACGGACGAGGACGGACACAGACTCGCGCAGAGAAAGTTGAAGGCGAGCGCAGGCTCACGAAACAAAGGGCTCGTGGGAGAAGCCTTAGGGGGTCGGATCATCGTGAGTTGAAGCTCGCAAGAGTGTGTGCGACATAGCACAAAAAGGACCACAGAGAAGTGGCGAAGAAGCTGGAAGAGACGCCGAAAGAAGCATCGAGGCCAAGGTCAAGCTTATTGGATAAAGAAGTCAAGATTGTCTACTCATATAGTCCAAAGATGTGGTTCAACCACGTCTACCTACTTGAGGTGGAACTCAAGTTTTTAGCACCTCTCAGGCATTTGATGTGGGAGCATCCCAAGCTCAAGATGATCTTGCATCGATTTTGGCTAAGCATGGGTGCGCGCAAGATCTGGAAGGCGCATGCGAAAAGAGAAGAGGGGTGCACAAAGAATGCAAGAAAGAGGACATAAGAAAGTAAAGTGGACACACGAGATTTGCTAAGGAGCATTGGAGGAAGCAGCGCGCAGAAATAGGGTGCAATAGTGCACGGAGGTTTTTGGTCACACGGGTGGAGTTTGGTTTAGCCCAACTAAAGGAAGGCGTGCAAAGATCATTGGGAGTTATGCGCAAAAGAAGAGTGTGTGGATAATGCATAAATGTTTTCTAGGGCACAAGAGGAAGGTGGAACTTGAGGAAAAGAGGCGTAATAAAGGCTGGTAGAAGGCAACAGTGTCAAACCCGCATCTAATCACATTTGCAATGACAAGTCAATCGAAGGTCGATTAAAGAAGCCAACCACCGATCAACGTGGCATCATGAGGACGACAGGTTCACAATAAGGTGGATAAGAGCATTTATGGGCTTGAGTTCAAACTTCGGGTCGAGTGGGAAAAGGAGTCGGAGCACTGCTATTTAAGCAGATTGAGTCCACCATGTTGAGGGTTAGGCATTGGAAGGAGTGGGAAAAGCTTGAAGAGCGAACAAAACTACCGATTAGTAGTAGCTAACAGAGAGAGAAAGCGACTAAGTGTGTATGGACGGTCATTAGAGCCAAATAGTGCGCAAGAGCAATCTAGGTTAGGTCCTAGGAGAGACACCAGAGTCTATAAAGCTCCATAGTGAGCAAACCTTTGTAGATTCCGTAAGGTTAGATATATATGTGTGTGTGTGTCTTCAACCTGTTTCGCAGCCCGTTGTGCATCTCTCTCAGACTACGGGAGGACCCGTCGTCATCACAATTTCACAATGACCCTACATGTTTTTGGTTGATGCAAGATTGCTAACCACCCCGAAAGCACTTGCATCAGTATTGATGAACAAATTCCCAGCGTAGGGAAATTCCACTATAATAAACAAAATCAAATTTATCGACATCGCATAGATAACAACCACAAGCTAGAGAGGGCCCACAAACAAGGCATGGCACCAAAACTACCAGCAATATTAGTACTGGAGGGAAGGAGGATGTTAACACTTCAACTAGAGAAATTGCTATACCAATGAATGAAAAATCACAGCAAACCCGCTTCTACGAGCGAGAGAGGGCATCCATTGACCAAATAGATGTTTCCATGACAAACTTGCTCACCATGTCTCAGCTCTTCCATTTCCACCAGGGGCGCACAAGTTTACTTTACACCCCAAGACCTCACAAGTAAGGGTAGAGTCTGTTTGATACACAACACTTTAGGCCCTTTTCCTATAACCCTTGCATAGAATTCCCTCTATCATCCACACACTTTATTGTTCATAAATGCGAAATGCATCAGTTAGTATGTGAAGTGCAGGTATATTATAACTACTGGAAATTTAGAGGTTTTTTTCTCTTTCTTCCATCTTACTGCACTCTATTACTTGTGTAGACCTTTACATCAAAAACTTCTCCTGTGCTTAGCATGCTTATCAATAGCTACCAAACTCAACGATGATGAAAATACTGCTATATTTCTTAAGGTTTGAGGATTGGCAGAACTGATACTTAAGATAACACTAGTGAAAGGATTATAGAATTCTCTTTGGATCCGCACAAAGGAATTCTAAGGTTTCCCTCCAAACCAGTACAGAGGGACAATTGGTCTTCTTTTAGACCAGATAGTAATAGCAGAAAATACAACCAATCACCAACCTCATCCTTGACAGTCACAGCTGTTCTTCCATTAGAATTGGGTTGACTAATTTAAAACTCAACTCATAATATTTGGTTTGATACACAACGCTTTTGGCTTTTCCTATAACCCTTAAACAGAATTCCCTCTGTCATCCACACATTTTAATATTCATAAAAGTAAAATACATCAGTTAGTATGTGAAGTGCAGGTATACTAGTTTTTCTTTCTTTCTTCTGTCTCACTGCACTCTATTACTTGTTTAGACCTCTACATCAAAAACTTCTCCCCATGCTTAGCATGCCTATCAATAGCTACCAAACTCAACGATGATGAAAATACTGCTATATTTCTTAAGATTTGAGTATTGGCAGAACTAATACTTAAGAAGACACTAGTGAAAGGATTATAGGATTCCCTTTTGATATACAGAAAGGAATTCTAAGGTGTCCCTCTAAATCAGTGCGGAGGGACTATTGGTCTTCCTTTTAGACCAGATAGTAATAGCACAAAACAAGACCAATCACCAAACTCGTCCTTGC
The DNA here is from genome assembly GCA_018340775.1 of Taxus wallichiana var. yunnanensis. Classification (NCBI taxonomy): domain Eukaryota; kingdom Viridiplantae; phylum Streptophyta; class Pinopsida; order Cupressales; family Taxaceae; genus Taxus; species Taxus wallichiana. Next base: position 894,360,143 of record CM031240.1, on the reverse strand, counting down.
GAGTCATAGTTGTTCTTCCATTAGAATCAGGTTCACTAATTTAAAACTGCAACAACTGGCCACCCTTCTTAAGATAATATCCTTCTGGAAAATTACTACAATCCCATAGCAGAATAATACTGACTTGGAGAATTACTCCAGACTTGTGAGACATGCAATAGCCTAATATCATTAAAGACAGATTACTACAGATGGCAGGGAGGAGATCATTCCCCCAGTAGATTATTACAAAACCCAGTGAATAAGATAGTATCCCACAAGCATTTCCAGGGCTAAAAGCTTATCATCGTCGGGCTTTATTAGGGGGTCGAATAAATACCACCACGGAAATCATTTTTGCAGTGATAAACATGGCTAAACCCAAAAAGACTCACTACCTCAAGGCACAACTAACTGGCTACGCATCCTTGCCATTTGACCTGTCATGAGTCAGTCTTATAGGTGTGAATTTTTGGTGTTACAAGTTTCTTCTATACAGGTCACAAAATAGACAAATATGATGCAAATTTGGCTTGCACGTCAGCAATGATCAACACGGAGATATTTACAAAAGCAAATCTCACATTAACAAGCATTTTTGTATATCAAAACCTCCTAGAGATGTAGGGTACGCATGGGATGGTGACATGGGCAGGGATGCTACTTCAAATCAACATATGAGAATAAATGAACAGAGAATATGGTAATATTATATAAATATAGTCACCAGGAGATGAGGGTTGGGGGACAGGGTCATCATCCTTGTACTGAAGTTTCTTGGCAACTAATGACAGATATCAATTAATGCAAGTCTGCCTAGACAATATGGGGTATACTGGTCGGTTCACTTCAGTAGCCCAAAAAAGCAATATGGTAGATTGAAATTAATGTTTAACTCTTCAAGGTATTACCCAAAGCATAAATGGGGTCATGCTAAATATCATCGGTCTCTCAAGATGTATTTTCCTATGGTATTAGGTATGTTTCCCCTTTTATGGATTAGGTTTTCTGTAATGATGTCTGTTGAATTCAAGTTGGTCTCATGTTGCCATGAAGAAAATGTACACCAAGCAGGCTTAAAATTAGAGGGAGATTGAGAAAGATATTCACAGGCACTCGATTGCAAAGTAATAGAAATGTGGGTAATGGAAAAATTATTGCAAGGACTGCACAAGTGATTTTGATAGGAACTTGTGCTTCTTAGTGGAGCTTGCTGTGATCATCATCCAATCTGATGATCACAACACTAATGAAGCTGAGACAGGTGTGTGATTCAAGCTATGGAAAGGACATGTAAATGACCCAACAGAGAGGAGGATAAGCTCCATGGATCTCAAAACAAAAACCACAAATGGGATCATAGCTTCTAAAGCTCAAAGAACAACTCAAAAGATGAATAGCAGGGAATATCTAATTTAATTCTGATGCACAACCAGAACCAGTGGATTGTGAGTTTATATTCAAGTCATCTAAATGACTATATAAATTCAAACATGTATTTCACTCATAGGCGAAACCAGAGAATATTTCAACCCAATCTGGCTCTCTTCAAGTATGTATAAAGAAGCCCATTGCAAATACAGATGTGATTGAAGCCTTATGGAGATGTTACTGAAATTTCACTACAAATTTTGACAACAAGAAGTGGGGTATAGAAAATAATTCTTTGGAAACCAAGACAATAAAGCATGAGCATAAGCTGGAGAAGTAGAAGAATGTCTACTGCATGCTACTTAAGTCAGAGCCGGGTGAGTACCTATCCCTCCCCAATTAAGCCTAAACCCAATGTGTAGAAGTATCACAAAGTCAAAAGAATGGGACTATGGAACTAAGAATAGTCTTCTATTTTTATTTTTAACGTGACTTGATGAAGAAGGGAAATCAGTTAAATTTAGACAGTTTGGCCTAGAACATATATTTCATGCCTTCTAAATAAGAACTACATTTTGGAGGCCTTACAGTCAATATTTGGAAAAATCACAACTGCATGGGATTTTCTCTCCTGGATTCTTGCTGAAAGTACTTACAATAGAAAAACCATTTTATGAAGCAAAAGTTGTGGCCTGTCAGTTTTTAGGATGCACATAATGACAATGGATTTGGTATTATTTAATCAACAAGTGTTCCTATTTACTATTAAAAAAATTAAATCTAGCTATGGTATAGCTATTTTAGGAGATGAGAATACTATTCAAGCAAGGTAGTTTAAGGTATAGAGGAAACCTTTGCCTTTGGAAAAAAATGTATCCTCTTTATTCAATCTAGAAAATTCATTATTCTGTTTTCATTTTAATATTTTGTAGCATTTGTTTTCATTTCATTTCAAGATCATTGGTGGGTGATTTGGAACTTCACTTTTCTACGAAATTAAAATAAAGATCCATGTCTTATGTTTTCACGGTTGGCCATTATTGAGCTTGCAGCAGGTTTTTTTATGCCTGCATATGCTCCATAGAATCCAATCTCATAGCCTTAGCAATTTGATTTGTTGTCTTAGAACTTTAGAAGTAATGGCAATGGTTGTCAATGCTACATAAGGTTGAAAAGGCGGATCTTTGGGAAGACCCTGAAGTCCTATTCTTCCCCTCTACAAACCATAACCAGCCTCCTCATATCCATCCAATAAATAAAAAGTCATAAAAGATACAGGTGCTTCATCTAGAGACATAAAAAATTAAATATAATAGTTGAACTCGAGAGGGGGAGTCTGTCCTGAGACTCCTTCGCAAAATTCAAAATAGAAATTTGAACATGGGAGATCTAGCAACCTTCCTGCAAGATAAGGAGCTGAATTGCACCACGGAAGCAGATAAGCATATACCATTTTTTTAGTCCGTAAGACCATGGCGGCAATATCAAGACCTTGAGGAAGCCACTTGGCATAGGAATGTTCACATAGAGCACAAGCGGTGGCAGATTTAAATTGACCGCCAAAAACTCCAGCCATTGCACCCTCAAAAGTTCTCCAAATTGAGAATAGCACTGATAAAGTACTATCATAATAATCCTTGCCACTATACTATTCATGTTTATCTAAGTAATTGTTTTAAGTTTTAACCTTCCGAGTATCTTCAAACATAAAATTCTTACTCATATTTTGTATATTTGCTTCTTTTCTTACTATCTGTTTTCCTCTTATCCACTTATTACTTTAAATATTTATAGCTTAAACTAGCTAATCTAGATAACTAATTTTGAATTTTTAAAGTGCACGAGAACAGAGGTTATAACATACATGCATATCACTCTATCTCCATAAGAAAATATTTCACCCCTTGCTATTTATATTGCATTGTAGTTTTTACATAGGTTGTAGTGCCCACTTCCCTTCAACACTTTTGATATTGATCATGATACTGCTAACTATATTATGGACATTATTATAGTTTTGATTTAGTATGGTATTAAATGTCGATTATGGATTATTGTTGACTTCGATTCATATATGATGCATGATGATTGTTAGAGACATTTTATATAGATGTTGACATGCTTTGTTGGACATGGTTATATATATATATATATATTATATGGATGTTGTTAGGACATGTGATATTTGGATATATTGAGTAGACCGAGAAAATTGAATTTAAAATTGATGATTATATAGTTCTTTGATGAAATTGTAAGTGATATTGTTGATTGTCCTGGATGTTGATTCATATATATATATATATATATATTGATGATTTTGAAATTATATTATATTCATTTGGATGTTTTGATATGGCCACAAGGCCGAAGGGGTATTTGTATTGTGCAGGTTAAAAATATCACAACAAACATCGGGATTGAAAACCAACCACATTGGAATTCTAGATGAATTCAACAAGGTCACCATGGCAACATGTATTGTTCGTGTGTGTGTGTGTGTTTGATTGTTAGGGATTCCAATGGAGGGGAATCACCTTTAAATGTGACCAAGGGTTATGTGTATTTATTTATTTGGTTCCTTTTTATTGATGAAGTGATGTGTTTACCCCTTTCATTATTTATTAATTGTGGTAAATTAATGTGAGTAAACATGTTGTTAAAATTAATTAATCAAATTGGGACATAAGAAAGTAATTATTAGAGTTGTTGGCCTAAAATTAAAGTGTTGTAAGAAATGTGTAAGTGATGTGTAAATTAATTTTGGAGTATGAAACACTCCACCTCCTTTTGAAATTCGAATTTGTCCTTGGAGGCTGATTTTGGAAGCTTATGGGACAAGTTAAACTTGTCCCATACCTCTTAAATTTGCATGCCAACCTTACCTATGGTTGGAGGGTTTAAATCTAGCCTTCATTATGCATTTTTGTAAGTCAAGTTGTATGCTTTAATTGCACTTTCTTACATGCTTTCAATTTCAGTCCTTATGAGGTGTGGGTTTGATTTGAGTGTGTAAGTAAAACTGTCATTTATTCACCTACTTATTTATTGTGCCTTGGAGATTGAAGTTGACTTATGAGTTGGAGTTGAGGATGTGTGATGGGGCATTCCACTTGGATCCACCTCATCCTCTTCTCTTCCCTCTCTATATATTCGAATTCATTTTATTGATTGGGGGTTACACTCTTTTGGTTGCTTCACTTTTGGAGACTTCATTTTGGGTGAATTTTTCTTGTTGTTTTGGGAGCTCTTGCTTGGAGAAGTTTTTGGAAGATTGTTGCATGCTTGTGCTTGGCTGTTTTGGATTGTTTGCATTGGGATAAAGCTTGTTGTTTTGGAACTTGGAACAACTCCATCATGGAGAGGTAGAAGCTTGGCTCTTGAAATGCTCTTCTTGTATATATATGTAAATGTTCTTGTGTAAGTATTTTGGTATATATTGTGGGCTGTTGGGTAGATGGCCTAGGAATGATGTAGGAGAAGACTATGGGGTTATTTTGTGGGAGGCACAAGTGTGTTTTAAGGAGGTATAAGGGTGGAGGGAGTTGAGATTTGGATTCCACCTTACAAAGAAATTGCTTGCATTTCTTTACTCGTTATGGGGTGCCATAAGAGGTTGGGGAGACATAAGAAAATGTGAGGAATAAGGGGTACTTGGGGAGGCATAAGGGCATGACAGGGTTTTGAAATGTATATATACATATATATATATATATATAAATATATATATATATATATATATATATATATATATTGGTGGGTTGTTCTCAGGTGGTGATACCCAATTTTCCCTTTGGGAGGCATAAGCAACATCCCCATAGTTTCTTGCTCCTTTGGCTTGCATGATGAAGCCGAGTGTTGTTTGTTGTTTTGTTCTGTGGTGGCAAACTGCAGTTTTGTTTTGGACTGTGTTTTGAATGTGAAATTTGCATGTGTGTTTGTGGAAGCCTGTTGTTGCCATGAGTTGAATCACATCTTCCATTGCTTTGTGGTTGGGGCTCGGGGCCAATGAAGAAGGATGGCTTCTCCTTGTCATTGGATGTCTTGGTTGGGTGGAGAGCGTTGCCTTTCCCCTGCTCTTGTTGTGATCAGAATTGGAAGAATGATAAATCTACATGTTGTTGTTCTGGAGCAAAGGAAAATGAAATAAAACAGTTGACAGTCCCTTGTTGAGATAAATCTTATTGTAACCTTCCCACTTGAAGTGGATGAACTTGTATATGTTTTGTAATGGAAATATGTTGTATTGAATATGAAAGTTGTAAGATTGAAATGTGAAAGAGATATACTCCATTTCTATTCTTTTGAAAGAAATAATTGTATTTTGTATGATGAATTTGAAGAATGAAAGAAGTTGTAAGTTGTCTTTTGGGAACCAATAAATGATTGTATTACCTTTCTCAAATTGCATTGTGGTATTGAATCTGATCATTTAAATGTATTTGAAATCTTTGTTTGAAAGGAAGAAATGTGTGTGAGGAAAACACAGAGCTCTGTCTTTTGAAATGTGTAAAATTAGAAATCAAAATTGCATTTTGGTTTTGAATAGTTTGATTTGAATCAACTAAATGTATTAGATTGGAATTGGAATGTATCCTAATACTTGGAAGAAGAAAATGGAAAATAGATCCTTTCGAATTAGATCTCTGTTAGACATTTTCAAACTGGCAAATAATTATCAGAAAATGTACAGAACGACCCTGCAGACTAGGAAAGACATTTGAAACATTAATACAAGCTAAGAAAGATCAAAACGATCCCACACAAACTATAATACTTAAGAAATTTTCATAGAACCTTTCAAAATCGGGCTCAAACAATTTCTTAGTCGTTTTTTGTTGTTAAATTGGGGAAATTGAATTGATCTTCAATCAAACAATTTAACCCTTGAAATCTATTCTAAAATCTTCCAAGTAAAATCCTCCATGCCTGTTTGGCAAGTGGAAAAAGAATTAATGACAAATTTGAACAAAATTGATAAGTTAAAAATACCAGATCACTTTCTAAGTGACGAGAAAGACGTTTTCTCAAAATTGACCCTTTAAACTTTATCAAAATCAAATTCCTAAGGTTGTTGTGAAAAGAGGACGTCGAGAGCTTTCAGAAAGTCCTCGTTTGCCAAAAATCGAGTTCCCAATCAAAAGTTATGGCCTTCTGAAGTTTTTACCTCATTTCGGGCTCAAAATAATCTAACTATCAAATTTTAAATGAATAAAATATTCTTGGGCGGACCGCATGGGCTAAAACTTTCCTTTTTTTTTTTGCCCAAAACATGCAAAGTCATGAAGTTTCTCGCCGCTCCGCTAATCCGCAAGCCTTCATTTTGTCTAAAAATGATCTAAGTCCAAAAAGTTAATTTGGCAATTTTGCCTCTGGCCCCGCTACCCCGGCCAATCATTGATCGACATGTGCCTTCGTTGGGCGTTTAAAAAAAAAAAAAGGATAAAAGCCTTAAAATTCTCCATGGCCCGACTTTCCACCAAAATTTGGAAATGCCGACACGTGTTCCCTTACGGACTCGTGGGAGCGCGGAGGCAAATTGCGCCTTTTGTCCCAAAAGGGCAAAAGCGCTAAATGTCTTCCCCGCTCCGCCGGCCTGCGTCTAGGAAAATTTTGCTTCCCCCTGCTCCGCCCCACTCCACCGTCTACTTTTCTCCTCTGGGCAAATTTTCTCTCCGAAGTCCACAGGCCCGAGTTGGGGAAACTTTTCCTCAGGCCCACAAGCCCACTCTTGGGAAAATTTTCACCCCAAGTTCCGCCGGTCCATAACTTGAGAAATATGAGGAGTTAGGAGGACTTCTTTATATCACGGAAAGGTGAGGAAATTCCCTACCTAATGGGAATGTTTTCAGAAGTTTTAATTGCGTTAATCATGGGAGAAATCAAATTGAATCTTTAACCGAGTTTTGGGAGTGGGTAAGTAAGAATTTACTCTAATGATTTTAAATATGTATTCTTTTCCCCACTGTAATTAAACCCGCTCTTGTCTTAGATCTTGTGGAATTAAATACCTTGGGTATTTAATTGTTTTGGTCCCTTAACCCTAAAATTTTAATCAGGGAATATTTAGCTAAAATGTCAATGTAATCAGTGATTAAATTAATCCCTAAGGAGATTTGAGCTAGGTGTGGACTTATTATACTTGTTGCTTTATAATGTGGAATTAGTAATTATTATAATGGGAAAAGTTATCAGTTGAATTTAATTGTCCTTGAGACTTTGGTTGTTAACACTTTAAAAAAATTATTTCATAATTTTGTAACTAAACCTAGGTTGTTCATGGGTCTCAGGTGGGAGATTTTAGTGGGTGTTACATAGGTCTTGGTTGTTTTAGGACTTAAAAGATATAAATTATATTTGTACACAAAGTTTATATGAATTACATTCAGCAATTTGTTATTACTCCGTCTATGTTAAATAACCCTACAAAATTCTCTCATAGCACAGTTTAGTCATACAACCGGCAAGTAGAAAGAGGAGGCACTCTATAAGTTCTACTATGCATTTTAGATGTGAAAAATTTAGTCTCTTAAGAACCTTGCATGAATTTACAAAAAGTCACTGTTAAGAATAATCAGGTTGTGAAGGTACCTCACAAACCGTATAACCCATGGCAAAGCTCATTGATTGGTCTTCAATCTCAACTAGCTTGGTTCTTATTGTTTGTGGTAGGAAAAATACACTGTTATAATCATTTGTCAGTTAAATGGTTGCCTCATCTGGATGGCTGAGTTTGCTTCCATTTCATACTCATTGGACATTATCAAGCAATCTCAAGCTTTATGTATTATCTGTTATCAGATACTAAAGCAAGATAAGATTAGTTCCCTCTGATATCCTTGTAAATATCAGAATCATGGTCTTTAACATTGCATGCCATCTCCTGCTCTTTAAAAAAATTGAAATCAGGATTCAGTAGACCAAACTTGTGGAGAAAAATTATTCTTGTATACATGAAATGAGAGGCAGAGCATCGACTCCTAACACTTGAGCCATCCTGTTTGCATTATATGCTTACATGGTGAATGGGGTTGGTGAAAACTGGAAATGGCTACTTCCATATGAATCCATTACAATATAGGGATTACTTTCAACATCAACATACAGCTCAGGAACTGGAGATTAACTTCAGGCATTCTGCTTTCCTCCCTGCTCGAAGGGAGTGTGAGAGTGGAGGCAAGATGAGAACTCCCTAAGAAGTTCGAAAAGATAAATTTTGATGGTACTTCTAAAGTTCTAATGGAGACCTAGGTGTGGCTGGTTATGGGGGCATTATCAGAGATGACAAAGGAAGGGTCATATGCTTTTATGTTTTAGGATTTACTAAGGTGGGTAGAAAATGAAGCTGAAGCAAAAGCCTAGATTAAAGGCCTCCAGTTGTAAAATGAAAAGAACATTAACAACTTTCTAATAGAGGGTGACTCCATGTTAATCATCTTGCTGGAGGCTAAATTCCATAACTGCGTAGTTAATATCCTTTTAGAAAAATTCAGAAGGTTACCTTTATCCATGTTACAGAGAAGCCGATGCTGTTGCAGATCTCCTAGAAAACAAGGAGGCAAAGTATGAACCACAACAGGGTGGTCATTAGTTTCATAGTGGAAGAATATAAATAACAGCCAATTCTCTTTCAGTTATTCTTTTGTCTTAGAATTTTTAGAGGATTTCAGCTCATTCCTTGGGTCTAACTTCGGCTCTGGACCTTGTCACTGAACTGAACAGTGCTGATACTATGCCCTAAGGCTCGGATTCTAGAAGCGGTAGGGATAAAAGAAACAACCCCTCCCATTTACTTTTCCACAAGAGCTCCAAGAGATTGAAGAAGGAAAATAATTTTCCTATTTCTGACAATGATCTCATGAAATATTTTCTTGTTGGTGTTGCAGGAAATTCGTGGTCTGGTTTTATTCCAAAGACTAAGCTGAAGAGGAAAGCAGAAGACGTGTTTTATTAAGGGTAAAGTGAAAGAGTGTAGAACCCTGCAGCACTGGATTGGAATTTTGATTCCATGCTTGCTGGGCATGAACAGGATGAATTGGCTTAGAGATATAATATTAATATTCTGGGCAACTATATTCCACCATATTTGAGAGATACCTGAACCCACAACAAAGCACAGCCGGTGAAGAAAAGGAAAATGATTGAATGCCTCACTTACAAGGCAGGCAGATGTTTTCTCTTCAGATGGCATCAGGCGGCTTCGGGTCAGATTTTCCAGTGCCATGGAAGTAATGTAATAAAGAATGGAGTTCCATATCACCTAAGTGCGGTTTGTGAAAACAAATCAGTGAATGATGGCACTAGCTTTGGAAATCTCTTTGTATGAATAATGATACTTACATTCACATAAATGTTGCAGGCAATTCTGGAGGGCAGTAATGTTTGCAGTGCTGTTGTTTCTTTTTTGTTTCGGTATAGATGGTTCCATTTCAGCATGAGAATGATAAAAAGTTGGTTAGCTGTGGGCTTAGTTGGTTTCAGTTTTTACTGTTATGCCTATTTTGTAAGGGAAATGTCATATGTGCAGAATATTCTGAGATTTGTAGCATACTTATTTATCATATACAGTCTCTATGAAAATTATGCTGGGACTGAAAAGTCTCGGAAGCATTTAGCAGATCCCTACTTTCTATAGTCTATCATATAGTAGCAGAATGGCAGTAAAGGTAGCTTTCTCAGTCGAGTTATGTTATGGCAGTAAAGGAAGTTGTCTCTGTCTAATTATGTTATGGAGAACATGGACCATAGTATATAATAAAAGAGGTCCAGCAATTTTGTGGAAATAAGCTTTTCTGTCATACATACCACCAAACTTGGTTACACTGTAATTCTCAATCTCTTAGTTAGTTTCAAACAATCCAAGCTATTATGTGTAATAGACTAATGACAGTTCCAGGTTCAGGTGCTTCACTCTCTACCTTGAAAGGAGGATAGAGTATTCATTCGGATAAGGAATTGAGGAAGCATCACAACATAATTCAAGTTTACTACAAGTCTTGAACTTTCAAGACCTATCAAACTAAATCACACAGGGAAGGGTTTCTAGTTGAAAAGGGGAAAAATAACCTTTGACCTTTCAATAACGAGAGTTTATTCACATACTCGACTGATGTTAGAGATTGATATAATGCCTGATTATAGGACTTTTAACATACTTTAGACCAAATTGGTTTGTTTGACCTACAGTGAATTCACCTGTTCAGAAGATTGTGTCTATGCGGGGTGTCCAGTTTTGGAGTAAATTCTCCAAGCTTTTGTTTGATTGCATTGACTTAAGATTTCATGCACCAGGCTGCGAGCCTGTGACGACAAATATGTGTATAATTGAACCTAATATCATTATAAAGCTGACATTTGAGAAGGAAATTTGTTTTGTCTTCAACTTCATTTGAGTTACACACCTTACAGATTTTTTCTCCCAAGATGTTTTTGGGTCCATCCATCTGCTAATTTAAACGTTAATTTGTGTGAGTAGGTTCTTAGTTTTGTAATCATGATTTTCTTTTTGGGACTGGTTACCTTGTTTTAGCATAATACCAAAGACTTTCTCGTCTATAATTTTGTCACTGTTCAAAAGACTGCCAATAACGAGCAAGACATGGTATAAGAGGGTCATGGAGGGAGTGAAGAAGGCATGGGGTGAGATGAGTGGTGAAGGGGTGGAGGGAAAGGGGAAGACATGGATTTGCCATCCCTTAAAAGATGTACCCATGTTCATGTTGTCAATTAAAAAAGCATTACCAAAAAGTTCAGCAAGTGGATATATATGTCTCCAGGTTGTATGGCATTCTCGCCGATGGTATTGATTTCATTGCTAATTTTTCTTTTAGTGTGGAGATGTCAGTATAAGTACATCTTAATTGGGTGGCATTTGGAAAAATAGGGGATTTTAGGGGTATCTATAATTAATCATGGAGTTCTCTAACAGGGTAAAAACAAACCCCATAGCCAGATATTATCGAACAGGGTAAAATAGGACAAGTTGTTTTCATCCAGGAGAGATAGCCAAGTGGTTGATGGCTCTGGTCTTGAAAACCAGTATAATTCAGAAAGTATCAAGCGTTTAAATCTCTCTCTCAGCTTCTGTACCAATTAGATTAGGATCCTTCATCATACACGGACTTTTATTTGCAATTTTCTGCTAAGTGTAGCTGTGTTTCTTTCTTTAAAGTTGTTCTTGCAACATATTACCAGTGCTCCCATCCATGGATTTTTTGCTTGGATTGTCAACAAGAAGTTTTTGTTAGATTGATCCACTAGTTTTGCTATGCTAGTTTTAGCTACAAACTTTAGAACCATGGTTATGATCTACAGTGATAACTATATGTCTCATGATAAAACAAATGCAAGTCTTTTTTTTTTTACTACCTCAATGTTTCCAATGCTTCTACGCTGCAAGTCCTAATTAGTACAAATATTTTTTTTTGGCAACTATTAGTAATGAGTTCTTATCTAATAGTGTAGCTAGTGCTTCTCCAAATCATTTACAACTGTGTACGGAAATTTGGGACTCTAACAGGTAGTTTTGAATTTAAATATTTGTCCGAAAAATTAAACGAGTTGACTGTCAATGATGGGGTTAGTTCATTCTTTGTTACTTCGTGTACTTTTCTCTTATTTTCAGGTCCAGTAGCCAAATCTGCACAATTTCCACTTCATGTATGGTTACCTGATGCTATGGAAGGACCTACTCCTATTTCAGCTCTTATACATGCCACAGCCATGGTAGTGGCAGATGTATTAAATGAACCCAATGAAAGAAGGATAATTTAATTGCCATTTTTTTCATATTCAAACAATTCTGTAAAACGCTAGAAACAGCAACTTACCAAGATAATCAGTATCACGGTCCTTAAAGACATTTTTCTCTGCAAGAGCTGAGAGCTGCGAATCCAGCTGTTCTAATGCAGCACGAGCTTTCTCGTTTGTAGCAGCAGTATCAATAGTGTCTTTTTCATCGCCAATTGCATTCAATTCAGACCTTGTTTTTATCCTTCCCCTTTTCCTCCCACAAATTGCAGTGCCCTTGCGTTTGAACGGTACAGAGATTGTGGTTGTTCTGAACGTTACTGTGACTGTAGACATGGGTGTGGATTTTAAATGTGTGGCGATATAGGAATGTTGAGGAAACGGGTTGGTGGAATGAAGAATGGTGGTAAAGTTAGTGGTCATGGCGGGGAGAGCTTTGGAAAAGAAAAAGAGAGAGTTTGCAGTATTGGATGTTGCCAAAGGGGTTGAAGAAATTTATGTTTGGACGAGAATAGAGTTCTTCTCTTCTTTTTCCTCTTTCTTCTCTTTTTAACCTTTATCACATATTTTGTTTGCTAATCCAAGAGTTAGGAAGGAGGGGTTAAAATATAGGCCTCTAGTTTATGTTTCTTGCTAAACATGGAGTCCCATGGGGTCTTATAGGTGTGGCTACAACTTTGATTTTTTCTCTCACTACCTCCCGTGTAGTTGTGTTGGTTGGTCTTTATTGAGTAGCTCAATCCTCCTTGACATACTTAATAGAGTAGCATTTCAATGTTCGCATGAGGTCATTGTTTCTACTTTAAAGTTGACCCCTTGATAATTAGTATCGAGTTGGGTGAGTAGACCCGTGTTGGGTGAGTAGACCGGGTTGAGAGAAGCTTTGGTGAAATGATGCGCCCTAATACACAACGTGACAGTTGGTATCAAAGTTAGTGTTACCATTGCGAAGTTGGTGGGTAGGAAGAAGAACCCAACATGAGAGTGGGGATTGGAGCTACAGAATCGATTAACTAAAAATGGACTATATCATGTAGTATAGAGATAGTTAATCTAAGTTATGAACAACTATAAATAAACGCAGTAAAGAAGTATGCAAGCAAGCTAAACAACTATGCAAAAGGAAATGCTAACCCTAATGTGCAAAAAGGAAGATTAAAGAACTCAGCTGAATAACAAATGCCTATTGGAGAGTGTCGCAGAGGTGACTAGAAAAATCAGGAGCAGAACGATTGTGCAGAAATCTCGAAAAGGATGGATCTGGAGGATCTAGCTGGATTGGAATGACTGGAGGAGGATTGGGCCTTGTGGGCGCTTTGTCTCGCAATCTGGGTGCCCTAGTCTGTGCAAAAGCTCTGAAACTGGTCTTCACTAGTTCGGAAAATGGTCCGAAACCCTCGTTGTGTGTCGCATCAACTTCGTTGTCATGTGCTAGATGTCGCCAATAATCCAAGATGAAAGAAAGACTTCAAAACCCCAAAACAAGCATCAAACCCTAAAAAAGAATAATGCATATGAAGGGGTCAGACTGACCTCAACTGCCACAATGGTGGACTTACTAACTGAGTATTGCACTACATCTCAGACGATGTAGTTTTATGTGCAAGTGTGTGTGAACATGCCCTAGGTTGCTCTTGTGTTAGTCGCACTTTGTGAAGTAGCGAACAATAACTATGTGTAGAAAATGTAATAGAATGTGTGCATGGAATAGAATAGAATTCCTCCCCATGAAGTGTGATGTAGATGTCCTAGCCTTGTGCCTTGATGATGGATCTATGTGGATGCAAGTGATCTCCAATGCAATAGATGGATGCAACTCTAGATGGAGTGATAATAGTAAGTGATGCTAGGTCCCTCATTATGGTCTCATAACTTTATATTTATAGGGTTCTCTTAATCTAGTTTCGTAATTATCCCGAAAAGGCCGAACTTTATATTTATAGGGTTCTCTTGATCTAATTTCGTAATTATCCCCTGAAAAGGTCGACCACAAGAAAGATAAAGATGTCAAACGGCTAGAAAGAGCCCAAAAAGTGGCGAGAAAGTGCGAAAGGACCAGGGCGCCCCTGGTGGGACCATGGTGCCCCAATACTGATCTGGGTGCCCCAATTGAGGCTAAAATAACATGGGATGACAGAAGCTTACTGGGAAAATAGGTACAATAGGTCGGTAATGACAAAATAAAATAAAACAAGATGGCCAAAAGACAGGGGGTTAATTAGTACTTTCTTCACTCAAGAACCTTCTAAATAGTAGTATGAGACCGGGATAAATAAATGTCTAAAGTGCATGATTTTGTGACTACATTTTTCCCCACTTTATGTTGGTGAGCAAAAAGCTCGGTAACATAAAGTAGATAGAGATGCATGTACTGATGTCCATGAAGAGTGTAGTAGAAACGCGCCGAAGGACTAGAAAAAGCGTGGAATGACAAAAATATGGAGGAGCGTGGAAACTAAAGATGAAAAATGCACAAAAAAAAGTGATGAGAGTGAACCTCTACACTCTTTTTTTCCTCCAAGCTCTAATTGTTTCCCCGAATGTATGTGAAGAGATCTCTCTATCGTCTGGTTTTTGGGTGATCGACACCACTGCCAAAGTAGTATAAAGAGGCACACCCACCGAAACCTCTAAGCGAGTAACTAATTCCCAGAATGCTAAAGACACCATGTCCGTAAAAGCCATTGTGTATGGGGTTCGTAGGACTGGTCGTAACCCATTCACTATATATAATTGAACCAAACCTGTGAATCCTTGTGTAGTGTGTAAAAACCCCAAATGATGTCCCCATCTTTGGGAGCGCATACGACGTTGCTGATAGGAGAATGTGGCCCCAAAAGAGGACCAACTACATGTAGTCCGTAACTCTTCCCGAAAGGGGAAGGGAGTATGCTTAGTAGATACCAAGGCACACACAAGCAAGGATGGCTAGCCAAAACAAGTGTTAGTACGAAAACACGTGCGTGTAAGAAGATAATGTTTAATCTACGCCAATAGTGGGAAAGCTACCAAGAAAGCAAAGTATAAACACGCAAGAAGACAAGTAAGCCGCACAAAGCGGGTCGCAAACATGGGACATCACTCACGATGTCACAAGACACGCAAGGCCATCATGGCCGCAAACAACAAACAAGTGTGCACACCAAACATAGGGCAAATCCCACATACAAGAAGCAAACAATGACAAACAAGTACAAACAAGCAAAAGAAGTAGTCATGGAAACATGTAATCCTACAAAACAAGTGTTACACATGGAACACCCATTAGCATGTTAGATAAATAACCAATATGTCAAAGCATGAATAACCAAGTGATGTAAAGTGCTAAGTACAAAATGAAACAATAACACATGTGAGAATCGAATGTGGATGCCCCCAACAACCAAAGTGTAGGAAGGGTAGAAGGCGAGCATCCATGTTGCGTGTAAAAGATTTGTATCTACGATCACAACTAAACAAAGATGTGAACACACATGTGTGGATGGTATAGATAATGACATATAAGAAATCAATCTAACATGTGTAGTAAAGTGATCATGTAAAACACTAGTAAATAAGAGTAAATGCCCCAAGACAATGCAATATGTTGTGGATTGATGAAATGGAATGCAATATGGAATGATAGGAGCCGTGCTCCCGAGTGAATGAAAATGTATGTAATGAGGTTTAATTTTTTTCCCCCTTAGCAATCAAGAATGAACCGTAAACGAGAGTGCGTCATCGGGAAATGGTCAAGTAGTGTGTGTTGTGTCTAACGCGTTGTGATGAATGTGCAAGTGTAATGATGAGATGCGAATTAGAAATGATGTGTGCGTGAACCCTATAGCCGAAGCGTATATCACAACTAGGTGAACGCATGAGTGATGATTTAGCCTAAGCGTATATCACTATAAGATGAATGGACGAGTGATGATTTAGCCCTAAGCATATATCACTACAAGATGAAAGGAAGGAGTGGTGATGTAACCTAAGGTGTATACCACTACAAAATGATAGAATAGGTGATGATTTAGCCTAAAGCGTATGTCACTAGCCTAGGATTGTCGCATGTGTGATGAGTGTAAGGTCCATTTGATTTGTAAACCCTCGGCAATCGAGTATGGATCGAGGAACTAAAGTGTGTCATCGGGTGGTGAGTGTAGAACACGTAGAAGACAATGTAGTATATGTAATGATAAAAGATGACCATGTGATGAAGAGAATATGTAAAAACACAAGTGTGTAAAATGTGATGCTAGATGTGTAGAATGTATAAAATGTAATGTATAGTGTGTGATGTAACATGTGTAGGTAGACTAATAATGTAATATGTAGGATGGAATGATGTTAGACTCATATGTAATGAAGACTAGTATAGTATGTAGAAAAATGTATGACATGAAGACACACGTGTGTATGATGTATGGTATATGACTATGTATAGGATGTGAGGCAATATGTGTAAATAGCCTAATAGTGTATGATGCAAAATGCGTAAGATGAGGACTAGTATAATGTATGATGTATGAATGTGGAAATGGCACAATGTTGTAGACAAAAGCAGAGAATGTATGGTGTATGGTGTATGATGCACAATGTGTGACTAGATGCGGTGTGTAATGCCTAGAGTGCAGTGTGTGGGGTTCATGTGTAGTAATAATCCTCAACAATCAAGTGTGAACTGAAGCACAAGAGTGTGTTATTGAGTAATGACGATGTTAAAACGAAAAAATTCCTATATGAAAATGCAAATATGATAGATGCTATGATGAAATGGGGGAGAGGAAAGTGCATTAGGTGCTATGCCCCCAAGTATATATAAATGAGTAAACTAACCAATGATAGTGAAGGACAAAGGTCCTCCACCCGATGTCTGCGAGGATGAAAGCGTAGGACCATGATCTAATAGTGGTGGTATGGTAGAAAAATGATGTGTTGGTGAATGAAGTCTATGCACATGTGATGGATGAATATATGATGAAGGTTAGGGTGTAGTAAAATGTGTCGGTGATGGAGATCTACGTGATGTTGAACACGAAGGTGATGAGAAACCACATGGAATAAAGCGAGGCGGTGATCAACATCAAGATGCAATGACTATCCAAAGGAATAGGCCTATGTTGATGTGTAGGACTAACAGAATGATGCAGACGTGTGGACGGTACTCAAGTAGGTGAGCTAGGAGTAGACTGTGCTTTAAACAACATAAAATGAGATGTTTGAGAAGAAGTAGATGACACACAAGTGACTATACGAGGAGATGATGACAATGGAGGAGATGGAGGGACACCATCAATAGAAATGACTTGTGTATTGTAAATGAATTTGAGTTACAAATGATTCATAGAAATGATAGATTGAGAGTGATGAATCCAATTGAGACCAAG
Source organism: Taxus wallichiana var. yunnanensis (assembly GCA_018340775.1). Classification (NCBI taxonomy): domain Eukaryota; kingdom Viridiplantae; phylum Streptophyta; class Pinopsida; order Cupressales; family Taxaceae; genus Taxus; species Taxus wallichiana. Next base: position 894,342,678 of record CM031240.1, on the reverse strand, counting down.
AAGCATGTCGCATCCTTCAACTATGTTTCCAACAAGGAAAGGGACAAGCATAGTAAGAGGGCCAACTGTAACATGCAGCTTAACAACCCTAAAGGGTTTTGTGAAAGGGTATTCGATTTGGGATGAAGGATACCCAATAGCCTTGAGAAGTGAAATAGAACATGCGCTAATGGGCCATGATGGGTCAACCTTAGTATTGTTGATGGAGGTCGAGCCAATAGATGCATGGATGTGTAAATGATTAGATGTAAACTTGGTGTGATAATCGTTGTTGGAAAAAGAAATGATTGGTGGTGAAGCTTCAATGTTAGCAACTAAGAAATCCAGAGCTCCTGATCTTGGAGGTGATACCACATGATACACATGATTAACAAAAGATTTTGTTGTCTTTTTCACGTTGTTGAGAGTCATTGTTAAAGAGCTTGAGTTTACCCTTGTCGTTGGTTGGGGTAGAGCTAGTAGACTCTAGGAACTTGAGTTTATTGTTATCAATTAGATCTTGGATGATTGTTCGAGTTTTAGGCATCTATTTGTAGAATGTCCCACACAACAATGATAATCACAAAGCAGAAGTTTTCATTGTAATTCCTACCTTTGTTCGTGACGGGTCTAATTCGAGTGGCGAGGAAGGGTAATAAGATTTCTCTCAAGAAGTTGTTTCAATATAAGATGTGGAGCCATGGGAAAGTTTCTAAACATGCGTCGAGGTTTGCTGGTGAAGCTCCTGAGTAGGAGCGATGTGTGTTGACAATGATTGTACGGATGAAAATTGACATGTGATCTTCAACCGCACTCGACCCCCGAGGTCGTGTTGGAGCAGCCGATGTTGAATGTGTGTAGCTAACTAGAGGAGGATCAATGACTAAGATCTAGTAGTGTGATCTCCTAGTAGTTGAGTTGGCAAAAGGGAGATTTAGAGGCTATGAACGGGTAGCATAAATTCCCTATGGTTTGTTCGCTAACTTGGATCTAAGTGTTGATCTAGTTTGAAGTGTCCAAATTAACTAAGCTGAAAATAACAATCTATGCTACTGCTAAAAGGGAAACTAATCTAAACAAATCACAAAACTGAGATATTACAATCACAAACAACAATTTACTTATATTATAAACAACTAAAATATTTCTACACTAAAACTAAAAAGCGAAGATAACCCGGTGTGGTTATTCATTGCCTGATTAAGTGTATTGAAATTAAACTAACTTAAAACAAGAACTTTTCCAAGTGATCTATGATGTGTAGACAACCTCCTACAAATATTATCTCCTTTAGATCCACGGGGATGGTAAGAAAGGATATGTCACTGGGGATTGCTATGAAAGATTCAAACCCTCTTGAAAATTAACTAATTACTTGCAAATGAAAGGAAATTGATTTCTAATCTATTTGATATGATATAACAATGATAAATTACAGGAATGAAGGAAATCAAACAACACATCCAACCTGGAATTCACATAATAGAGGTAAATCCAACTGTGTAGTAATTGTCCCCTCAGTTTGTCTCTTTCTTTCTCCGAGTGTTCATATGAGTCCAAGGGATTGGGAATGCAAGAACAACAACGGCAGGAGGATGACACTTGAGAAATGGAGCTTGTCAAGGTAGTCCTGGGTGCAATGCAAGTAGAAGAGAGATAGCACAAGAGATTTGACTTGGCTATGCAATTTCGAGCAAGATTGTGGCAGTAATACAATACAAGATACACGAAAATTCTCAGGCCCTTTTCTTGAATACAAGCATGGAATATATAAGATTTGGGTTGGGATGTGCCTTCATGCACAAGGCAAGAAGAGGCAATTCAAACTAATTAAATCTATTTAAAAATAGAAGAGGGAAGGAAAACTAAGCCATCAAGACTATTTTTAGGAAATTTGGTTCACAAACGCACCCTAAAAGTCAAGTTAAGTGAAGTGTCGCGTGTCAAAAACACGCATGAAGAGTTTTGGAAAAAGCGTCAGACCACCACCCAAGCCTAAGAGGCGGTTCTAGGACCGCCGCCCTACTTTGGGAGGTGGTCCCTGGACCACCGCCCGCTTGGGAGGTGGTTATGACACTAAGGCCAAAACATGCACAGAAATGAGCGGGAAGCTGGAAGAAAGCGTGGAAAAGCTAAGTAAGGATGTCTAGGCTACAAATATACACTACGAATGGGTTTAGGAACTCAAACACCTTTTGAAAGGACATGAATCATCATTGGGGTTTTTGTAATTATTTTTCGACAATGTAGCACATGCAATTTTGGGTGCATACATATTGCCCCCTCGAGAGAAGCATCTTAGCCATGAAAAGGCATAAAACATAGAGTCCAAGTATGGTGTTCCCGAAATGGGGAGTTAGAAGCTATACTTGACACGCTCGTGTGTTAAAATGTCGTCGTCCAAACTCCCGCTACCTATAAAATGAAAAGAAGACTCAAGTGCAGATAGATAAAATATCGAAAAATAAACACTAAATTAAAACGACAAGAGGACTTATCATCTATCGTGCGGGGACGTAGAAATATACCTACACCAGTGCTCCATCCCTGTGAACACATGCACTCAAAACGAGGTCAAAACATAATATATATATATCAAAACAAACTCATTTTTCAATTCATTTGTGCATACCGACTTGGTGATTTTTGAGCTCTGGGCCCACGTTGACCATTTTCACTTTTGAGTATGGTTAAATTGGAATGGACTTAGGAATGGTATTTTACGTTAGGCTTGCCCCTTTGTTGTTTGAATGCTTTTGAGAATAACTCCTAAGAAATTTGTTACTAGAGTGGTCATAAGGGGCCTCAAAGAGGAGGATAAGCGAGTGCCTTTATTATTTAGTCTCCATTTTGTGAGGCATATATGATGTTTGGGTATTTTACGCTCATTGTGAGCATTTTGACCGCACCTAGTGTGCGATGACATCATACAAAACTATAACACACAATTATATGTATAGATATCTCTTTTCTTCCATTTACGATTTGATTCACATGTGCACTCTTAGCTGTTTAGAATTTCTGATTTTCTATGCTTTTCAAAATGCATGCAGTGGACATGAATGCTAACAGAATGATTTCTTTTTTTGCTTTGTAATGCTGATATATGATAATGCAATCACATTGTGATGTTGAACTTTAGTTTCTCTAAGAAACTTTTGGTACTTCGTATTGTTTTGGAAAAACATGGCAAAAGAGTGATATGATAAGTGAATGAACTTGCCCTACTCCTAACTCCACGCAACCAGTAAGATGCGAGGGCTCAACACCAAGAGCCAGAAGGGGCACAAGTTATAGAAATTTGTCGAATGGTAATGATGAGATAAAGACAAGGATTTAGCAAGACCAAATTGAGACGCTACAACCTCACTCTACTCAAGTTTTCTTCATAGTTTAAAATGTGAATTGCTTTCCAGTTTATCTAGACTTAGATCCGTAGATGACCACTTGGTTGACAAAATCTAGTTTTGAGGTTTTAAAATCTTTTGGAATTTTAGACATCTAACTCACTTTGTTTTGATTTATGATTTCACAACATTTGAATGAACTGCTTCTAACTTTCAAGTTTGTCAAAGAGACCCCCTACACCTTGCCCCATGCTATTAGTAGGAATTATGGGCTCATCACCATGGGCAAGGCATAGGCAAGTAAGGGCATTTCTCTCCTTTCCCAACCCTACATCACTAGTAAGAGATGCAGGCTCAACATCGAAGGTTGGTAGGGCAAAGAAATGTGTAAAATAAAAAATTTATGTGGATTTGCATTTGACTTATTTATCTAGGCAAAATGTCTAGAATGTTATTATTTCCAAAGAGATGTTTATGGGATAGATGTGACACCATGAAGCTTCTAGAACAAACTATAGGCAAAGACACCTAACCTAGAAAGAGACTATAAGTAGAGCTAAGTATGCAGGCCTTGGTATGGTTACTTTCAAATCTTTGTCTTATCTTGTTTGGATCGATGAAATGATTTGAAAACAATTGATGATACCGTGAAGATTTGAAGAGACATGATTTGAATGTTTTGCCAATATTTTTAGAAGTTTTTAGGAATTGCTATAAGAATAAGTCCCTTGATCACAAATTTTACAAAATGAAATGGAAGATGAAAATGCAATGCAGATGCAATAATGTACATATGGGAATGCAAGTGAAACTACATGTCATGATGTCTAAGGTGAAGAAAGTTGACGAATATCGAATTCTTCACCCCTAAAGTACACAACAGAGAACCATTATCCTCAAAATTTATGTTCTCTTGATAAGGGCCTACCATTTTGGGTTTAAACTTACAACCCTTGCCTAGAAGTGTATATGTCCAATCATTAAAATCATTTGTCTGAAAGAGGCATTCATACACCTCTTTGTCACGTTCTTGAGACATGGTGTGTGGGTGAGCATGACTATGTTGCTCGGCCTTGTTTCCTATGTGGAGCATTGTGTTTATTTGTGACTCTTGTTGAATGACGAGGCCTTTCCCCATGGATATGGAAAGATTAGTTTCAAATGCACATGGGTTGAAACCGGGGTTTAAAATAGAACAACCCTCGAGAGATGGTTTTGATGGATATCGTTTTAATATCAAATTTCCCTTCTTAATTTGTTAGTTTTATCATGTTTACACCTAGACCTAAGTCATCGGAGGGAAGAGATATTAAACCAAGAAGACTACCCATCCCTTGTGGTTCAAATGGGAGGAAGATTGGATCATCACTCTCCAAAAGTTTCATTATTCCCTGCCATGGTTTTAGTGGACACTATTTCCATAGATATTGATTTACCCTTATCTGTTTTTGCCACCTCAAATGTTTTTGGGTTGACAACTTCAACCTTCAACACTTTGCAGGGGTGATCGAGACTAACTGTTTTGATGGAGGTGGTTTGTTTAATTGATTCACAGGAAGTTCATACTCCGTATGGGATCCTTTCTTCTTCTTGAGGTTTTCTAAGTGTATATCAAATGGCTTAGGATCCCTTTGAGTGATGAAGACCTTCCCCAAATGAAGGAATCTAATCTCTTGGAGCAGGGTAGAAGGGATAGCCTTCATTCGATGAATCCAGGGTCTCTCGAGGATCATTTTATAACTTGTTTCCCTGTCGATAATTTTATCTCTCCATATCCCAACTTTTGCAAGAAAGAGAAAGGAACCACATTTTTAAAGAGCCAGCGTCATCAATCATGGCTCTCTTAATGCGGTTGTTATAAACCCAAACTTGTAAAAATAAGGCAAGACCACCTCTTCAGAAATTTCAGCGTCAGCGCCAAATGACATCTTTTCTATATCGAAAACAAACCCAGTATCCCTATCATTATGTCCCAGAGGATGTATGTCATAGTCAATATGATCTATTTGAGCATTAGGAGGTGGTGTAACATGGATTAGATGACCAAGACCTAGTGCATTCAAGCAACACCGAATTATGCGCGTGTGAATTCTTCAAAGCAAATCTAAAAACGAGATGTGAGAAAAGGTCTTGTTCAAATCCGCTATCAAATCATAGGCTCATATTGGTTTTACGATTGTAGGAATTTCATCCCACGGGAAGGAAAGAATAGGTAGAGGTTGTGAAACGTACTCCCTCATCCGACTTGTTGCATTAATTTCATGCTCAACCTCTAGCTCAACTAATCCTAATATTTTTGTATTATCATTTAAACCAAGGTTTGGAGCAACCCGAGAGATTGTCAGAAGTTGAGGCTTCACGATTGTTGTTTCCTATAGGGATGCCCTTGTTTATATTTTGAGGATTCACTTGGGAATCCCCAAGACGTTTAGGGTTCAAATTTTGAGGTGTGACAAGTCCGATATGACTAGGCTATGGGTTTATTTTAGGATTTGTTAGGAACATGTCTACAAAGAATTGCCTTTGGTTTTGGGAAGTCTTTGCAGAAACTTGTTGCAATCGCGACAGTCTGTCATCATGACCTCAAACCTTATGGAAACCATAGTATAGGTTAGGGTCATAATCTCTTGGCCTTTGATAAGCATCTTGTTGTTGTTGATTATAACCTTGGTTGTAGTTTTGGAATTGGTTGTTATAACCATGATTCGTTGCCCCTTGGCCAAAGTTTTGATAATGGTTCGGGCCTTGGGTTTGATTTTGTTTTTATAGTGGATGATTTACATTGATGGTATTAATAGAAGATACAATTTTAGGGCCTCTTTGATTTCTCGAGTTTTTCATTTTTGTTATTGTTGTCGTTGTTTGGAAAATCAACGTTTTGGCTTGATCAATAGCACTATTCGTGGTAGCACCATGATTGCAATTCACACCCTTAGGTCCTTGGTTGTTGGCAACATTGCTTTGATAATTCACATTATTTTGATTTGGGGATACCAAATTCCCATTGGGACCATATATCTTACGCCCACTATCAATAGCATCTTAGTAAATTTGAAGTGCACCTTCCAAAAATTCCTCATAACTACAAAAAGGAAAACGGACTTCCTCCCTAGTCTCTCGATTGAGCGAATGAAGGAAAATATCACAAAGTTCCATTTGGTCCATGTTGGGCACACTTGCAGAGGAATAGAGAACTTGGCACCATCTTTGGATGAAATTAACGGCATATTCATTTTACTCCTATCCAATATGCAGAACTCCCTAATCCCTGTACACAAAAACTTATTCGTGTCAAATGCTTTAATGAACTCGGAAACAAGTTGTTTAAAGGAATGTATAGAAGCTTCCAAATACGGTAATACCAATCCAGTGTGATTCTTTCGAGAGTCTTTGGAAATATCTTAGCCACTAAAACATCCCAAGGAAGCAATTCCACGATACTTGATAGCATAGGCCTTGATATGAGTATTCGGGTCTCCTTCTCCCTTAAATTTTGGAAGATCTGGCAATGGGCGTGGAAGTATGACACCACGTATGGTGAAGTCAAGAGGCTCCTTTAAGTACTCAGCGTATGTACCCATTGCGTAAATTTCCACCATTGAAGATCCTTAATAAGGGGGTGGAGGAGGAGGATATGGATAAGCAACATTATAAGCATTAACGGAAACATATGGGGTCCTTTGATATGGTATGTAGGGAGTAGGAATGGTATATGGGTCCATCTGGGGAGTTTTTGAATACATATGAATGTAAGGTGGGATAGTACTAGGATATGGACTAGTGAGCATAAAACAATGGAACGTCGCATTGCCTATCATGGCGGCATTCTAGAACACACTTCCGGCCATCCTTGCGTAGGATAAGTTTGAGAAGGATGAGGACCCATCCCTAGTGTGTCTAACCCTATGAGAAGATCACTTGGATTTGAATGAACCGGATAACCTTGTTGTACAAAATATTGTGTTGGTTGCTCATTGGAAGGGATGTATCCTTTGTTATCAACTGGATACCCCGTGTTTTTCCCTACTGCATGTATTGGTTGTGAGTTCTGGTCACTTTCTAGTTCTCTAATCCTCCCTACTAAAGTATAAATAAGATCGTTAAGAGAGGATTGAGTCCCTTGTTGGGGTGCCTATGGCATAGGGTTTGATTGAGCAGGGCTTATAATACCTTGTTATGAATTTTTAGTGTTATAATTCTTGTCTTCCTCATAAGTGTGAATCTTAGGATAGGCATTTGACATCTCGAGAGGCTATAGCCTTCATTCTATCCAAAGATTCATCTATCCGACGAAGAGGATTTGTTATTTATACAAATATATCATCTTCTGTTGATTGCATGGCAAGGTGAGGTCTTGAGAAGACTCTGTGGTAATAACCTGTTCCATTTGTGATGACAACGTGGTTTGCATTAGGTTGATCATTTTGAATGTTTAACAGTTGATCAACCTCCTCCATCCTTACATAGTTAATAGGGTTTGAAGTGTAACTAGGGGAGGTTTGGACATTGCTTGTGTAATTGTCACCCCACCTTGAAAGAGAAGGGGATTGTTGTGGTTGAACGTTGGTGTAATATCTATCGAGCCAAATGGCCCACCAAACTCTCTTCCTAGACATATTTTAGAAAGTATAAAATACCTACCAAAATAGGGGAAGAAATAGAGAGGTGAGGTAATAGCAATAAAGGAAACAAGAAGGAATTAATCCTTCACGTCGGGTTCACCAATTTTGTATGGATGAAAATTGACATGTGATCTTCAACCACACTCGACCCCCGAGGTCATGCCGAAGTAGCCAATGTTGAATGTGTGTGGATAACTACAAGAGGATCAGTGACTAAGATCTGGTAGTGTGATCTCCTGGTAGCTGAGTTGGCAAAGGGGAGATTTAGAGGCTATAAATGGGTAGCGTAAATTCCCTATGGTTTGTTTTCCTAACTTGGATCTAAGTGTTGATCTAGTTTGAAGTGTCTAAATTAATTAAGCTGAAAATAACAATCTATGCTACTACTAAAAAGGAAACTAATCTAAACAAATCACAAAACTGAGATATTACAATCACAAACAACAATTTTCTTCTATTCTAAACAACTAAAATATGTCTACATTAAAACTAAACAAGCTTCGAGATAAACCGGTGTGGTTATTCACTTG